>CM022946.1:23156338-23307845 GCA_012931725.1 Litsea cubeba
AAAAGCAAGAAAAGGAGGATCTAACTTCTCAGGAGATTGTGGGGGACCCGTTTAGATTGACGGTCGCAAGCCATAGTGGGCTTCGCCATCATCCATGCAGATGAGAACAGAGGATGCTATTGATTCGCTTGGCTTGGCTATAACCTCAGGTTTTTAGAAGACAAAGACCAAAAGGAGGTCCTATATCCAATAAAAAGCCGAGTAGACGGGCTAAAAAGCCACATCTAAGCCATTGGAGGCAGGAGGAGAAGGCAAGGACCTTGAGGGGGGGTACCCCCCAAGGGACTTTTGTCACCTTGTTGCGGTGGCCGGTGTAGAACTTCCGCAGAGTTTTCTCTCTTTTTCCTTTCTCTGGATTTCTGTCTGTGTGCTTGTGCTTTTTTTCTCTGATGTTTCTGATGTCTTTTCTTCTTGGAGAGCCCTCCTATTTATAGGCTTTTAGGTAGCCTTTTAGGTGGGTTTATGGGCTTTTATTGTCATTAAGCCGCATAATGGGAGGAGTTACAAAATTGAATTGTTTATTTTGTAACTCCTTTTTCTTGGCTTCTGATTGGCCGGAGGAGATTGAGGGCATTTAATCGCCTTTAATCGCCATGATGGGAGGAGTTTCATGGGTTAAATGCCATGAATCTCTTGACTTGTAACTCCCGAATGCTTGCTTCTGATTGGGCCGTCCAAAGAAATGGATTAATGACTGTAATAAAGCTAGTCAATTAATCGCATTAAGTGGTCGCCGAGCAGCTGAAGAGTCGCGGGCCGTGCCACGTCTTTTGGGATTCTTCTGTTGATGATCATCGATGGATCTTCATGTAGATCGACATCAGATGATCATGTAATTTCAGGTGTTTGTTGCCAACAGCAGGTCGGTGCCATCTGTCCTGTCGATTTCTCGATCGGTCGGGTAGAAAGCACACTTTTTTTGGTTGACCGGGTGGCGATCAATATTGTTTTCGATACTCTTGATGATTGACCCGTGTTTTGGACGGATGTCAGAGGACTTGGTGTCTCAAAAGCATGAATTTTGGAAAGTACCAGAGGCTGGGCTCTTCGAATCGCGAAAAAAACGGCGAAAACCGGGGTTTCCGGGGCTTTCCCGGCGACCCCGGGTTCCAAGGTCGCCGGCGACCCTGGCCCAGGGTCGCAGGGGCCTGCGACCCTGGGGGGGTTTTCCCCCTTTCGTGTCCCATTTTGCGTCCGTTTTTGCTGTTTTTCGATTCTTTTTTCTTCTGTACTTTTCCTTGACATTTTGACCATTTATTGGCCTAATTTCTTTGTAGGAAACCTGATGAGAATCCTTGCATTTTATTTTGCAAAGCTTCCAATTTCCTGAGAAAGCCGAAGACTTTGTCGCGTAGAGCTGCCGATTTTCCGTCAGAAGCTGAAACTGGGTCAAACGATGTCGGAATGACCTGAAATTTGGTGTGAAGCCTCCTGAGCAATAAATAAGATCAACCATAGGCTTTTGTTTGAGTTTTGAAGCCGTTTGGGGTCCTATCACCTGTAGACTTGCTTTTTGTCGCGATGAAGATGTCGCGGTTTGATGTGCGGTCAACCGATGTCCGATTGACTTGAAATTTGACAGGGAACCTATTGGAGTCATTTTAAGATGATCCATAGGCTCTGTCTTGGAAACCATGGTCCCGGAGAGCTTTGCCGCCGAGAGCTCCTTTTCAGCTGTCGGAGAAGCGAAGTTAGGCCAAATGATTTTGAAATGGCCCGAAACTTCTTGTGTACTCCTCTTTTGGCTGTCTAGAAGAATCTTGCAGTTTTTGTTTGATTCTGACAAGATTTGATTTTTGGAAGCAGCATTGCCTATTTATGGCAGGTTGCGACTTCATGTAGCTCTTTGGATCTTGAAAAGGCAAAGTGACATTTTTGGTGTCAACACTGCCGTGGAGGCAGAGATGAGGGCAGCACAGGATAGAGCTTCCCAAGCTGAGGAGAGGGCTGTCCTGGCTGAGAATGACTTGCAGAATGGCCTCGCCGATGCTTTTATTGCTGGCTATGAGGAACTCCGAGGGAAGATTACTACTGCCTTCCTTGATATTGATTTCTCAGGCTTTGTGGCCGATGAGGCGCCGGATGTTAGCAGCGGGAGCTCAGGTGATGATGAGGATGATGGCGAGGACGAGGGGGACGGTGACGAGAGTGATTAGGGAGCTTTGCTGTATATTTTTTTTATAAAGGCAACTTATGGCCTAACTTTTTTTTTTTTGGAAACTGAATAAAAATGCAAGAATTTCTCTTACAATATGTTTTATTCATCTATTGTCTATTGCTTTAAACAATGTCAATTAAATTAAGAAAATCAACTCAAGCCCCACACCCTCACTACATTGGCTTACATAGAATGTCATTGATAGTACCTATTCAAATGTTCCGCGTTCCACGGATGGAGTAAGACCTTTCCGTCAGAATTTTGGATTCTGTAGGTGCCTGGCCTTACTATTTCTGTTATGAGGTATGGTCCTTCCCAGTTTGGTCCTAGCTTTCCTTCGCGAGAGTCTTTTGTGGCGAGGATCACCTTTTTGAGGACTAGGTCTCCTGGCTGAAAAGATCGAGGCTTCACCCTCGAATTGTAGTACTTTGCCATGCGCCGCTTGTATTCTGCATTACGGACCATAGCCATCTCCCTTGCCTCCTCTATCAAACTGAGGTTTATTCTGCATTACGGACCATAGCCATCTCCCTTGCTCTCATGGAGATGGACCCTTAAGGAATGTACGCCTATCTCAACGGGGATGACTGCCTCGGTCCTAAAAGCGAGAGAAAAAGGAGTTTCCCCAGTAGGAGTTCTCGGCGTAGTTCGATATGCCCATAACACCCCTGGGAGCTCGTCGACCCAAAGACCCTTTGTTCTTCGAGCCTTGTCTTTAGGTTGCGAAGGACCGTTCTGACCATGACTTCTGCCTACCCATTTGCTTATGGGTGTGCCAGACTGGAATGAGGCTGCTTGATTTGGAGGTCGGAGCAGAAGGTATTGAAGAGTTTGTTATCAAACTGCTTGCCATTATCATTGACAATGGCGTTAGGTATCCCAAAGCGACAGACTAGATTTTTCCAGAAAATCTTTTACATTTGAGTATGTTATTTTTGCTAAGGGTTCTGCCTCCGCCCATTTTGTGCAGTAGTCAATGGCGATGACTACAAACTTGCACTGGCCTCTGCTCAAAGGAAGGGGGCCTAGAATATCAATACCCCATTTGGAGAAAGGCCACGGGCTCAGAATTGAAGTTAGCTCTTCTGGTGGCTGCCTTGGCACAGTGGCGAAGCGTTGACACTTATCGCATTTTTGGGCAAATTCTTTGGCGTCCTTCACCATGGTAGGCCAAAAGAATCCTTGCCTTAGTGCCTTTTGGGCGAGGGAGCGTCCTCCAAAGTAATTCCCGCATATTCCTTCGTGGATTTCACGAAG
The DNA here is from genome assembly GCA_012931725.1 of Litsea cubeba. Classification (NCBI taxonomy): domain Eukaryota; kingdom Viridiplantae; phylum Streptophyta; class Magnoliopsida; order Laurales; family Lauraceae; genus Litsea; species Litsea cubeba. Next base: position 23,159,754 of record CM022946.1, read on the forward strand.
GGCGTAGTCAGCATCTTCAGGCGAGAGGCAGCGTAGCAATGGGAAGCAGTAGCCCTTCTTGTAAAGCGTGTTTTGTAGGAGGGTATACTTGGAAGCCCTCATCCTGAGTTTCTTCGCTTCAAGGTGGTCATCTGGCTCCGTGCCTTCTTGGAGGAAGGCCTTTATCTGGGTCATCAAATTTTTCTCGTCTGTTGCACAGTTGATGTTCACAATATCCACATCTAACTTACTCCACTCCGACTTATGCCCAATGAATGTTAGTTCGGCAGATGAGGCCTCCAATGACGAGGCGAGCCTGGCTGCTAAAGCGTCTACAGCAACATTTTCTCCTCTAGGAATGTGACAGATTTGGAAGCACTGGAAACGCTGTATCAATCATTACACAATGCCAAGGTACTCTTGCATTCTCTCCTCCTTTGCTTCAAATTCGCCATTTACTTGATTGACCACGAGTTGGGAATCACTGTAAGCAAGAAGGGATTGGGCGTCCATTTCGATTGCTAACTGCAGACCAGAGAGGAGGGCTTCATATTCGGCTTCATTGTTAGAGGCAACGAAATGAAGCTTCGCAGCGTATTTAATAGGTGTACCATCAGGGCTGATCAGAATAAATCTAGCTCCGCTAACTTCGCTGGTTCCTGAGCCATCAACATATAGTTTCCAGAGTAGCTGTGACGGTAAATTGGAGATCTCAGTAGGTAGGTGGTTACCTTGGAGAGGCTCGGCGCCCAAAGATGGAGAGGCCTTGGCACCCAGCAGGGGAGAGGCCTGGGCGCCCAGCAGGGGAGAAGGAGAGGTCTGGGCGCCCAAAGATGGAGAGGCCTGGGCGCCCAAAGATGGAAAGGCCTGGGCGCCCAGCAGGGGAGAGGCCCGGGCACCCAGCAGGGGAGAAGGAAAGGTCTGGGCACCCAGCAGGGGAGAGGCCTGGGCGCCCAGCAGGGGAGAAGGAGAGGTCTGGGAGCCCAGCAGAGGAGAGGCCTGGGCGCCCAGCAGGGGAGAAGGAGAGGTCTGGGCGCCCAGGGGTTGAGGTGTGTGGGCGCCCAGCAGGGGCGAGAGAGAAACCTAGGCGCCCAAGGGTGGGGGAGTCTGGGCGCCCAGGGATGGTTCTTGGGGGACACATTCTGAGGAGAGCAAAGCAGGATCATTCGTCTGCCCTTCAGCGTACGTAAATTCAGCTACAAAGTCTGCTAGGGCTTGTGCTTTGATTGTAGGCCTTGGTTGATATTGAATATCAAACTCACCCAGCTCCACTGCCCATTTCACTAGTCTCCCAACTACATCGGGATTTCCCAAAACTCTTTTTAAAGGTTGATCAGTAATTACCACGACTGCGTGGCTCTGAAAGTAGTGCCGCAGGCGCCTTGCAGTTGAGATGAGGGAGAGCGCCAGTTTTTCCAACTCTGAATATCTGGACACTGCCCCTCGGTATGCTCTGCTCACATAATAGATTGGCTTTTGCACCCCATCCTGATTTCTGACGAGAACAGAGCTCACTGAAGAAGGGGAAACGGAGTGATATAAGTACAACACTTCACCGGGTGTAGCATGTGAGAGGAGAGGGGGAGCGGTCAAGTAGGCTTTAAGCTTCTGGAACGCCTCTTCAGCTTCGGGTCCCCATTGGAAAGCTTTCCGGAGGATTTTAAAGAAAGGCAGGCACTTATCTGCAGACTTGGAAACAAATCTGTTAAGCACTGCAATTCTTCCATTGAGGCGCTGCAGCTCCTTGGTGGAAGAGGGTGACTTCTATCGAGTATTGCGTTGATTTTATCGGGGTTCGCCTCAATTCCCCTTTGGTCGACCATAAAACCCAAGAATTTTCCGGACCCTATGCCGAAGGCACACTTCTCAGGATTTAACTTCATGCGATAGAGTCAGAGAGTATCAAAAGTCTCTTGGAGATGATCAATGTGGTCCGCTGCGGCGAGACTCTTCACCAACATGTCATCCACATACACCTCCATGGTCCGCCCAATCTGAGAGTGAAACATTTTGTTCACTAGGCGTTGGAGCCTTAGAGCTACCCTCGAGGGACGAGACAGGTGGAGGCAGGTGAGATCTTTTCCGCACGAACTGGTAAAAGTGGGTAAGGAGAGGACTTCTTCCGAAGCGACGTGGTATCGTTGACGTGGCGAGCTCGGATCTCAACGGACTAAACAGATTACGGATCGAGTTATTTTGGCCTGACCCATCATCTTGGAATGGGTCACTTGGGCTTGGACCGGATCACCTGGACCTGACTCACCATCACAATTCGGGTCACTTGGGCCTGGCCCATCAACTCTTCTTCGTTATCTGGTTATTGGTGAATGAGGAGTTTCTAATAATTTGGGGATCTATACTTCTTCGTTGTCTTAATACTTTTTATTGAATTCCTCGGAATTCACAGTAAAGTGGGCTCAACGAATGACTGTTAGGGCCTGTTTGTTTGCATTAAAATACAACACATAGGAATTCGATACACAGGATTTTTTTTAAAGCAGTTAAAAATGAAGATCAAAAGTGAATTTCCTAATATGAGTATCAAATGACCTTTTCTTTCATGAATATAGAACGAAAGGAAGATAGGAAATAGATACCTAGCCCTTGGTCTTCATCTTTTATGACTTAAAAGGAATTCCCAAGTATTTTAATGCAACCGAACAGGCCCCTTAAGGAGGTGGGGAGTGAATGATATAAAGTGAAGATGTAGAAGGGATCCCAACTTTCCTGGGATCTGATTTTTGGTGATCGTGTCATATGACATGGGGGACTATTTGATGGTACTCCAGGAATCTACACCTATGCTTCTTCAGTATAGCCCTTTTAATGGGAAGTCATTGCTACGGACCAAAAAAATGGGCATTAAATGTTTAATAAATGTCCATGAGAATTCTCAAAATTAACTTTTCTTACACCACGGTACTAAATTCATAAATCATAACCCCCATTTTGAGCTTTTCTTCCTCCTTTCCTCCCTCAAATGTTGTATGTTTATTCATTTCACTAAATGGTGCTCTCTGGTTATCTTCTTATTTCCATTTGGTGAAAGATTAAAAGTTTTATTTTGTTTCCTTATCCTGTTTCAGATCGCAGTTGTTTACTAGATGATAGACTTTCAAACAGGCATATGGCTTGCTTTCTGCTTCCAAAGTGGAGATCAGATACTCATGAACGATTTGGACATAACTGGAGAGGAATTTAAAAAGATTACTGTGAATTTATGGTCAATATTAAACGTTCAATTGGTCAGATAGCTTCTTTTCTACAGCCAAAGTTCACATCATATAGTCATGAACAATTTCAATACAACTTGAGAAGAACAGAAAGAGATTGTTGTGAACTTCAGAACATTATTTTAACTGGCTATCCCCCCAGCCGGAATTTTCATGCAGAAAGGAATCCACTCGCTTCTACCCAATATGATGGAGGTTGCATCAATTCAAGATCATGTACCGAAACTCAAGCAATGCAAGGTTCTGATAACTTAAAACGGGGCAGTGATACTTCAACTACTGAATATGCTGTCATGATCCAGAACCTTCTCAAGGTTCACCATGACCCCATTGAGCTGAAATCGGCTCTTGATCAGTGTAGGCTTCTGCTTACTGAAGATTTAGTTCTCGAGGTGCTTCAAAGACATCAATCTGAGTCGAGCATTATTTTTCTTTAACTGGGCCTTTGGTCAACAAGATTATTCACATGGATCCAGAGCTTATAATGAGATGCTTGATATTCTTGGGAGGATGAAACGTTTTGAACTGATGAAAAAGCTTGTGGATGAAATCCCACAAGAGAAACGTACATCCCTTGTCACAGACAGAACATTTGCAATTTTGTTGAATAGGTATGCATCTGGTCATAAGGTAAAAGAGGCAATAGAGATGTTTTACAAGAGGGTTGAATTTGGACTCAAACTTGACAATACCGCTTTCGAAACACTTCTGATGTCCCTCTGTAGATATAAACACGTCGAAGCATCAGAGTCTTTCTCTCTCTTGAAACAGGATGAGTTCCCACCTGATATAAAAAGCAGAAACATAATACTCAATGGCTGGTGTGTATTGGGAAACTTACGTGAAGCTAAAAGATTCTGGAATGATATAATTACGTCCAGGTGCAAGCCAGATCTATATACTTATGGAACTTTCATCAATTCACTTACAAAGGCAGGAAAGCTGAGCAGGGCAGTAGATCTGTTCAGTGCCATGTGGAAGAAAGGTTGCGCACTAGATATTGCAATCTGCAACTGCATTATTGATGCCTTATTTAAAAAGAGAATACCAGATGCTCTTACCGTCTTTAGTGAAATGAATGAGCGTGGTTGCCTCCCAGATGTTGCAACATACAACTCTCTTATAAAACACCTTTGTAATATTAGGAGGATGGAGAAAGCTTACGAGCTGTTGGATGAAATGGAACAGAAGGGGTGCATTCCGAATACTAGAACCTATGGGTACTTTTTCAAATCAATGAAGAAAACTGAGGAGGTTCCATTAATGCTGGAAAGAATGGAGAGGAATGGATGTAGAATGATGGCTGATACCTATAATTTAATTTTGAAACTGTTTATCGGGTGGAATGATCAGGAGAGTTCAATCCATATGGGGTGAGATGGAGAAAAATGGCATGGGTCCTGATCAACGATCTTATACCATCATGATTCATGGGCTTTACAGCAAGGGAAATATGGATGAGACACTGCAATATTTCAATGAGATGACATCAAAAGGAATGACACCAGAGCCAAGGACTAGATTATTGGTAAAAGCAATTGAGCTTAAGAGAGCAGAGAATGCAAATGCATTGAGTTCTAATGTTGAAGAGAAGAGGAAGAAGAAGAAGATAGCAAGATAATCCCTTTTGAAGTCGTCGCTGAATTATGTACCTCGAGGAGCAAGACAATCCCTTTTAAAGTCCAAATCATTGAACTTGCTTCTGCCACACTGGTTAGAGGCATTGCTTGGTAATGAAGAAGGCTGGATTTCCTCAGGTTGTCATCAATTATGATGACAGTTCTTTTGGACTCTTCTATATCATCGTTACGACACTACAGGTCACCGGTTGCTTTAATCTATTATGATCTTTTGGGGTAAAATCATATTTATCTTGCTTGAGAAAGATTGAGGATCACTTCTGTGCACCGCCCAGATGGTGAGAAGCTCCATACTAGGGTACTTGAAATTGTGAATTATCGATATCACATCCAGGGGTTGTGGTTATTGAGAAGATGGCAACAATTACAACATGTACCTTCTTATTACTTCATGTTTCAAATGATCCTTTCCCTTGCAAGTTGCAAGTGCTTTTTTCTTTTTGCTGATGTGTAGATTTTACTGTGGAAAATGAATGACCATTTACCTCATTTTAAAGTCATATGTCGAACTTTTCTTGATAGCATTTTGGTTATTGTTTGAATTTTGGAATCGTCACTTGGACTCTGGAATGATCATTTATGCCCAAAACAAAAACAAAAAAAGGCCTAACAATTTGCTCAAATTCGGATTTTCTTATCTTAAAAAAAAGGCCTCAAGCTACAAGCGGCATATCAGCTTTGATTCTTCGACTTTAAGTGTTTTTCTTGTCCTTTTATTTTATTTTAGTTTATTAGAAAGGCACACAACTCTTTCAAAAGTTTTTTCCTTAAAAAGAATGAAGAAAAGAGAGGGTTTTTGGCTTTAATGTCATCTGATAAATATCAGGGCATAACGGCCGATATATTCTGATACACATGGTAGCAGCAGTAAATAGCAAACACGCTGCATTCCTCTATTAGCAATTTATTGGCCGATACAGCAGGTATCAGTTGATATCTTGATCCATGCTGCCTAATACCTCTATATTACAATGCACCCTCTATTAGCTGGATTCCTAGGAATTTAGCATGCATCTCCTTAAAATTGCACTGAGGCCTACTGCATGAGTTAAACTGTCGGATCTCTGCCTTCACCATGGTAGGTGGCAAGCTTAAAATTCACATCACTGTCCAGCAATGAAATATTGATCTAGTCATCATTTTCATGCTGGTCACTTATCACAATTTGATGAAGTCCAATGGTTTATGTTCATGGAAGTGGTACTTGCATTGTAGATTTCAAGAGAAATATGAGAAACTCCCATGAGGCCTGCTACATGTGTGTGGCTACTGGCTACTGTATGTTCTCTCAGCTGTTCAATTATCATTTCCTTGTGCACTCAACTGTCGAACCTTTTCTTTTCTTGCTTTTCACTACTAAATTTTACTGGGAAGGGATTGGTTGATACAGCAAGAGGGTGCAGTTCACACTATTAAGGGATTAAGAGGAACTCCAGTTCCAAGTTTGATTAGGTTGCCATCATCTTTCACACAAATGATTTCAAAGCATTTATGGAGAAACTAAGATTGGCCTTTGGCTGGGACCAATGTTGATTTCAGTTTCTATTTTCCCTTTCTGTGTATCTGGTGCAATCTCTCACCATGACTATAAGGCGAGAAGCTATTCATCTTTTTTCTTTTTTCTTTTTTAAGTTAGAAACTGATATTATATACCATTTTTCATGGTTGATGCTCTTTCATTCTACCTTTGGTATAAAAATAGCAGACACAAAAAAGGTTAAAAAAGGGGGCCTCTATTCATAGAAGTACAAATGTACTGATACACAAGTGCTGGGTGTGGTTATCGTTTCCTCAAATTTATTCATGCTGTTTATCATGCCCTTTTGCTTTGCAGGCCCATGTTCTCAGTTCAGAATTAGCTTTGAGAAAGCTTCTTTCTCTTTGTTCCCATTTTATTAAAGTTAAAAAAGCAGGAAAATGGTATATGTGGTTCTCTGTTGGAAGATTTGGTTATATATGCTTCCATGAGGTTCCTGACTTTGGGTTAAAACTGACTTAGCATATTACTGTATCAATTTTGTATCCTTCATTTTGCCAAAATTGGCTAATTGGCCTAGAATCTTCATGACATCAACAACATCATTTTTTTACATTGATTGTTGACTTACGTGTTAGTTGAGTTTAAATGGCCCTCTGTTTCACTTTGTGATGTTAGTGCTATTTGCTTGACCTAACACACTACTTCTAGGATATAAGTTGTTTTAATGGGACCTTGTTCGACGGGAGATCCAAAGTTCTATATTGATGGAACTGTATGATTGGGCCCCTATCAGATGTAACGTCTGTTGTGTTGTCCATTATCCATGCATAGATCTGAATATCTGATGCATCGAATATTGACCCATGGCCCGTCAAGATCAGATTCTTGCAATACCAGAGTTGGTCCCTATATGGAAACATGTATCTTGTTATATTTTCCCCACATGATTGTCTATGTATTTTTAGGAATGGAGACTTTTTAGTGCAAATTTTGATGCTCTAAAGCCAAAGCTACAACTTGCTAAGAAGAAGAAAGCAGAGAATAAAGAGCCAATCTTGCTGGGCCATTCCCATACACCATGATGACTAATTGTGCAGGCTTGTTGTGAAGAATTGCATATATCATCTCTTACGTGTGTAATGTGCTAGTGGTTGCCTGCTGGCTGCCATTTTTCACTATATATCTTCATCTATCATAACCTTTTCAGCAAACTAGGGTAGGCCTTTTTTTTTTTTTTTCAGTATGTATGCTGCAACTTATTGTCCGATGGATGGAAGGAATTTTTTTGGAAGGTTCATCTTTTGTGTAATCGTGTTATGAAGGACACGGATCGCGTGTGTCCTCACATAAAAACCTTTCTGTTTTCTCTTTAATGAAATTCAATAAAGAGAATTGTATATAGCAGGTAATATTCCAGTGAAAAATGAGTCTAGCCTTTGCTAATGTAATAGGTGGGCTACATATTCAGTACATATATTTTTTTTCTTGCTCAGTTAATGGGCGAATGTAATTTAGTTGGAAAGTCCTTCTTTGCTTTTGCTTGTTATAAAGAATTGTATGCTTATTATGAGGGATTGTGAATGGCAGGTGATGTTTCAAGTGAAAAACCGGTCCTGTTTGGGCCTCAATTTCGGTATGTATTTTGTCCTTTCTTAGTCAATAGATGAACACATTTTCCTTCACTTAACCCCTTTTAATAAATTCTAAATGTTCATAGTACACAAAACAAAGAGGTGTGTGCAAACACAAAGTGACCCAGAAATCAGATATAAGGGTTGTTTCTCTCCATTTAGTCCAATAACCACCATTTTATATCCTTTGTGCTTTCTGATGTTCCTTCTTCCCATGCAGTCCTGGATTTTACTGCCTCATTAGTCATTATTCATTAATGACTGAGTGCATGTAATTGTCAGTTTCTCAGTTGACAGAATTTCCTCAACCACGCTTTGCTCTTTTTGTTCAGAAATTGTTTTCCATCATGCCACAGGGCTCATGCCTCATGTATGGATTTAGCATAACATAGATGAAAGGGTTAGTCCATAGCTACCTGATTCACAGTTGGACCAATTCGAATTCGAATTCGCAATTCGCAATTCGATAGTTACTCCAATTCGAAAATTCGATGGGGTAGGTTTAGCTAATTCGGTTTGCAATTCGCTTGATTCGTAGTTCGAGTTCGATGAATTCGCTAGAATAATTCGAATATATAATTCAATGTAGGTCGATTTGACTTGTACGTCCATTCAATATATACATAAATATTTTTTATAAATTAGATACTTTAATAAGTATATAATTAATGACATTTCACAAAAAAATGTGATCAAATAAATGTTAAAAAACAATGCATATATTTTTTTGGTTCTAGTGTCAATCAATATACTTTTGCTACTCAAAGTGGGGCCAATATATCAAAAACTATAACTAATTAGGATGAACCGTTGATTTATTTAGTATAGATAAGTGAGTTCTTTTATAATATTTTATTCATGTATCTTGTAATTGTTTAATCTTATAATTTATTAATTTATTTTAAAGTGAAATTTGATTAATCATATATAAAGGGGAGTAAATTATTTTGATCGGTTAGGATTCCTTATTGGCCCAAGTAGAGATGCACATATTCAAATTTAACATTAGATAAGTCTAAGGTACACAACAAAAATATATAGAAAAAAAAAACTGAAAAGATAGACATGTTTTCAAATAGTATAGAGAGGACAGTTTGTTGAGTATCAGTAGCCAGAACGTGTACGAGAAGAAAGAGAAAGGATAAGCTTTTAATTGAATGAATAAGGATCCTCTAAGATTGTAACTTAGAGAATTCATGTGTTAAAAGGAGTGTAACTCCAATGCCAGGCCCATCTATTATAATCTAATCATTCAAAATTCATACTATGTACTTAAGTAAGGTATCCTTAAATCTTACATGAATCGGAGTTTTTTCAACCGTTGATTGACTGCTTGATAAAAAAACATGATTATCATCACATTTTTCATCTAAATGTCAAACTAACGGGAGATCAAACTCGGATTAATGAATATTTCATATAGATGATACAAACTAGTAAGATGATTATTTTGTACGGTTCAGATTTAAACAGGCGTTTTAACTTGGGATTTCTCAAGATTTGTGTTAAGGTTTGATTTAATTGCTATGTAAATATGAATTGAAAAGAGGGAGCCTGGGAGAGTATATAAGACAAAAAAGGTATATTAAATTAATTTATGGGGAAGTTGGACGAAACAGAGAAAATATATTAAATTAATGTATGGGGAAGTGGGAAAGTTGCATTGACTGAGACGTCCCTTCCCCATCTCCCATCCTCCACCTTCCAAGTTCCAACTTTCCCATCTCTCTCTGTCTCTCTGCAGGTTCTCTTCTGTTTTCTTTTATCGTCATTAAACTTCATGGATGGAAAAAAAGGGCGCATCGAACCTGAAATCTTGCCTAGCACCGCACTGTAGGAGAGATTACAGTCGCAACGAGTCTGAGAACTAATGATCTGGAATCTGGATTCACCCACTTCGCAGGTTTTTTGAGCAAGCAATTGAGTTTATTGAATTATATGCCTAGCATGAGATTAAATAGGCATTTTATGATTTGAGTCCTGCTCTATTTCTAAAAGCTATTATTCTTTGTTTCCTCTTCTGATTGAACTTTCTGTAGTTTTATTTTTAATTTTATATTTAATGTTATTTTAATACTTATATCCCCACTCTCTATTGTAAAAGTAATTCTATTTTTAGGGGGTTTCTAACTTTGGAAATTCTATTTGCACCCACCATTTTTTCTGAGCACACCCACTTATATGAAAAAATTTTGTAGGGATTGTACACGTGGGTGAACTCAGCAAAAAAGGTGGGTGCAAATAGAATTTCTCTTCTGACTTTCATTAGAAATCCCCCACGCTTCCCCTTTTTTTTGGTAAAGAGTCCCCCACTTTCCATTGCATACAAAAGTCGTTCTCTTTTCTTGGAAGACGTCTCGAACTGTAGCGGACCATACAATTTTCAAAAAGTGGATTTGGACGAATCGAACTGTGATTTATTCGTTTCATACTGTACGGGATTCAGATCCCGATGAACCAAATTAGGTAACTCTGGGTTAGTCTCCCATTCAAAGACTTAAATCCCTAGGAGCGCCTGGATGGGATCCAACTTGGTTTGGTGGCCAAGTATCCCAATCCTTGCCAGAGATGTGGAGTATCCGGTGTGGTTGACTACAGCTAGGGAACTTTGGAGATGGGAACCCTAGTTTGATCATCCAATAGATCATATCATCCAGCAAACCTATAGCTGCAGGTGATTCTCGTGATCATGACTGTTTGGGATGCACAAAGCTATGATGCATGGATGCTTCAAAATGGGCAACATATTGTGCCGTATCGTATTCGATACTTCATTTTTTATGTCTAAAATCCATGTCCTTGCCATGTCTATCGCCTGTCCATGCCTTTTTCCCACCCTTATCTGAGCATCATAGGCATAGAGTCTTGAAGATGCACAAATGATCATCAACTATTCTATCCTTTGGCAGGAAAAATGAATACTTAGCATTCACCTTAGTACATTAAATCCCAAGAGAGAGGGTCTTATCTACATCTCCGCCTTATATCTTGCACTCACCTCCATCTTTCCTTTGTTTGAACTCACTTTACCATGAATTGCTAGGAATGGAATTTTAAGGAAATAATTGAAACCTGGTAAGTTTTCTTAAAACATCACATTCAAAATACTAAAAACAAATAAATTCTTATCTACATATGCCCAGTCATGTTTATGTTCTATATGCATTATTCTGCTAAACTTGTAAAGGTCTCATGACTGACATGTAGGGATGGAATTAGAAGATTTTTCTTGGAGGGACAAAGTGTTGACACCAAAAATGTCACTTTGCCTCTTCAAGACCCAAAGAGCTACATGAAGTCGCAACCTGCCATAAATAGGCAATGTTACTTCCAAAAATCAAATCTTGTCAGAATCAAACAAAAACTGCAAGATCCTTCAAGACAGCCAAAAGAGGAGTACACAAGAAGTTTCGGGCCATTTCAAAATCATTTGGCCTAACTTCGCTTCTCCGGCAGCTGAAAAGGAGCTCCCGGCGGCGAAAGCATCGGAGACACCAAATCTTCGATCAAAGCCGATGGATGGTCTCAAAATACATCCAAAAGGCTCCACGTCAAGTTCTGAGTCAAACCGACAACGTTTGACCCTACATCAACCCTCGAACAGCTAAATCAAGCCTCTCGGCGGCGAGAACCGCCGAGGCCATCACTCATCAGATAGAGCACATGGACGGCTTCAAAATGCTTACAAAGGCCTACACGTCAAATTTCAGATCATTTCGACAACATTTGACCATACTTTGACGCTCGGAAGCCAAATCAGGCCTCTCGGCGGCGAAGCTCCCCGGGATCATGGTTTCCAAGACAGAGCCTATAGATCATCTTAAAATGACTCCAATAGGTTCCCTGTCAAATTTCAAGTCAATCGGACATCGGTTGACCGCACATCAAACCGCGACATCTTCATCGCGACAAAAGCAAGTCTACGGGTGATAGGACCCCAAACGGCTTCAAAACTCAAACAAAAGCCTATGATTGGTCTTATTTATTGCTCAGCAGGCTTCACCCCAAATTTCAGGTCATTCCGACATCGTTTGACCCAGTTTCAGCTTCTGACGGAAAATTGGCAGCTTTGCGCAACAAAGTCTTCGGCTTTCTCAGAAAATTGGAAACTTTGCAAAATAAAATGCAAGGATTCTCATCAAGTTTTCTATAGGGAAATTAGGCCAATAAATGATCAAAAATGTCAAGGAAAAATACAGAAGAAAAAAGAATCGAAAAACAGCAAAAACGGACACAAAACGGGACAAAAGGGGGAAAACCCCCCAGGGTCGCCAGCCCCTGCGACCCTGGGGCCCGGGATCGCCCGGTGGGCCCCGGAAACCCCGTTTTTCGCCGTTTTTTCACGATTCGAAGCGTCCGGCCTCTGGTATTTTTCAAAATTCATACTTTTGAGACACCAAATCCTCTGACATCCGTAAAAAACACGGGTTAATCATCAAGAGTATCGAAATCAACATTAATCGCCAACTGATCAACAAAAAAAAAGTGTGCTTTCTACCCGACCGATCGAGAAATCGACAGGACAGATGGCACCGACCCGCTGTTGGCAACCAACACATGAAGTTACATGGTCATCCGATGTCGATCTACATGAAGATCCATCGATGATCATCGCCAGAAGAATCCCAAAAGACGCGGCACGGCCCGCGACTCTTCAACTGCTCGGCGACCACTTAATGCGATTAATTGACTAGCTTTATTACAGTCATTAATCCATTTCTTTAGACGGACCAATCAGAAGCAAGCATCCGGGAGTTACAAGTCAAGAGATTCATGGCATTTAACCCATGAAACTCCTCCCATCATGGCGATTAAAGGCGATTAAATGCCCTCAATCTCCTCCGGCCAATCAGAAGCCAAGAAAAAGGAGTTACAAAATAAAGAATTCAATCTTGTAACTCCTCCATTTATGTAGCTTTATGACAATTAAGGCTCATAAACCCTCCTAAATGGCTACCTAAAAGCCTATAAATAGGAGAGCATTCCAAAGAAATCCAGATCGGAAAAAAACACAGAGATCACCGGAAAAACAAGACAGATCTCAGACAGAAAAGGGCACAGAAATCCAGAGAAAGAAAGAGAGAAAACTCTGCGGAAGTTCTACACCCACCACCGCTACAAGGTGACAAAAGTCCCTTGGGGGGTACCCCCCCCCCAAGGTCCTTGCCTTCTCCTTCTGCCTCCAAATGGCTTAGACATGGCTTTTCAGCCCGTCTACTTGGTTTTTTATTGGACATAGGACCTCCTTTTGGTCTTTGTCCTCTAAAAACCTGAGGTTATAGCCAAGCCAAGCGAATCAATAGCATCCTCTGTTCTCATCTGCATGGATGATGGCGAAGTCCACATATGGCTTGCGACCGTCAATCTGAACGGGTCCCCCACAATCTCCTGAGAAGTTAGATCCTCCTTTTCTTGCTTTTCATTATAGTTTGTATTTTTTTAAGAGACAAAAATCACAACTCTTGTCTTTCATTATTGATAAGGATTGTAAATCGGCTATAAACGCCAAAATCGGCTATAAACGCCAAAAATCGGCTATAAACGCCAAAATCGGCTATAAATGCCAAAAAAATCGCCTTTCACGGCAAATCAAGAAAATGTCTCTTTTCTTAAATATATGTGCAATGGAAAACTTGAAAGAAGTTGATTTCTTTTTTACTTGCGAAGGTTGACCTCTGGATCACCACTTGCAATTCCAAGTAAAATAGAAAATCTGGCACACTCACACAAAAGAAATGTTGATGCACGCCTCTGCCCGCCGGTTATGAAAGGGTCGGACCCAACGGACTCCCCGTCCGCCGACCTCGGTAGAGCCAGGCAGGAGCGCGGTCTATCAAGCTGGCACACCCAGTGGGACTCGTTCATTTGAGAACACGATGCTAGAAATGAAATATTTACATATCATATCTTTTGCTCTATGCTTATATTTCTTTTCTCGATTCCTTGGCTACTTTCTAATTGGTGGCCTATGTTGGATTCCGCATCTAAAAAAAATGAGATGAGATTTTTTGGAAATTTTCTAATTCTTTGAATTTATTTCCACTCTTTCTCTTTTCAAAAAAATATATATATATAAAAAATCAAATTTTCTCATTTTGGATTCAAAATTGAGAAACCTTGATCCTTTCCTATCGTTTATCGTGCTTGCAGAAATGTTGAGCCTGTTCGACTAAGGTTTTGGGCCATCATTTCTCTTCGATGAGTTCATTAAAAATCTAAAAAAAAATAAATAACAAAAAAAACAAAAAATTAGATTTCTCAGTTTGGATTCAAAATTGAGAAACCTTGATCCTTTCCTATCGTTCATCGTGCTTGCAGAAATGTTGAGCCTGTTCGACTAAGGTTTTGGGCCATCGTTTCTCTTCGATGAGTTCATTAAAAATCAAAAATAAAAAAAATATATAAAAAAATATAAAAAATTAGATTTCTCAGTTTGGATTCAAAATTGAGAAACCTTGATCCTTTCCTATCGTTCATCGTGCTTGCAGAAATGTTGAGCCTGTTAGACTCAGGTTTTGGGCCATCGTTTCTCTTCGATGAGTTCATTAAAAATCTAAAAAAAAATAAATAACAAAAAAAAAAAAAAATTAGATTTCTCAGTTTGGATTCAAAATTGAGAAACCTTGATCCTTTCCTATCGTTCATCGTGCTTGCAGAAATATTGAGCCTGTTCGACTAAGGTTTTGGGCCATCGTTTCTCTTCGATGAGTTCATTAAAAATAAAAAATAATAAAAAATATATATAAAGAAAAAACAAAAAAATTAGATTTCTCAGTTTGGATTCAAAATTGAGAAACCTTGATCCTTTCCTATCGTTCATCGTGCTTGCAGAAATGTTGAGCCTGTTCGACTAAGGTTTTGGGCCATCGTTTCTCTTCGATGAGTTCATTAAAAATCAAAAAAATAAAAAATAAATATATATAAAAACAAAAAAAAAGACATAGACCACTAAGGTTAAACCAACTGCGTTCTTTGATTATGGTTGATTCAAGAAAAGCCTTGTCCAGAGTGTGGAGACAGCTTGACTGTTCTAGGCAATGGTCCTCCAAACGGGTTCATTAAGTAATCCTACCTTTACCTGGGGGCAATTCTATCAATCGAGATTTCATAAGACTGAGTTAGGAGGCCTATGTGTACTCTCTCGTCTTTTAAATAAATTTTTTCAAAAATAAATTTTAAAAATAAAAATTTTAAAATAAAAAATAAAAAATAAAAAAAATTTCAAAAAAAAAATCTTAAAAAAATAAAAAAATAAATAAAAAATAAAAAAAGATTTAAAAAAAATCTTCAAAAAAAAAACTTCCGTCATTTTGGATTTAGATTGGAGAAATCTTGGTCTTCTCCTTTCTGAGCACTGGCGCTCGCGGAAATCGCTGAGCCCGTGTTCAGATTGGAGTGCCTTTTGCTCTCTTTGATGAACCCGATATTGGCCTTTCAAAAAAAAAAAAAAAAAAACTCGTCATTTTTGGATTCAGATCCGAGAAATTATGGTTCATTTCTTTCTGAGCACTGGCGCTCGCGGAAATCGCTGAGCCCGTGTTCAGATCGGAATACCATCTGCTCTCTTTGATGAATCCAATCTTGACCTTTCAAAACAGAGAATCTCATCTCATGGATGCGGTCTCAAAACATTTGTGTCTAGCGGTACTAGTACGCCCTTTCAGGGTCTACTGTATTGCGACCGGCACATTTGTAACTCCAACTTTATATTCTTCTTACCTCGAGCAAGCTCTGCTTCTCGATAAGTCGAATTTAAGTTCACAATTGCTTCTAGCAGTCACTGGGACGCTCATTCTGGGCTTACCATACCTGCGATCAGAACAATTGTACCCTCTATGGCGTTTTGCCTTCTTCATATTGCTTGGGTCATCTTCCTCGAGCGATTTGAAAAGACAAAACCATAGAACTTCCCATTTATGATCATTATATTCTTGTGATTACTAATGGATGTGGTCTTGTTTCAGAAATTTTCGAAAAAAACTAACAATGGCAGCATCACTTACCATTACTTTTGACGAGAGCAAGCACCAACTCATGCTTCAACAGAAGCAAACTACGCACACCTACAAGCGCCCCATCAGCTGTCGAAGCGTCAACTCCCTCGACAACTCTTTAAGCTCCGGGTCGACCTCGACTCCCCGGACTATTGTCTTTAGGATGCTGGGACCATTCCCACTTCCCGAGGAACAAGCTGCTCCTTCCAAGAAGCAGAAACTCGCCTCTCAACGTGTCACTACCGTGACACCAAAGGCGAGAACCAGAAGGCCCGAAGCCCGTGGCAGCCCCACGAAGCCTCGACCAGCAAACGACCAGGTCTATCCCAAGACTTGGTCCCCAAGACCTTCACCAAAACAGAGAAGGTCCCAAACATCCACTAAGCCAGCATTCCTGGCCCCACTCAAGGAGAACCAGTTCTACCCTCTTGCTTACATAAAAGAGGAGAGACCCATCTCCAACCTGACTCCCAAGTCAACCCAGCATGAGCCGGTTTGTTCCTACAAGCCCAAAATCAGATCATGCATCACAAGGCTTCTGCAAGCACCTGCTAAGGCCTACAAACCTGCAGTTCGACCCTTCATCTCTACAGGGGCCGAACTCCAAAAATTCAAAGCTTCGCTGCAACAGGCGAAGGACAGGGTTCGCATCCTGTCCTTGCCCAGCTGCAAAGAAGACAGGCTCGGCTGCTGCGCCCGAGGGAGCACATCCTTCATCGTCAAAGCCCAGCCAGAGCTGACCGAAGCTCAAATTGCTCATCGTATACGCCGCCGTGCGTCGTATCAGCAAAAGAGACTAGAGAAGCAAAGGACCCAGCCTCCTACACTTCAAGTCTCTCCCAAATGGGTTGAAAAAGAAAGACCCAACCAAGTTGCTGCCGTCCATATGGTTGGAAAAACCAGAAGGCGCCAAAAATCAGCAACAAAAATCCATGTCCGACGTCCGATGACCCGCAGCGTCTTTAGGACAAGAAGACATTCAGAAGAATCCCATGCTCCTTCAAGCAAAGGACGGCAGAGTGATCCTTCCTCAAGCTCTTCTTCAAAAGGAATGAGCCCCAGCTCAGTCACCAGGACAGTTTCTTCGTTCGAATCACGAAGGATGAACGTCTTGGCTACAAATTCTGAGCCACCACCCCGCAATCCACCTCAAGATGATGCGATCACCCGCATCCAGCAGTTGGAACAAGGCCAACAGAGGATTGAAACTCTGATGGAAAACCTTCTCCTCGCCTTTCAAAATCAGGCGAACAATGAACCTCCTCCGAATCATCAAGACGATGAGGTAAATAGAGAAGAAAATGAATCACGCGCCCTTACCAAAAAGGACGTAGACGGTATCCTCGCCAAAGCAAAAGAAGAGGATATACTCAAGGAGCATGGGATCAAGCCACCATATCCCTTATGGATGGACTCGGTCCCGTTCCCCACCAAATTCAAGCATCCTACTCTCCAAAATTATACAGTGAAAGGATCAGCCAGACAGCACGTCATCCATTTCAAGATCCTGACGGGAGCTATCGCGGATCAAGATGCACTCAAGATCCGTCTCTTTGTAAGTACCCTAAAAGGTACGGCCTTCGATTGGTACTCCACTCTGCCGGAGGATTCCATCCAAAACTGGGCCATGTTAGAGACACGCTTCCTGACTCACTTCAAAGGTGAGGATCATCCCGCTACTATGGCTCAGCTGTGCAGCCTAAAACAGGGGGAGAATGAGTCAACATATGACTTCATTCACAAGTGGAAAGCAATGGCATACAAATGCTCTGATGTATTGTCACAAGCGTCGCTAGTCGACATCTGCCGAAACAACATGAGAGCCTAGAATCCGCTCCATGATCATTGGCAACAAATCAAAAAACCTAGGAGAACTCCTAGAAGCTTCCATGGAAGCTGAAACGGTGATTAAAGACCTCAACAGTCAGAAATCATCAAGAAAAGAGCCAACCGCCATTGCAACCTCTAAACCAAAGAAGAAAGAGGTCCTCAATGTGCAGACCAAGTAAGCTCCTCAGCCACCAAAGAAAGCTGAAAACAAAGCTGCTGGTAAGAGACCTGAACTCTCAGATGCCTTCAAAGAACGAGTAGAGAAGAAATACCCGTTTGATGAAGATGTTGATGAAATCTTCGGGGCTCTTGTGGCAAACGGCAAGCTCACCTTACCAAAACCAAAAAGACCGGGTGATGTTGGCAAAACCAACGATCCTCGGTACTGTCCATATCACCAGATGATCTCGCATCCTCTCAATCAATGCTTCGTTGTGAGGGAGAAAATAAACGAGATGTGGAAAAATGGAGTCATCACCTTTGACGAAAACTATGGGTCTGCCTCCGTCAACATGGTGACATGTGGATAAACATCGAAATCACCGAAGAAGAAGATCACTACTTCCTTCAAGGTGATAAACTCAATCCAAGCGTCCGAGGAACTGGTTCCTTACCCGACACCAGACGGACAACCCATATGGGTACATCCCGATCTCCTGGAAGATGAAAATTGGGAGGTCGTGAAAACAAAGCCTACAGCTCAACAGCGAAGGCAGGCTAGGAAATATCTCCTCAAGCTCAAACAGCAAGAGAAGACCCAGCTAAAACAAGAAGTCAAAGAAAAGGCAGAGGCTTCCTCTACCGCTTCACTAGAGGCAACAAAAACATCCCTTCCAGAGACTTCAAAGGGGGTAAGAAAATTCACTCTCAGTGATTTCATACCACCTCAATTCAAAGAAGCCATGCAGGAGGCATCATACTCTTGCAATTCGGTAGTTGGATTCTCCATTGATGGATACGAGTCCAGCGACACCGATGATGGATTCGAATCCAACTACACAGGAGAGTGGGAGGAGTCCCTTGAAACAGGAGAATATCTCTCCGATGAAGAATGGGTTCCTGAGTCTCATCTTATGCCAGTAATCTGGTATAACCCCCTACAGCCACAAGGATCCTGGTCTGATGATGAAGAAGACCAAGAGACTGTGCAAGAAAATGCTGTTGAACCAGCACCTCTCGTTGCTCCAGTGGAAATCAACAATGTTGAGCCACAAAGAGCTGATGAAGAAGAAGATTTGGCTCTCATGCCTGATCTTGAAGAATATGCAAGGATCTTGCAGCGTCTCGCTCTAGAACAAGAGCAAGACCGCGTCAACGAGCCTCCTCGCAATCCAGAGCCTGAAGTCCTTGAAGACCATCAGGTACATCCTCCCTTAACTCCTGAAAATGGAGAAAATTGCTGGATAGACGATCCTCTTACATCCGAGGATGAGTCTGACTCCGATCAGGCAACGTCTCCCGTCAGAGCTTCCTGTAATGTAATAATTCGGGATTATAGCTCTTCCGAAGCATCATCTGATGAGAGCACTTACACTCCGGCGACGCCTAGCAATGTATCTTCTGACCTAAAATCCTCAGAAAGATAAAGGCAAGGCTCCTCAACAATCACCGGAAGAAAACAAACCATCCGGTAAATGTGAAGAGAGCATTCAAACTCCCTTCATCATCTCCCTCAAACCTTCAAAGTCTTTGGTCATCACAACTAAAGTGACAAAAGGCAAAGCAAAAGCCTGAGGGCAAATTTGTTGTCTCTTTCGTGTCTATCATGCAAGACACGGATTCGGATTCAGAGCCAGAAGACGACACATCGTCAAGCCAAGCTGACACTCAGCAAGTTCAGCCTGCTCTCACTCCAATGGAGACAGCTTCTGACATAGAAGATCCTACGTCAGCTTCCTTCGTTGTTCCAGCAACCTCAGCAAAGGAAAAGCCGATCTTCTTCCGTAGATCGGATGCTTCTTCATCAAACTCCATGCTTGAACCTTTCCAAAATGAAGGTATGCCTCAACTATCCTTATATAGTTCTGTGGCACAAGCTATTATGAAGAAAATGGGCTATGACGCTCAAAACCCAGTCGGTTTGGGAGAAGGACGCGGTATTCTCACGCCATTAGGGCCCGTCTTGACCAAAAGCCAGCTGGAAGATTGGAGACTCTACGGCTATGTAGAAAAGTCTTCACACGGGTTAGGGTATGATCCCGACACTCCCCTGATACAGTTGACACAAAGGCTTAAAAGTTAATATACTGACCAAGCCTCAACATCTCAAGTCCATGAAGATATCGATCTCCCTAGATATCTCTTCGATGAGTCATCTGACAAAGATCCAGGAAGCTCATCCAATTGGCACGATTTCTCTGAGAATGAAGAGGAGTTGTCCGATGGTACAGACATATGGTCTTCTGACCCAGAAGAACCCTCATCTCCAAAAGAAGTAGCCTACTTCGACCCGGTTTCAACAGGCGATTGGGATCATCTCATAGCAAGCCTTGGGAAAGTTACCGATCAAGAAGACCCGTGGAAAGGAACAAAACCTTGGTCTGGAAATGCCCTTGAAACCCTAGAAGGTTTCGTTGAACTGGAAGCCTCCGAAAATATTGTGGAGGAACCACCTTCGAACCTTCCAACAGAAGATCCTGTTCAAAAGATAGACTTGGGAACACCAGATAACCCACGTCCTGTATTCATAAGCAAGAATATAAAGGATGATGAGTTACCCGAGTATATCGCCTTTCTTCATGAGTTCGTTGATTGCTTTGCATGGTCTTACGCTGAAATGCCTGGCTTAGACCCCAAAATAGCGGTCCACAAACTCAATCTTCAAGAAGACATCAAGCCTGTCAAGCAAGGCCAAAGAAGATTCCGTCCAGATGTGATGGATAAGATTGAACAAGAAGTTCAAAAACTCAAAAGCGTCGGCTTCATCCGTGAGAAACAACATCCTGAATGGTTGGCCAACATTGTCCCCGTGACAAAGAAAAACGGGCAGATCAGGGTCTGTATTGACTATAGAGACCTGAATGGCGCATGCCCAAAAGATGAATTTCCGCTCCCCATACCAGAGGTAATGATTGATAATACCTGTGGATTCGAGCGAATGACATTCATGGATGGTTTCTCTGGCTACAATCAGATAAAGATGCATCCTGAAGATGAAAAACATACATCTTTTCGGACCCCATTTGGCGTGTATTGATACACTGTCATGCCATTTGGTATGAAAAATGCTGGTGCCACATATCAGAGGGCTATGATGAAAATATTCCAAGATATGCAGCACAAGACGGTTGAATGTTACGTTGATGACCTCGCCGTCAAAAGCAAAAGAAAAGAAGATCATCTCGAAGACCTTCGAGAAGTCTTCCTCCGGCTTCGCAAACACAAACTGCGAATGAATCCTTTGAAATGCTTCTTCGGCGTCTCGTCAGGTAAGTTCCTCGGATTCTTAGTTCGGAAAGCTGGAATAGAGCTTGACCCCATAAAAGTTAAAGCCATTCTAGAAATGCCCTCTCCAAGAACCTTGAGAAAACTCAAAGGGCTTCAAGGGAGATTGGCCTACATCAGACGGTTCATCTCCAATCTTTCAGGGAAATGCCGTCCATTCTCCCGGTTGATGAAAAAAGGTGTAAACTTTGTCTGGGATGCTGACTGTGAAGCTGCTTTCCAAGACATCAAGTCATACCTGACAAAACC
This sequence comes from Litsea cubeba, assembly GCA_012931725.1. Lineage (NCBI taxonomy): Eukaryota > Viridiplantae > Streptophyta > Magnoliopsida > Laurales > Lauraceae > Litsea > Litsea cubeba. Next base: position 23,181,234 of record CM022946.1, read on the forward strand.
TCCAGTGTTAGCTGCTCCTACCTCTGGAAAACCATTCATCTTGTACACAAGAGCTCTTGATCACTCTTTGGGAGCTCTGCTTGCGCAAGAAAATGATCAAAGAAAAGAAGCTGCTCTATATTACCTCAGCCGCATGCTAGTAGGTGCAGAGCATCGCTACTCTCCAGTCGAAAAAGAATGTCTTGCAGTGATGTTCGCCGTACAAAAGCTGCGTCACTACTTGCTTTCCAACACAGTCTACCTGGTCTCAAGGGTCAACCTCTTGAAGGTCCTTGTCACAAAGGCAGGTTCTCTCAATGCTCGACTGGTAAAATGGTCCATCCTTCTGTCACAATTTGATATTAGGTATGTACCACGAAAGGCAATCAAAGGGCAAGCTCTAGCGGACTTCCTCGTAGAGCATCGATTGCCTAAAGATTCTCCACTTAGAGATGATCTCCCAGACGAACCAGTCTACAATGTGGAGACTTTCTCACAAAGTGCCTCCTGGGACATGTACTTTGACGGTGCAACCAGGACAAATGAAAAAAGACGGCTGATCTCGGGAGTTGGCATCCTCTTTGTTAGCCCCGATAAATACATGATTCCACACGCTTTCTCGCTACTGGAACCATGCACAAACAATGCAGCTGACTATCAAGCTCTGATCCTAGGATTCGAACTCGCCATCGAATCCGGTATCACCATGCTGGAAGTCTTTGGAGACTCTTAACTGATCGTCAACCAGATGAATCAGAAATTTGAAGTCAGGAAGCCAGATTTGCTGCCTTACTACAACAAAGCACAATCGCTTCTGCAAAAGTTTGACATCTGTCACATCACCCACATTCGTAGAGGTGAAAACATACGTGCAGATGCCCTAGCTGGACCTGCCGCATCCATGGCAATCCAGGAAGGGGAAAACATGCAAATCACAGTGTGCGAAAGAAGAATCCTTCCTCCTCTTAACACACACCAAGCAGTTGCTGAATGCCACCAAGTGGTTGGAAGTCGGATTTCAATCCTTCAAACTTCAATCGGCGACTGGAGGGATCCGTTCATTGATTACATTATGTTCGGAATCCTACCTGAAGATCCAAAAGAACAGGTAAGCATCCAAAGGCGAACCCCAAGCTTTCATTTGGATATTCCTTCAAAAATCCTTTACAGGAAATCCTTTAACGGAGTACTTCTACGCTGCTTGTCACAACAAGAGGCTGAAGAAACACTCAAAGAAGTTCATGCTGGTCTTTGCGGAGCTCATCAGGCTGGTCCCAAGCTCTATGATCAGATAAAAAGGTTAGGTTATTACTGGCCTACCATGGTAGCTTACGCAATGCAATTTGCTAAGCGTTGCCAACAATGCCAAGTTCATGGAGATTACATCACATGCCTCCAGAATGGCTGCATCCTACAGCGATTTCATGGCCTTTCGAAGCCTGGGGTATGGACATCATAGGTCCTATTTCTCCCTCTTCGAGCAAAGGTCATCGCTTCATCTTCGCCTCTACGGATTATTTCTCCAAGTGGTCAGAAGCATTTGCGTTCAACGAAATGAAGACCTCATCAGTCCTTCAGTTCCTGCGCACCAACATCATTTGTTGTTTTGGCATACCCAAAAGATTCGTCCATGATAACGGACCACAATTCCGGGATCATCGATTCTACAGGTTCTGCGACAAATACAAAATCCAAAGCTGTCCTTCGACTCCATACAATCCGGCAGCAAACGGATTAGCAGAAGCTTTCAACAAGACACTCTGCAAAATCCTCAAAAAATGGTCTCTAGTCACAAAAGAGACTGGAGTGACAAAATGTCTGAAGCTTTGTGGGCCTATCGAACCACCGTTCGAGGACCAACCCATAGCACACCATTCTCCTTGGTCTATGGATGCGAAGCTGTTGTGCCATTGGAAGTACAAATTCCTTCCTTGAGGGTATCTTTGCAAAATGACATGACTCAAGAAAGCAATGTCAAATTGCGACTCCATGAGCTAGACAATCTCGATGAGAGACGGCTCGAAGCTCAACAAAGCATTGAACTTTACCAAGCACGCATGGCAGGATCTTTCGACAAAAAGGTCAGGCAACGTGCCTACAAAAAGGTTGACTTGGTCCTTGCGGTAAAAAGACCAATGGTCTTCGCTCACAAGTCCAAAGGCAAATTTGAGCCAAAATGGGAGGGACCCTACGTCATAGACAAGGTTTTCTCCAACAGTGCATATGCACTCCTAAACATGGAAGGTGACAGATGTATGCTGCCCATCAACGACAAGCTCTTAAAGCGGTACTACCCTTGAAGACTTACCCAACTGGGTAAGAGCAATGCCTGTACGGCCAAAACCGGTTTCAAGGTATACGCTCGCTAAACCCACCCTTTTTTAGAATTTTCATATCAAATGTTGAAATTTCTAGAAATTTAAACAATGCTTAATTCCATCGTTTCATTGTTCAAAAATCCAAGTTTAGGAACCTTTCCCTAACTTGACCAAAACTTTCAACCCTTGAACCCAAAATTCATGGTTTGAAACAAAATCCGGATTCAGGGATTTCCACCCTAGTCCACCCTACCTTTTACCGCCTAAATGGTTTTAGGTCAAAACTTATGACCCTCGTGTCTTTAAACAAAAAAAAAATAGTTTTTCAAAAAACCGCGGGGAAGCGACGCTTAGTCGATACTCGCACAAATCGGAAGCATGCGAACCATGTTCGACACTTCTAAAATCACAGGGAAGCGACATTTCGTCGATACTTGCAAAATCCAAAATCGTGGAGACGCAACATTTCAGTTGATATCCACAACCCAAATTTCAAAGGTTCAAAAAAAAAAAAACCTAAAAACCATGGAGACGCAACATTTCAGTTGATATCCACAACCCAAATTTCAAAGGTTCGAAAAAACCTAAAAAACCATGGAGACGCAATATTTCAGTTGATATCCATAACCCAAAGGTTCGAGAAAACCACAAATTTCAAAAATCATGGGGAAACGACATCAAGTCAGTACCCGCAAAACCAAAATTTTTGAAAAGCAAGGATGCGACATTCCATCGATACTTGCACCCAAATCCGCGGGGATGCGACATTCCATCGATACTCGCAATCGAATGAGCAAGGATGCGACATTCCATCGATACTTGCAAGAACATTCAGCAGGGAGGCGACTTTTAGTCGATACTTGCATTTTTGAAAACCAAACCGGCTATAAATGCCACAAACCAGCTAATAATGCCACCAAAACAGGCTATAAATGCCACAAACCGGCTATAGATGCCACCAAAACAAACCGGCTATTAATGCCACAAAATAAAAAAATGGCTTTAAAAAAACCCGGCTATTAATGCCACAAACCCGGCTATAGATGCCACAAAACAAACTCGGCTGTCAATGCCACAAAAAAGCTGGCTCTCATGCCAAAATCGGCTTCCATGCCACAAACAAAAATCTGGCTCCCATGCCAAAACAATCATTTGACAAAAGATTTTCACAAAATGATAAATTTTTGATCAAATCCCATTTAGCAATTACTTTTATCACAAAAAGATTTAAGTAAGCGTAGGGAAAACAAAAAAAAAAGGCATCCCATTTAGCAATTACTTTTATCACAAAAAGATTTAAGTAAGCGTAGGGAAAACAAAAAAAAAGGAATCACATTTAGCAATTACTTTTATCACAAAAAGATTTAAGTAAGCGTAGGGAAAACAAAAAAAAAAAGGAATCCCATTTAGCAATTACTTTTATCACAAAAAGATTTAAGTAAGCGTAGGGAAAACAAAAAAAAAAGGAATCCCATTTAGCAGTTACTTTTATCACAAAAAGATTTAAGTAAGCGTAGGGAAAAAAAAAAGGAATCCTATTTAGCAATTAATTTTATCACAAAAAGATTTAAGTAAGCGTAGGGAAAACCAAAAAAAAGGAATCCCATTTAACAATTACTTTTATCACAAAAAGATTTAAGTAAGGGTAGGGAAAACAAAAAAAAAAGGAATCCCATTTAGCAATTACTTTTATCACAAAAAGATTTAAGTAAGCGTAGGGAAAACAAACAAAAAAAGGAATCCCATTTAGCAATTACTTTTATCACAAAAAGATTTAAGTGAGCGTAGGGAAAACAAAAAAAAGGAGGCATCCCATTTAGCAATTACTTTCATCACAAAAAGATTTAAGTGAGCGTAGGGAAAACAAAAAAAAAAGAGTACCAAAAAATACATGTGGTACCAAAAAAAAAGAAAGTGTTCACAAGCACTACAAAAAAAAAAGAAAAGTACCAAAAAAAATACAAGTGGTACTAAAAAAAAGAAGGATGGTTTTTGTTAAAAAAAAAAAAACAGGAGCTCAATAAAAAATGGTCTCCAGCTAAGAGTTCAGCTCCTCAAGAAAACTTTTGGCCTTAGCCGTCAGGGATTCCAAGGCACGCTTCTTCAGGAACTTGCCATGAGATGCTGGGGTGGGCTGTAACCCTTCTTTCGCACCGGGAAGCTTCTCCCGAGCAGTTTGCCATTGTTTGTTCTCTTCAGACTTCTTTTTAAGAACTCGATCGGCATATGCAACCCGGCGAATCAGAGCACTCTCCCTGTCACGAGCCTCTGTTATTGCAATCCACTTGGCAGCGACTTGTGCCTGTAGATGCTCAAGACGTTTCCTGGCCTCATCGACCTCCCTATCAAGGATGTTAAGGTCATGTGTCAGCCCAATGATGTTTAGCTCTTCTAAGTTCTTCTCTCGGACTGCCTACTTCCTGCTTTGTGTAGCCTCATCCAGGTTAGACTGAGCCTTATCCGCAGGGTCCAGGAACATCTCCTCGAAGAACTGGTCGTCAGGAAAACCCATGGTCTCAAACCACCTGTCACCTAGCTCAATGATCCTATCAACGATCGCCCTGGCACTTGTGACATCCAGACCAGCCTCTTCGGCATCACCGAGAATCTCACGCACATGCTGGATCATCCCAAATCCGGCATCTAAGTGCCCAGAAAGTAGAATCTCAATCCAAGAGCTCAGAACCCGCACCACCACCTTCTTCGCAAAAAGAAGAGATGGCCCAGCTGAAGATTTGCCCAACTCCGTTGGTCGACTGCTCATGTCATCACCTGTTGGAAGAGGAACAAAAGAACTCTTTCTAAATTGAAGCTGCTCCTACTCGGGAAGGAAATCTCAGCACGAGGTATCTCCATCAACAGTGTCAGAACTGGTCCCAAGAGTCTCTTACCTCAGGATCAAACAAAAACTGCAAGATTCTTCCAGACAGCCAAAAGAGGAGTACACAAGAAGTTTCGGGCCATTTCAAAATCATTTGGCCTAACTTCGCTTCTCCAACAGCTGAAAAGGAGCTCTCGGCGGCAAAAGCATCGGAGACACCAAATCTTCGATCAGGGCGATGGATGGTCTCAAATACTTCCAAAAGGCTCCACGTCAAGTTCCGAGTCAAATCGACAACGTTTGACCCTACATCAACCCTCGAATAGCTAAAATCAAGCCTCTCGGCGGCGAGAACCACCGAGGCCATTACTCATCAGATAGAGCACATGGACGGCTTCAAAATGCTTATAAAGGGCTACACGTCAATTTCAGGTCATTTCCACAACATTTGACCATAGTTTGACGCTCGGAAGCCAAATCAGGCCTCTCGGCGGCAAAGCTCTCCGGGACCATGGTTTCCAAGACAGAGCCTATGGATCATCCTTAAAATGACTCCAATAGGTTCCCTGTCAAATTTCAAGTCAATCGGACCTCGGTTGAACGCACATCAAACCGCGAACATCTCATCGCGAGAAAAAAAGGCAGTCTACGGTGATAGGACCAGCCAAAACGGCTTCAAAACTCAAACAAAGCCTATGGTGGTCTTATTTATTGCTCAGGAAACGCTTCACAAAGACAACCGGAAATTTCAAGGTCATTCGACATCGTTTGACCCAGTTTCAGCTTCTGACGGAAAATCGGCAACTCTGCGCGACAAAAGTCCTTTCGGCTTTCTCAGGAAATTGGAGACTTTGCAAAATAAAATGCAAGGATTCTCATCAGGTTTCCTACAAAGAAATTAGGCCAATAAATGGTCAAAATGTCAAGGAAAAGTACAGAAGAAAAAAAGAATCGAAAAGACAGCAAAAAACGACCAAAACGGGACCACGAAAGGGGGAAAACCCCCCAGGGGTCGCAGACCCCTGCGACCCTGGGCCAGGGTCCAGGCCCCTGCGACCCTGGGCCAGGGTCGCCGGCGACCTTGGAACCAACCGGGTCGCCGGGAAGGCCCCGGAAACCCCAGTTTTCGCCGTTTTTTCGCGATTCGAAGAGCCCAGCCTCTGGTACTTTCCAAAATTCATGCTTTTGAGACACCAAGTCCTCTGACATCCGTCCAAAACACGGGTCAATCATCAAGAGTATCGAAAACAATATTGATCGCCACCCGGTCAACCAAAAAAAGTGTGCTTTCTACACGACCGATCGAGAAATCGACAGGACAGATGGCACCGACCCGCTGTTGGCAACAAACACCTGAAATTACATGGTCATCTGATGTCGATCTGCATAAAGATCCATCGATGATCATCGACAGAAGAATCCCAAAAAACGTGGCACGGCCCGCGACTCTTCAGCTGCTCGGCGACCACTTAATGCGATTAATTGACTAACTTTATTACAGTCATTAATCCATTTCTTTGGACGGCCCAATCAGAAGCAAGCATTCGGGAGTTACAAGTCAAGAGATTCATGGCATTTAACCCATGAAACTCCTCCCATCATGGCGATTAAAGGCGATTAAATGCCCTCAATCTCCTCCGGCCAATCAGAAGCCAAGAAAAAGGAGTTACAAAATAAACAATTCAATTTTGTAACTCCTCCCTTTATGTAGCTTTATGACAATCAAGGCTCATAAACCCTCCTAAATGGCTACCTAAAAGCCTATAAATAGGAGAGCTCTCCAAGAAGAAAGGGACAGCAGAAAAACATCAGAAAAAAGCACAAACACACAGACAGACAGAAGCACAGAAATCCAGAGAAAGGAAGAAAACTCTGCGGAAGTTCTACACCGGCCACCGCAACAAGGTGACAAAAGTCCCTTGGGGGGTACCCCCCCCCAAGGTCCTTGCCTTCTCCTCCTGCCTCCAATGGCTTAGATATGGCTTTTCAGCCCGTCTACTCGGCTTTTTATTGGACATAGGACCTTCTTTTGGTCTTTGTCCTCTAAAAACCTGAGGTTATAGCCAAGCCAAGAGAATCAATAGCATCCTCTGTTCTCATCTGCATGGATGATGGCGAAGCCCACATATGGCTTGCGACCGTCAATCTAAACGAGTCCCCCACAATCTCCTGAGAAGTTAGATCCTCCTTTTCTTGCTTTTCATTGTAGTTTGTATTTTTTCAAAAGAGACAAAAATCACAATTCTTGTCTTTCATTGTTGATAAGGATTGTAAATCGGCTATAAACGCCAAAATCGGCTATAAACGCCAAAAATCGGCTATAAACGCCAAATCGGCTATAAACGCCAAAATCGGCTATAAATGCCAAAAAAATCGCCTTTCACGGCAAACCAAGAAAAATGTCTCTTTTCTTAAATATATGTGCAATGGAAAACTTGAAAGAAGTTGATTTCCTTTTTACTTGTGAAGGTTGATCTCCGGATCACCACTTGCAATTCCAAGTAAAAATAGAAAATCTGGCACACCCACACAAAAAAAGAAATGTTGATGCACGCCCCCTTGCCCCCTGGTTGCGAAAGGGTCGGAACCAAACGGACTCCCACGTCCGCCGACCCCGGTAGGAACTCGAGCATTCGGAGCACGGTCCATCATGCTCGGGAAGGAATCTCAGCACGAGGTATCTCCTCAACAGTGTCAGAACTGATCCCAAGTGTCAGGTATCTACCTCTGGATCAACCTCTGGCATCCCTTGCTCTGGTTCTAAAGGAAGCGATGGACCCTCTTCTGTCACTTCAAAACCTGCCAAAGAAACACAAAAAGGTATGAATATGATCCTGTTTGAAAATCATTATCAGGGTTATTACTACAAAATACCTTCTTCGACGACTGGCAGAAGACTCTCTTCCTCCATGAACTCATCGGAAGCATCATCAACATTTGCGTCCATCGATGGTTCAACGTCATCAGAATCCTGTGGCAAGTCAGCTGACAAGAAAAATGTTAGCAAACCAAGTCATAGACAAAAAAAAAAAAAAAGCAAAAGAAGTCATACCAATTGGAGATTCTGGATTCACTCCAGAGTCCCTCGGTTCTTCTTCAGGTGCCCCGACAGGATCCGTCACCACCTCATCGGTTGGAACCTCAGGCATCACCAAGTCTTCCTCTGCTAAAAAAAGAAAAAAGAAAAGTAGAAACAAGAAGCAAATCAGAACATGGAAAAATCCCATGAAAAGAAATGGAAAGAGAAAAAGGAAGAATTATACCTTCACCGACGGTCTCTTCTTCTCGGCTTCTCTTCTTTGGAGGCTCGTTAGCATCCACTGGCACATCCTCATTGATAGTAAGAGGAACTTCCAAGTCAGGAGAGTCCTCATGTTGCCCCTTGCTGCGATGATGACTCCTCCTCTTACTCCTGCAGGCTCGCTTCTTAGACGAACCTGCCCCGCTGTCAGAGTCAGGTTTCCCACTTGACTCCTCACTGGATGGTCTACTCTTGCCAGTAGACTCCACGGAAGCTTGCCTCTATGCTGCTTGCATCCAAGCATCAAGTTCGGCTTCCTCCTGTTCTAGCTGTTCTAAAGCCTCATCAGGTATTTCTCGAACAGCTTCAGAACCAATGACGCCCTGGTCACCGAGAAAGCCTATCTTGTGCTTCTCTCCAGAAAGGAAGGCCCAAACTTCCTGTCGCTGGACGCCATCCGACTTTCCAAGGCCCTTTCCAGATGCCAGCTTCACATCAAGCTCCTTCTTGGAAAGCCCCCGATATGCCGAAAAGCTCTTCGCGAACCACTTCGCAAAGCCGGCAGTCCGGGAAGTCAGCAACACAGGATAAGAGATCATGGCTGTAGTGTCTTCAGCACTATAGAAAGCCCATGCATTTCTCCCATCCTGTAAACCTCCAAAGCGCTTCACCATGCTTGAAGGCGCTCCAACAACGCCTTGAGAAAAACCCAACTACAAAGCAAAGCGAGAGGGTACATACGGCTGGATGTCGACGAAAAGATGTCTGCGGTACACCATCATGCCGACACGTATGCTGAAAAGCCACTCCTTCTCTGCATTCGTCAAGGAGTAATGCCTTCCCAACCCCGCCCTGGTAGAGTCTCGGGAGGCACCAAAATCAAAAGCCTTCTTCCGCAACTCCGGAGAAAGCTTCACTGAAGACTGCCCCATCTCGACGTCCCTGAACCGTCGGATCCTCATGCGGGCAAACAAAAGTGATTCGGACACGGCTTTGCCCTTAGCCAGCCGAATCATCAGAGGATCATCATCCTGTGCAGTACCCAGCCGGTGGAAGCCAGGACAGTGGTACACGTACCACGAATAAAAGATATGGGCTGAAAATACCCTATTCATGGGAAGCCCAAGCAGGGGCGGCCCTGAGTTTTCGGGGGCCCTAGGCGAGTTCCTAAAGTGTGGCCCTACCCGTATACCTACCAATAAATGATAAAAAAAAATAAAAGATAAAATCTAATGCAAATTGACTATTTAATTAAAATTATTATTTTAATTATCAATTGATATAAAAATAGTGACTAAACATTCAATTAATAGATAATGTTATTATATTATTGGTGTTAATAGTTGTCTCATTACAGATCTTGTTTTAAGACTAAAATATTTAGACTTCATAAAACATTTGATTTTTTCTAGATCTCTATGTTCAAAATCAACTACATGTAAATATAGAGGATAGGATTGTAAGGCTGGCTGCAAAGCGGAAGTCACATTATATATGTATATAATGTTCAACTGTTCAAGCGTACCATGGGTGTCGGCCATTTAAAGTAATTACATGTGCAACCCAGTCTACATATAAATCCACAGACACGACCATTTATCAAAATAATCTCAACCGTCCATGAAACAAAAGGTCAAACAAAAACAGAGACCTTAGGAAGCAGAAGACATACCTTGATAGGCAAACGCAATAGATACAACATAAGTTCAAACTTAAAGGGCCAAGAGAGAGAATCTGAGAATGGCAGGTGTTAGAGGAAGAGGAAGAAGCGTTTAAAGATGGGATTGGGGTCGTGACTCTTGAGGAGGCATTTAGCTATGAAACGCGAAGAGCCTCATAACTCATTGCTGGAATTAAGGAGATAAAAATCCATTACTGTTGTCATGGCATTGTAAATTAGGAACGCAGAAATGGGGCAACGAAATATCAGATCTGAGGTATTTTTTCTTAACTACTGAGATTTATTTCCTAACTGTTAGACTTGGGGCCCCCATTTTGGGCCAAAATTTGGGGCCCCAGCCCACCGCCTGTGTGGGCAGTCCCCAGGGCCACCCCTGAGCCCAAGCCGAACCAAAAAAGCAGCAGCCTGCAGTTCGGTACACAGGTAGGAGTAAAGAGCTGGCGCCAAAGCAAGCTGCTCTCCAAACGTCATCTGACAAGCTGGAAAAATACAATGCGGCCTGATGTGCGTTCCATCTCCTCCAGCAAAAATAACCTCACCAAGCCAATAAGTGAGGTAAACAGCGAGATCTCTCCGCAGTACAATGTCAGGACATATGGCATTTGTACTCGCACATAAATCTCTCAACTCTTCTTGCATAGCCAAGATCTTCTTCGAACTTGGATCCTGAGCCCTGGCTTCCTGGGTCACACTATCAGAAGACTCCCTGCTATAAAAAAAGTTGGAGAACGAAGAGCTAGAACTCTTCTAACTGCTAGATCTAACTTTCAAACCCTCCTTCTCCTTCAAAAAATCATAGAAGGCGACGAGCTGAAAGTACAGAAGCCTGAACTCCTCAGACTGCCCCTCAAGGACGCTGTCAATCGGCATAAACTCCTCATAGAGTTTGCCAAGGATAGGCAATCCAGTAATGGCACTCAACTCCTTCAAACAGAAACCAATCTCACCATTCGTCACAACGAAGGTATTGGTTTGTGGGAGGAATGACTCCAACGTAGCCATGAAGGCCTCGTCGGAAAAGATCACAGTCTCCCTAAAAGCGAGGACCGCATCAAAAATCCCGGCTTCCTTCAAAACGGCGCCACCAATCAGCAGGACGCGATCAGTCCACGACTTCCACTCGGAGTCGGCATTGAAACGGCCACGAAGTCGAAAAGGCTTTATCCAATTGCTGCCGTCACCGCTGAAAATACCAAGGCCCACCGGTCTCAAATCGACCGACGGATAATCAGAACCCTGGTAGCCGCTGGATGGCATCAACAGGTCCATGTCAACAGGCGACCTCTCCGTATATCCAGGAGAACCGCCAACAAAAACCCCTGTCTTGATTACATTTGTCCTTCTCACCCAGCTTGGAGGATCTTCCCTCTTAGAGCACGTGGGGGCAAGGCTCATGATCGAGACGGTGCGATCAAACGTCGACCGGGTAGCATCAGTCTTCTTCTCACCATCTGCTGTGAAAGAGAACTGAAAACATCTCCTCTGGTATGTCATGTCATCAGGGATGGCATCACCAAAGAAGAAGGTAGGCTTGGGTAAAACACTCTGATCTTCCATTACCCATGGACGACTGCTTACCATGATCTTATAGAATTCCTCTCCCTTGAGAGCGATCAGTCGCTGCCTCATCTCATCTCTGTTGAGGGAGTCGCACTCTTCCAGGTTTCTCTCAACATACTGAACTTTCTCAAAGGCATTCTGAACGGCCGGATTAGAAGATCTAGCAGATCGACGAGGTACGCTTGTAGCAAGCTCTTTACCCTTGTTCGTTCTAGAGGAACCACGTGCAAAGGATAGAAAAGAAAAAGATCAAACATCAAAATGACAGAATCTCGCTAAAAAAAATCTGGCGAAATTTTGACATGATGACGGGGCAATTCCGAAGAAAAGGAACTATCCCGAAAGAAATAGAAAGCTTGAAGATGGGCTCAACATGGCTGCGAGCTCCGAAACTCCAAACTTTCGAAACCTCAAAGTCTCCGCAAAATCAGGAAGGGCTCAACATCGCTGCGAGCTCCAAATCCCCAAATTTGCGAAAACTTTCAGGTATGCTATCACATCATGCTACAATTCAATTTACAAAAATATACATGCATGAACATCTTGGTAAAAAAAATGCATTATCATGATGAGAAAAAAAAAGAAAAATAGAAAACTTTCTCAAAAAAAAGGAGAGAGAAAGAAAACAAAAAAAAAGAAAGGAAAAAAGGACTGGCCCACAGGCCACGTGGCCGTACGGCCAGATCCGTACGGATCTGTCCGTACGGCCCACAAAAGAAACAAAAAAAAAAACATGCAAAAAAAAAAGAAAAAAAAATTTGTGAAAAAAAAAGAGAAGCAAACACGTGGAAAAGAAAAAAAAAGAAAAGAAAGAAACAAAAAAGAAAGAAAGAACTTTTTTTTCCTACAATGGGGTTTTCTTGAAAAAGGGAACTTACTTGAAGCCATTGATGGAGAAGAAGAAGAAAAGTCTTGAAGATCTTGAAGAAGAAGAACTCTTGGTCTTGAAACCCTATTAGGATTGTTGCAAAAGAAATTAATAAGAGCAAGATATCCAACCTCCTCCTTGCTTTTATAGAAGAGAGCAAACCAAAGAAGGAAAGAAGAAAGAGGTAAGTGTTACTAATTAGTAACCTTACCAAAAGAAAGAGATTAGAAAGATTCTTTCCCAAAAGAAAGATATCTTGAGGGATTTTCTCCCAAAAAGAAATCAATGAGAGATTTTCTCCCAAAAGATAGGATCAATGAAGGATTCTTTCCCAAAAGAAAGATATCTTGAGATATCCTATCCCAAAATAAAGGGAACATGAGAGATTCTCTCCAAGTAAAGATATTCTTAGATATTCTCTATCCAAAGGAGATATTTTTAGATATCCTTTACAAAAATGACACCATATGAGATCTAAGCCATTTCAAAAGCTTAAGGTCCCATGGGTTAGCCCATATGAGCCAGGTTTGACCACCTAGGCACAAAAAAAATAAAAAAAATTGGGCTTTTATTCAAAGAGAAATCCCTCTTACCAAGAGCATACAAAAATGGTTCCATGCCTCTTTTGAGTTGATTGGACCATACAAAGAAAATTCCAAGCCCCATGAGCTTCCAAAAATCAAACCATCCAGCCTCATATACCAAATTGAGCCAAAATCTTGAAATTGACATTCCACAAAAATCCAAACCAAATCCTGGTCCCCTAACTTGCCACATACAGCTTGTTAGGTCACAAGACCAAAACCAAAAACCAAAACCTGATCCCCTAACTTGCCACATACAGCCAGTTAGGTCACAAGATCAAAACCAAAATTGATCCCCCAATATTCCACATACAGCTTGTTGGGTCACACGGTCAAAACCAAACCCGACCCCCTAACCTGCCACATACAGCCTGTTAGGTCACAAGGTCAAAACCCAAATCCACATCCCTGATGTCATCTTCAAAACTTTGCCTCGAGATGGTACGTGATCCCTTTCACTACCATAAAATTCCCCTGGAAGTTCAAAAGGCTACAAATACCAAAAAGAAAGACTGCTCAAAGACTCTTGGTCCAGTCACAGGCTCTCCTTCACAAATCTCTTCGAGGCACATTGACTACAAATGTTAAGCAACTCGTCGCTGTACCTCGAGGGGGCATTTGTTGACACCAAAAATGTCACTTTGCCTCTTCAAGACCCAAAGAGCTACATGAAGTCGCAACCTGCCATAAATAGGCAATGCTAGTTCCAAAAATCAAATCTTGTCAGAATCAAACAAAAACTGCAAGATCCTTCAAGACAGCCAAAAGAGGAGTACACAAGAAGTTTCGGGCCATTTCAAAATCATTTGGCCTAACTTCGCTTCTTCGGCAGCTGAAAAGGAGCTCCCGGCGGCGAAAGCATCGGAGACACCAAATCTTCGATCAAAGCCGATGGATGGTCTCAAAATACATCCAAAAGGCTCCACGTCAAGTTCCGAGTCAAACCGACAACGTTTGACCCTACATCAACCCTCGAACAGCTAAATCAAGCCTCTCGGCGAGTGAGAACCGCTGAGGCCATCACTCATCAGATAGAGCACATGGACGGCTTCAAAATGCTTACAAAGGGCTACACGTCAAATTTCAGGTCATTTCGACAACATTTGACCATAATTTGACGCTCGGAAGCCAAATCAGGCCTCTCGGCGGCGAAGCTCCCCGGGACCATGGTTTCCAAGACAGAGCCTATAGATCATCTTAAAATGACTTCAATAGGTTCCCTGTCAAATTTCAAGTCAATCGGACATCGGTTGACCGCACATCAAACCGCGACATCTTCATCGCGACAAAAGCAAGTCTGCTGGTGATAGGACCCCAAACGGCTTCAAAACTCAAACAAAAGCCTATGGTTGGCCTTATTTATTGCTCAGCAGGCTTCACCCCAAATTTCAGGTCATTCCGACATCGTTTGACGCAGTTTCAGCTTCTGACGGAAAATCGGCAGCTCTGCGCAACAAAGTCTTCGGCTTTCTCAGAAAATTGGAAACTTTGCAAAATAAAATGCAAGGATTCTCATCAGGTTTTCTACAGGGAAATCCGGCCAATAAATGATAAAAAATGTCAAGGAAAAATACAGAAGAAAAAATAATTGAAAAACAGCAAAAACAGACACAAAACGGGACAAAAGGGGGAAAACCCCCCTGCGACCCTGGAAACCCCCCGTTTTTCGCCGTTTTTTCGCGATTCGAAGCATCTAGCCTCTGGTATTTTCCAAAATTCATACTTTTAAGACACTAAATCCTCTAACATCCGTCAAAAACATGGGTTAATCATCATGAGTATCGAAATCAACATTGATCGCCAACTGATCAACCAAAAAAAAGTGTGCTTTCTACCCGACCGATCGAGAAATCGACAGGACAGATGGCACCGACCCGCTGTTGGCAACCAACATGTGAAGTTACATGGTCATCCGATGTCGATCTACATGAAGATCCATCGATGATCATCGCCAGAAGAATCCCAAAAGATGCGGCACGGCCCGCGACTCTTCAACTGCTCGGCGACCACTTAATGCGATTAATTGACTAGCTTTATTACAGTCATTAATCCATTTCTTTGGACGGACCAATCAGAAGCAAGCATCCGGGAGTTATAAGTCAAGAGATTCATGGCATTTAACCCATGAAACTCCTCCCATCATGGCGATTAAAGGCGATTAAATGCCCTCAATCTCCTCCGGCCAATCAGAAGCCAAGAAAAGGAGTTACAAAATAAAGAATTCAATCTTGTAACTCCTCCCTTTATGTAGCTTTATGACAATTAAGGCTTATAAACCCTCCTAAATGGCTACCTAAAAGCCTATAAATAGGACAGCATTCCAAAGAAATCCAGATCGGAAAAACAAGACAGATCCCAGATCAGAAAAACAAGACAGTTGCACGAACAGGGGTACTCAGCAAGCGGATTCGGATTTCCGTAGCACTGCATTTTCAATTTGGCATCTTTAAATAGTCATAACTTTCTTTAAATAGTCATCAGATTTGATCTGTTTCTTGAACAGATTGTGTACAGAAAACTTTGACATTTAAAACACCTTGAACACACCAATGGTGGCCTCCCAACAGGATTCATGTGCAAGAAAGTGAATAAATAGTGTAAAAAGCAGCATGATCTATATGGGTTAATGTGAATGCTAAAAAAACACCATTTTGCGTCGGGATTCATATGAGCAAGTTTTTTTGTGATTTTACTAGTCTATGTGACTCTGAACTTGCTCAAACTAGTGGAATTGTGAAATGTTGGTGGAGGATGTGAATGTGGAAATGATTGTACAAATGGTGGAATGTAATGGTGTAATGTGGGTTTTACAAAAAAGAAAAAAAAGAAGGTGTAATGTGGGTGGAGGATGTGTTGTGAATACCAGATGTGCAGTGTCTAATGGTTTAATGTGAGGGGATATCACTGATAGGTTTTTCTAAGAGATGAAACTGGTCAACTTCATCTATTATGTGAGGGGATATCCCTGCTCAATATGTGAAGTTTATATATGAGGAGCGGCGATATCCCCTCCTATGACAGGTTCTTTTCTAAGAGATAAAACAGTTGGGAGGGGTTATCCTCGCTCAATATGTGAAGTTTATATTCGAGGAGCGGCAATATCCCCTCCCGTGATAGGTTTTTTTTAAGGGCTGAAACAACCACTTAGGAGGGGATATCCGCCCAATTTAGTGAAGTTTATATTTAAAGAGTGGTGATGTCCCCTCTCGTGACAGGGTTTTTCCTTGGATGAACACACAACTGGGAGCTTCATCTATTATGTGAGACCACTATCTGTAGCAAATCAACAGAAAAATCTAATATCAAAAGAACTTCATGTTTCAAGCTGATCCCAATGAGAAAGAGAAACAATACCAAATCAAGGAAAATAAGGATCGACAAAAAGGGAAGACAAAAAAAATCTTATTTGGACATCTACCAGAATTGAAAAAAAAAATCCAATTCCTTAATATATCCACATAAATCACCGCAGGCGCATAGAAAGTTTCTCTCTTCTACTCCTAAGAAAAACCCAAAGAGAAAAATGAAAATTCTGTCTTGGACAGGATGGGGTCCAATAGTTTTGGCGAATATGGGTTTAGGATGTATACTGGTAATCTGTGTGTGTGATGGTCACAAAAGGCAATATTATTGCCAATGGGAAGGGAGGAGACCTAACTTGTGTGTGTGTGTGTGTGTGTGTGTGTGTGTGTGTGTGTGTGTGTGTGTGTGTGATGGTCATTGACCATGAAATTGCATGAAAATTTTAATCCGTGTGTGATGGTTATTGAGCATGAAATTGCATACAACAGTCTAAGTGTATTCATATTTTCTTAGAAGTCTGTTTAGAAGGATTGAAAATTAAATTGTGTTGACATAGCTATATACCACCTATTTCATGATCCCAGAAACTCTATTATAATATAGTTATACCCCACCATCATTAACGCCAAGACACTCTACTCGATTACCGAAGAACCTTTCTTAACTCATAGAGTCTTCTTATCATAAGATTGTTCTACAATGTATGATGGGTTTGTTTTGTTGCTACCCTGTAATAATGTTTTCGATATAAGGATGTATGTGCATTTAAAATGATACTTATAATTCCATTAATGAGCATCATTTACCTGTTCATCATTAGGATTTTACTTTTAATTTTATTTGACATTGAGGACTAAAAGGTAAATGATGTTTGGATCATGCAGTTTGAAGTAAAAAGATCGAAGGGATCTGAGAATATCCTCTTGTATGACCAACAAAACCACATATCTGAAGCGATTGCTAATGGATTGGTATGTCTCCATCAATGTTTGTTTTAGAGAGACCGGTCTACATCATCTCTCAAAGATAGACGCAATGAAAATTGACCATGCATTGATATCTGGCTTGATTGAGAGATGGCATCCAGAGACGAATACATTTCATTTTCCATTCGGTGAAGCCACGGTGACCTTAGAAGATGTTGCATACATATATGGCCTTCCGATTGATGGCCCACCTATCGTTGGATGGACTCACCCCAAAATGAAGGTAGTGGATTTATGTGTAAATTTTCTTGGGAAGAGTCCCAAGCCGGGGGTTGATACACAAGGTTTATGTATTAAATTTAAGCGGCTTGATGATAACTTCACAACATTGGATAGTAAGTTGAAGGGTAAGAAGACAAAGAACCTCTCCAAAGAGGCTGAGATCTGTCACACTAGGGCCTTCCTCTTTCGTTTGGTTGCTGGCCAAATTTTCACCAACTCATCAGGATTGCGAGGGCCAGCGTACCTCCTAGAACTCTTCACAGGATTTAAGCGATTCACTTGGGGCCCTGCATGTATTGCTAATTTGTACCGAATGTTGGCAAGAGCGGTCAAGTGGAGGTCTGATGGTAATGTACTTGAGAGTGGAGAAGAAGACGAAGGGTCCCCTGCAAAGCTTATGAAGAAAAAAAAACCCTTTTCCAGACAAGTTTAAAACCCTTACTGGTCCTCTACAACTTCTTCAAGTGAGATCCAGTGAATGGCCTATTCCTTCATTGTCATTTCATTGTGCCTACTCAATGTGTACTTATATTTGTGTTTTATGCATGCAGATCTGGGCTTACTCCCGAATGTCTATAGGACGGTGTCCTCCAACTAAAGATGGTTGGAAGAAAGACATTCAATTCCCTTTATTCAAGACAAGGGAAGCAATATTAACTGGTAACAATTCTTTAACCACAGTCAAAGAGGTTTGTCGTCAGTTGAATCGCATGACAGCTAATGGGGTAAATTATCTGAAATTGAAAACATGTTCATTAAATTATAAATACGCAACTTCCAACAATTCTGACTTCTTTCGTGTTTGCATTGTAGTTTGTCTGGATGCCATATGTTAAATTCAAAAAGGTTCTTACACAACATGTCCAAGACGTTGATCGTAGACTCTTTGCATCTGATGAACTGTTGATTCATTACTGGATTTTGGAAAGACACAATGCGAGTCGGGTGATGAAACAATTCAGCCTAATGCAATTGGTCCCTCCACTGTTTCAGATTCCATTTTTAAGGGTAGAAAAATTGGAGAGAGTGTCATGTGACTATACCCAGATATTGCACGAGGCTAAACCATTATGGATAGAAAGGCAAGATTTGGTGATAAAAGGAAAGAAAGATGTGTCAATTGTGCATACCAAAGGATATCAAAACTGGTATGAGTTAAATACCCGCATGCGAATCGGCCGAGTTAAAAGGGGAGAATTGGGACAAGATGGAGAAATTACTGAACATGGAAAAAAAAAGACAACCAACTACCAACCATGATGAGACATGTTGCCCATTGAAGCATGTAATCGGTGTTTGCTTATAACACACCTTAACTGTGCATTGGGGTCATCATCATGAAATGATACTAATAGTTCTTCCAATTGTGAAGGTCAAGGAACTCTTGGAGCACATGGAGATATCTATAGACCGGTCAGATCGAAAAAAACAAGTTTCAAAAATTTTAAGGCCTCAATGCGCAAGAAGATCGAAATGTTTAAGACCGGTTTTACATCAGCCTTCGAGAGTTTCAGTATGGATAACTGCAGCACCTCTCAATCGGATTCATCTGGTGAAAAGGTAATTTATCTTGTGTATTCATGCTTTAATGAAAATAATTTTGTATACTACCACATTTTTATTTGCAATGCAGGAAAGGGAGAAGAAGAGACCTAAGAAAGCTGTTTGTAAGGGCAGATCCCCACAAAAAAATGCTTGAATCGAAGTTGTTACAGCCCGGATCTCACTCGGATCCGCCATCTCATGGTTCACAATTTTTCGAGCCCGTCCAACTTGCCTCCAATAGAGTTGATCTTTTCAACTCCTCCATGCTTCATGAGACCACAACTGCCAATTGTAGAGATCATGTCTCCTTCACTGGAATATCCTTCTCAAGCAACAACTTTAGAAATCATGTCCACTCCCTCACATGAAGGACCTATCCAGGAACCAATTCTAGAAATCATGCCCGAGTCACATGAAGACCCTTTCCAGGCACCAATTCTAGAGATCATGTCCACTCCCTCACATGAAGGTCCTTCTTAGGCAATAGTGGTTTCTACTCCAACCACCTCAATAGAGTCATTAGTTTGGAGGATCAAACGATTGCCCTGCATGAAGAAGATACCAATAAAATTTGAAGACTACTCACATTCGCTAGTGCAGTCGGGTTATCAATTGATTGCATTGGATAAGTTCTTCATCAAAGGTTTTAGGAAGTTGTATAAAAAAAGGTTGCCTAACATGCACCTATGTGTGACTTGATTACTTTACATGTCTTTAATATTTTCTTTTCATTAATGGGTGATCTTTTACAACGTCACTGCAAGGCGGAATTGGACGTATATTGTACACTAGTGTCCAGTGATGACCTCTACAAAGCCTTAGAAGAAGGGACGTGGTTGTGCACCAACATCATGTACTATTGGTTTGAGATTTTGGGTGAAAGGTGTCGAGATGCATATTTGTTTGATCCTAGTGTTTCGGTAAGTGAATTAAATTTTATGACTATAAATTGATATACTTGTGTTGTGTATTAACTTTCATGGGAAATACATCTAATGCCAATTACAATAACAAGCAGAGTTGGTGGCAGGATAAGGACATGTGTCATCACGCTGATCTGAATATATTTGGTCCGAATGGTGAAAATGTGTAGTTGGCGCGAATGTACATAACACTAGTTTTTGTACTACACCATATAAATCATTTCACCTTACTTGTAGGTTACACAGATGAGAAGAAATGGGAGTTTTACAACAGCTCATTCAGTGATCATTACTCTCAAACCAATTGTGAGAAATTCGTAAGTATATGTGAACTATGTTTTTTCAATGTATTATCCTCCCTCTCCCTTTATACTTCAAAATTTGTCCAACTGACCACCGCTATTTTGAATGTTTGCTGCATGTCTATAGATCGACTATTTGAATGAGAAATTTAGCGACTATGGCTGGGCAGATCCATATTTGTGGACAACAAATGCGATTTCTAACATTCCTCATCAAGACAATGGCAATGATTGTGGTGTTTTCACGCTAGCGTTCGCAGAGCATTGCATTTTCCGCAGGCCGACCACTTTAAAGAGTCCAGAACTCTTACAAAGTCCATGATATTTGTTCTCTCCTGATTGTTGCTTTTGGCTGTGATTGAAAATTTTCCAAACCTAAATTTTGTTACCCAAAGAAAATCCCCGCACTGAGGACCACAAAAAGTCTAATCCTTCCTCAGTTTCCTATAAGAAATATGGAAATCTTCCTTAAACTTATCCTCATTTTACTCTCTTTCCCAACCTTCCTAACCTAAAGAGGATCATTAATCATGCTGATATTGCTTGGTGCTTATTATGAAAAGTTCATCACCAACTCACTTAAATGATTTTCCATAAAACAAAAAAAAAAGTATATTTTGTTGGCATTGCTCCAATAACCCCTATAAACCATTAACAACCATGCACTAAATAGAACATCCATGCAATGAAAATTAAAACGAAAATAATAGGATTCACTGCAAATTTTAACAAACAGCTAATGTGCACATCAGATCATCCATACTTGAACACAAATTCAAAAGCTAATTGTTCATTATAAGATATCCACAGCCATAATGAAGTCAAAACCATAAAGTAAAACGCTGAAGCTCATGAAATGTCCACAGCATAGAGACTTGATAGTTTGCACCCAAATCCTAATCCTATTCCAAGCATGAGAAACACCAGCCCCTTGTAAAAAAAATATCAAGTAAGCCAACTAGGCTAACATCTCTGCAGGGACTTTCATCAAATAGTTAGTTCTCAAAAAACTACAAATGTATAGGACCGGCTTAGAAAGAAAGAGAAGTAACCATTTTGAAACCTACCAGATAGAGCAGGGGCCGACGAAGAGGTGATCTCATGCAAATCGGCCGCAGGAGTCGAAAAATCTGAGACAATTTTCTTTCTGTTTAAGGTGGGGCGAGCCTTTTAAGAATGGGATGATGCGCCAGGGTCCATTCCACTCTTTGGGAGATTCTGGATCTGATCTGGGGCGACCGCCCCAGATGGACATAACCTGGGTCCGCCCCTGCCCAAGCCGACATAGCATATTATAGAAGTAAGATAGTGGTAAGACATTTTCAAAAGGAGTTGGGAAAAGAACGCTTACAAAGTGGATCTAAAGAAACTGTTGAGCGAGTTGTGGCAACCAATGCAGCTCTGTTCGTGTTGAAAGATGAAGTCTCTTTTGTGTTTTCTTTGTTACTTAATCGCATGAGTTTTTTGGACAGTTGTATCTCAACCTTTGGGTTGTTAATGCCCATTTTTTTGGGACAGTTGAAAGTGGATTGTGAATTCTGAATGCTTAAGGTGAATTGTATAGTTGATGTCAGGATGGTATCAGGTTTTATGACATTTTGTAATTGTGCCCGTTGGGACTTGGTTCTATATGTTAATAGAAAATTGATTATCACCATTTTCACTATTACACAGTTTTTTGGACAATTGTCTCTATTCCCATTTGTTACATAGGTGAATTGTAGCTTTGATGTTAGGGAGGGAATCTAGTTCTACCCACAATTTCTTATTATGCCCGTCGGGACATGGTTCTGTATGTTAATAGATTCAGGTTTTTCAATTCTGAAAGTGACAAGGCATTCTTCATACATGAAATGTGCAGGTGACACTAAAAACTGCTTGCTCCCAAACCTCCTTGTAGACTGTAGTTCACTGTTTATTCACTTTCTTGCACATGAATCCTGTTGGGAGGCCACCATTGATGTGTTGAAGGTGTTTTAAATGTCAAAGTTTTCTGTACACTATCTATTCAAGAAACATCAAATATCCCCTCACAACTATTGAGTGGGGATATCCCCTCCCAACTGTTTTATCTCTTAGAAAAGAACCTGTCATAGGAGGGGATATTGCCGCTCCTCAGATATAAACTTCACATATTGAGCAGGGATATCCCCTCACATAATAGATGAAGTTGACCAGTTTCATCTCTTAGAAAAACCTATTAGTGATATCCCCTTACATTAAACCATTAGACACTGCACATCTGGTATTCACAACACATCCTCCACTCACATTACACCAAATTCTTTTTTTTTTTTTTTTGTAAAACCCACATTACACCATTACATTCCACCATTTGTACAACCATTTCCACATTCACATCCTCCACCCACATTTCACAATTCTACTAGTTTGAGCAAGTTCAGAGTCACATAGACTAGTAAAATCACAAAAAAAAAAAATTGCTCATATGATCTCGACGCAAAATGGTGCTTTTTTAGCATTCACATTAACCCATATAGATCATGCTGCTTTTTTCACTATTTATTCACTTTCTTGCACATGAATCCTGTTGGGAGGCCACCATTGATGTGTTCAAGGTGTTTTAAATGTCAAAGTTTTCTGTACACTATCCGTTCAAGAGACAGATCAAATCTGATGAATGCTGAAAAATTCTACGTATGAAAAAACTATGCACATGCCTGTTTTCACTGAACTATACAACCTCCCTAAGATGATCTAAACCTCAATATAATGGATGGAATTTGAACCTTGATGATGCATGAATCCAACAAAAAAAAAAAAAACAGAGAGCAAAAAGCTTTTAAAACGAGAAAGTTATGACTATTTAAAGATGCCAAATTGAAAATGCAGTGCTGCTGAAATCCGAATATGCCTTGTTGAGTATCCCTGTTTGTGCAACTGTTTGACCCACTTCCTGAGGTATTTTTTGGCTGAGATTTTGTAGTCTCAAAGTTCTTATTATACACTATAAATCTGCTATTTTTTAGGACAAAACAACCACATTTTCCTATTTTCAACTCGCGTAGAACAAAGTCATACTGAAACAGTGCTGTCTTTTTCAATAGGATTTGGCATTCTTAATCAACCATTAGACACTGCACATCTTGTTTTCACAACACATCCTCCACCCACATTACACCATTACAGTCCACCATTTGTACAACCATTTCCACATTCACATCCTCCACCCACATTTCACAATTCCACTAGTTTGAGCAAGTTCAGTGTCATATAGACCAGTAAAATCACAAAAAAAAAAAAAAATAGCTCACATTAACCCGACACAAAATGGTGCTTTTATAGCATTCACATTAACCCATATTACATCGTGTCCCCTTTGTTTATAGATTGAACAGGTAACCACCCTACGTTGCCGGGTCCAATCTTCGGTTCGAATCCTATTCTTTTTGGGGCGACCAGGTTATCACGTGGAGGTAATACTCTTTCGTTTGACCTATGCTCCCATTGTCTTCTATCACATGTAGTATGCAAAACCTCATTGTACGCAATTCGAAAAGTAGATGTAAAGAACCATTGCTCGCAGAAATCGTAAGGATTTAATTTTCTTATTTGCATTGCCGCTAGTGCATGTGAACAAGGGATTCCTCGCAATTCCCACTTGTGACATGTACATTTCCTCTGATCCAGATCAACCACATCAATGAACTCGGCGGATTGAACCTGAAATTCTACGAAATCGGCAACACGAACATGCACTTGGCGAGATTCTTTAGCCTCGTGGCTTAGCATTTTTTCCGCCCATGGAGTTAGCCGAGTATTAATCAATTGAGATTCAAGTTGACATTTTTGGTAGAATTCCATAAGCTTGGCACGTATCTCTTCCACTTGTGTTGTTATGGGGAGCACACATATGTCCTTCAAAAGACTATTCGTGCACTCGGCAGCATTGCTTGTGAGTATATCATAACGTCGTCCTGCAATGAATGAATTTGCCCAGTGTTCTTTCCCAATTGCGTGAATGTAATTATAAGCGAGTTCATCAACAGCTCGAATATCATTCATGTATGCCTCATACGCACATGGCCTATATGACTTTGCAGTAAGCCAAAATTTCCTAACAATAGCATCATCTTTGAAACTCCCCTTCACATTTTTAGCAATGTGATGACAACAATAACAATGTCGTGCACTTGGAATGGTGCTGGCAAGAGCAGGTACAAGCCCTTTTTGTCGGTCAGACACAATGGTCAAATTCGGGGGCTCATCAAGGGCAAGAAATAAATTTGCGAGGAACCACTCCCAACTGTCACGCCGTTCAGCTTTGACGAAGGCAAAGGCAATAGGAAAGAGCTTATGGTTCCCATCATGGGTTACAACCACTAATGACACACCTGGATACTTACCTCGAAGGTGTGAACCATCAACAGCAATCATCAGCCTCAATGACGACAGGAATGAACGGATGCATGGTCCAAAAGCCCAAAAGAATCTCTGGAAGGTGTCGTCATCTGCCATTTTAATATTTGTCACTGTACCTGAATTTGTCTTCTTCAATTCAATGCAATAGAGAGGGAGAATCCGGAAGGACTCTTCATACGATCCTGGAATTGCTCGAAGGGCTATATCCTTTGCATTGTGTGCCCTCCTATAAGTAATAAGACATTCAAACTCTGTTTGATACTCATTAATGATCTCCTTTGGTGTCAACTTATTATTAAACCGGACCCTATCTAAGATGAATTCTGCGATCAGTTCTGCAGACGCTTGCCGATGTGACATGCCCATCATTGGCTTCGAGCAAGAATGTGTTGGATAATACGTTCGTACTTGAAATTGTGGCCCAGATTCCACCATGGAAGCATGAATATGCCAAAGACAGTTATTATCACTGCAACGGTTTGTAACTTTGGTGCGGTTCGTCTTCAAGTGGTTCAGAGTGAAATTATTGTAAATTGCAAATTTTGCTAGAGTTTTGCGGAAAGTGTCGCGATCCGTAAACTTTCTCCCTAACCACATCCCTCGTGTAGACATCTGATATGACTCCATAATTTGCTCTAGAGGAACCATGGTGTCCTCTAAGGTAGCATTCGGCACAGACATTGAGACGTTCGCATCATTATTGGGTTAGCAAGTTTTGCATTTGGGCCCTTAACGCCTATTAAGTTTCTATCCAATGGTACATTATCAACTGCCTCTTCATCCCCCTTTTCTTCAACAACACGGTCAGCTTCTTTAGGTTGCTCATTGACATCATAAGTAGGTGCCACCGAGAAATGAATATCATTGTCTTCATGAAGATTTATTGTGGGATATTCCTGCACAGGTGTATGAACCTTCTATTCTTTGATGTTTTCCATCCACATATTACACCCATTGCGACTTGTCCCAATTAAACCCATTCGTTGAAACCTTCAATACGACAAAAACATAAGAATTAAAAGTTGTACGTACTTGACAAAATAGGGTACTTTTTTTTAGCATTATCAAATTTCTAAAGAGTACATGTACCTGGATTGGTCTTGAGGTGGATTAGTTGCTTTCTCCTTTGCACTTTTGCTAACGTATAAATATAACCCATTCATACTTTGTGATGCTCTAAACATTGCCTTCACATCCACATCTTATTCTATAGTAATATACGAGAATGCAATTCCATTGTGAAAAAGGTATTGTAAAGTCAGCTTCTCACCAGGTTCTTCCCACTTAAGATACTTCAAGTGCAACATTAAGCAATGATGTATATGACATGTCATTGGAGAGATACCTCATCTTTTGTTTTCCATTTTTGTAAGAAGGATGCGTACTATCATAATCAATCTCTCCATCATAGTGGAATATGGTCAAAGCTTCATCGTCTTGCGTCCTATTGATACATGATACAAATAATTTGACTTGTATTAGCAACCTTATAAATTGAAATAACTTCATAACTTATAATAGAAAAAAAAAGTTAAAAATACCAACGAGGACATACCATTAGCAACTTAACTTTTGATACCTTTTAACTGTTTGCTTCTATGTATCATGGTTGGGTCACTATGTATATCAAGAGATTATGACAGAAAATAAAAAAAGAAATTCTCCACATGGTAAATTACATATTCTAAACTTCTTTGGTAGAATTAAATATTCTTGTTGAAACACAAAAAAGGAGGACTACAACAATATGAAAAAACAAATGAAAACCAAGTGGGATGTATTATCCATAATAAGACCTGTGGAAGTGGTATTGAAAGACAAATGTGTTATTTCAGTAATAGTGGAACCTGGGTTTGTAGTGTGTAGAAGATGAATAAATGTATCAGTAAACCAGGGTCTCCATGCCTATGTGAACTACCAATGGAATTGACCAAACTCCTTAGTGGAGTATAAACTACTGACTAAAGAAATTATAGGTTTGAATACAAAGTTTTAAAAAAATGATTTGAAACCCTCAAACCCATATATTATGTTCTAGGGTTGTGTATCTACCAACCTCTTCAATGGAGTCCAACTTCCCCCTTAATAGAGTCCAACTTCCCCTTTAATGAAGTAAAATAGCTTAAATACCCAAAAGGTCAAATGAAAGAGAAAGGAGTTGCAGACAAACCTCGTTCTTACCAGAAAAAGGCAGACTGGGAAAGGAGAAAATGGCAGAACGAGAAAGGAGAAAGGAACCCGTAAGATATATATGAGAAAACACGAGCGGCGTTATCGCCGTTCATTTGATATAAGTAGTGGCGCTAGCGCTGCCCATGAAAAGCAACAAACAAATAAACCAAAAATGGCCCTTGGGACCACTCCGAGCCATAGAAGTCTAATGTTTCCTTTTTGATCTATACCATATTTAGGGGGATTTTTTTGGTAAAATCCCCAAGTTTTGTTAAAAAGAAAACTACAAAATCTTATGTAAAATCATATAACCTTTTTATCGAACTTATACTGTGTGTTATTTCTGACAAGTTGCTTCCTTTATACCATGGTTCAAATCCTGGTCCTCCCCATGATGGGTGG
The DNA here is from genome assembly GCA_012931725.1 of Litsea cubeba. NCBI lineage: Eukaryota > Viridiplantae > Streptophyta > Magnoliopsida > Laurales > Lauraceae > Litsea > Litsea cubeba. The sequence goes on from CM022946.1 coordinate 23,208,524, forward strand.
AGTGATTGCTCCAAAAGTGGGTTGGCTTCTGCATACATCCATTTAATAGTGTCCCTAAGTTGTGAGGTCAAATTCAAAACTCACATAAGCTTAATCTTGCATAGATTATTTTTTTTTAATGAATGCTTTGTTTTAAGAACTGGATAGTACAGTGGAATGATCAGCTGCTCATTTGGTCAGGTCTTCATTTCATTGTCTATGTCACACAAATTGTGGAAGTCAGATTATCTAATGCATCTAGATTGTGAATTTATTCTCTAGAACCTTAAATCCTACTAGCTGTACGTGTGCGGTTTAAAACCAATGATCCAATCATATATCCTAATGATTGTACTTCTGTTGTAAATTTTTTGTTTTTATTTTTCAGAAATCCAATAGGGCCCTTGTTACTCGTATAATTTTGTATTTTACACTTCTTCCTCCTAAAGTAGACCATTTGGAGCTCGAGAGCTTTGTTAAAGGTTTCAAGTAGAGTCTTTTCTGTTATTGAACCTGATGTCAGTCTTTTTTCTGCCCCAGAAGCGATGGTAAAAATAAGAATGTTGGGCAGGTGAGGTAAAGCCATCTCATCGGGCTTGTAATCATGTATTGGCTTATGCTGGGCTGCAAACAAGCTGGGCCAGCTCAATTCTAGTTGAGCCTTAGAGCTTGCTAAACCAAGCCCAGCTTGGATATATTGCCCCATGTCCCAAACTTAAGCTTGGCGTTGGGCACACCTCGAGCTTTAGTTCGATTGTTAATGGGCTTGACTTGACTGGAGGTGGATGTGGCCAGTTTGATTAATGGACTTGTTAATGTTCTGGCTCATGTAATTGGTGGTGGTCGTTGGATTTTCTATCCATTTCAACTCGAGTTTGTGCTTGGCTCATTCTGATTCGAGCTTGGGCTTCCTTAATAAAATGCAAGAGTTTGAGCTTGGCTTGTCAAGCTTGAATATAGCTCAAGCTTGTCCAAGCTGACCTCCACTAGGCTTATTGGCACCCTAAACCCATGCCTTGCCTGTTCTCCATCCATTCCCTCTCCTAAAGGGGATGCAAATCTTGCAAGTGTGATAAGGGGTGCATTTCAGAAGAAGGGTCATCTCCAAGAACTGTACAACAAAATAGAGAACTTTCAATAGGGAAGTAATCCAATTTTAGGGAGCATTGAACATAACCCAGTTCTTGTATATCATAATATACAAAATAATTACAGTAGTAGTAACAATTACAAAAAGGGGAATTGAGTTTCACAATTACAGGGTCGTCCGCAAGAACAGTACAACAAAATAGACAACTACCAAGAAGAGGGCTATCTGGTATGCATCTCTCTGAAAGCCATCATCTCTTAGGAAAAACTGAAACAAAAACAACAGTACATCAGGTGGGGTTCACAAATAGGTATTTTTTCAGAAAGACATTATTCAAGTTTTCTTAATTATATTTTTTACTTTTTCTGTAACTCTATCCTTGAATTTGCAACCACAGCACTACTAACACTAACAGGTGCCTGGTCATTCACAAAGACATTTTTTCTATTTGTACTTTGGCAAATCTATACCTAAACTCAAGTAGCCCAGTGGCAAGGCACCTCAGAAGTGATGTATGCTTAACAAATATCATGAGAAATGCAATGGAAGAAAGCTACTGCATATGACCAATTTTGAACTAACTTCTATACTCCGTTGTCATCCTCATCGTTGTCGTCGTCATCATCGAAGCCTTACCCATCTACCTGGCCCAGCTTCTTGAGTTTGAACCTTGAAGCATTTACTTAACCCTATCTAGCTTTCACACGAATCACACCATTAGGAACATACTCCTAGCTTTAAATTTGATAAATGCAACAGATATGATGCACGTAACTCAATTTGGGAAGGTGATAAAAAATAAAAATAATAATAAAAATAAAATCTTAATGAGGCAATACAGTTGACATCATTTACTAAATGGTACCGGAAACAGACTGGAGTAAGGTTCTTCTGATACCGATCAGTTAGGATATTGGAAATTAGGTCGTATACTGAAAGTATCAGAAAGGGGTTAAGTTACTCATAAAATCATTGTGTGACTCAAGACAAGATTTAGTCCATAATCCTATCAAGTCAAATCTTGAGGTAAACTTTTCTTAATGCACGTATTGGAACACATACAAGGAAGGATAGCTTGTCATATAATGCAAAAACAATAATGCCATTATATTGGTGGGTCTAAAATTACAGATAACGAAGACCTAGGATATTTAACTTTTCAAGAAATTTGATTGGTATTCAATTATTAAAAATATATTATTTTTTTACAAAAATAAAAAAACCTGAAAATAAAAAAAGGAAAAAAATTGAAAAACAATCAATATACGTTGGAATGATCTATGGGAAACCTAGATCTAACAATATGAAGCTATTTTCAAGTTGTTTCATGAGTTTTCCATAAGTAATAATGTTTTTTTTTAAATAACATAAATCCGAAAATAAAAATAAAAATATATAAAAAAGAAAAGAAAAGATATACATGCAAGATCAAAAGGAAGCATGGATCTACAAGAAAACAAGACAATGATGCCATTATGTTGTGATTCATAGAATCATAGTAGTTAGAGAGTGATAATCTCAAAAGTTGAAAAAAATCACAAAGAAATGCATACCTAGATGAAGAATCTTGTTTAGATTCCTTAGAATAGTTGGATCTTTTGATTTGGTAGCAAGAATCTTGATAAAAAGAAGTTAGGACCACTGGAGGGCAGTAAGAGGGTTTTACAGTAGTGAAAGTGGAGAAGAGAAGGAAGAGAGATGTAAAAAAACCCAAAAAGTCGTCTGGGGAGGGTTTTTATAACCTAGCGCTTCGTAGCGGACGCCACACAAGCCGCCATGGTTGCGACGGGCGAATTTCGGTCGTAGCGTGGTGGTGTCAACCGCTACGGCCGATATATCGGCCGCTACGTTTCGTAGCAGCCGCTATTTGCATCCTTGGAGGCCACCAAGTGAGCGTAAAAGTATGGGTAATAAACTAACGAAAAAAGTGGGTGTATACACCAATCATGTAATATACATGAGGAGTCCTAAGCTAACCTTAACCTAACCGGACAATATGGTAAAGGGCCAAGGGGAGTATGTACTAACCAAGCTAAAGCTAAGGTCAAACATCACATGTAGTGCCCATGTTGTTTATCACGATGGTTACGCGGGTCCGGGATGCCTTTTGTAATCATTTGGTGCTTTCGAAGTTGTTGGCACCACGCCACCCACATAGCCCAATATGGGTCCCTCATGTGTTACCGTACAATCCACAAGGAGATGCTAAGCCTACACACCCCCTTGCTAGAGAGTCAATTCGTATTCATAGGCCAAGTGGGGCTAAGGTCTACATTTCAAGGGCAAAGGGTCCCATTCCCAAGAATCCAAAATTCTGGGAAGTGTGTTCTACAATGCTAGGTCAATAGTTTATTGGTGATGGGCTTTGTTAGTACCGTATACTGTTAAGGGTCATTGTAATGGCATAGATTCCACTAGTTGAAATAATATAAAATAGTGGTCAATCATTTATTAGTGACTGATATTAAGTTATAGTCCTATATGGACACTATTATCACATTGCACTCATGTCTTAGTAGTGACTGTTATCATTTAACAGTAACCAACATGTAATAGCTACACCTCGTTGACAGTTGTAATGCAAGTACTAATGGGTGTTATAAATTATTCTTATAATCAACATGCTTAATGTGTTAGTCTCGTATTTGTGACTCATATAAGTCAACGGTCCTATATATATTGGTGACTTATGCATTATTAATGACTCTTGTAATTTAAAAGTCCTAGACTGAAGGTTATAGTAGTGTCATAAATAGAGAGCATTGGTCCAAAGAATGGTATCCAGTTTTATGTCAATCCACTCTTCATTATATATTGCTTATACCTTGATATAACGATGATGAAATGAAATCCAAAGTTAAGCAACTACATATCTATCAACTAGTAATAAACTAATGAGTTAGTCAATGAAACTTAACAAGAGAGGAGTATAACTACAATGGCATAAATCAAATATTTCTATCAATCTTGTTTTATGTAACTATCCACCATTAATGCATTTTAAATTCACACCCACCACCCAAATATCAAAAATGCACATGATAGAGAAGGTTAGCACATTTAAAGCATTAGAATCAACCAAATAAACATGCATACACCATTAATCATGTCTATATACTTGCCTTTGGCTTAGTTGAGCAAAAACCCCTTGCTTAGAGTCTAGGGTTACCTCAAACCTTGCTCTTCAAACCTCCCCACTTCAAACCAAGCAAAGAACCCACTTCCTACATGCCAAAATGAAAGGGAAAACCCACTAAACCAACAATACATGCTCCTAGTGTTGAAAGAAGCAAACTACATGAGTTTAGAGAGAGGGTTTGCTTACCTATTGATGAGGATGACAAAGGAGGAAGATGAAGGAGATGATGGGGAGACTCTTAAGCCATGGAGGAAGCATTGGAAACTCTTGGAAGCCCTATCTTGGTTGGCGGAGGAATAGGGGGAGAAGGAGTAGAGAGGTTGTAGAGAAGAGAAGGAATGAAATGAAATGGGGAAATGGGGCTTTAGGGTTTTAAAGGGGATTTTCTTTTAGGAATTTTGCACATAAGGCCAAGTTGTTAGGGAGTTTACAAGAAAGTCCTTGGCAAATGGATATAGGCTCATAATGAGAGTCCCTTGGGCCACCGGGCCAAGGTGGGTCCAAGTAAGTATGATATGCATGACCCACTACCTAATGCATCACACAGCACTAATCCTAATGCTTAGGCCACTAAACCCAATTAAGCACCCTAAATCTTAGTGATTAGTGACTAACCCCACTAATAAAGGCATGAGGCCTTACAAGGGTTGCCTCCAAAAAAGGCTAACAAAGAAAGGAAAATCAAAGAAAACCAGAGCAGCTGGATGTCGCCAGACTTGTCCTTGCATAACTTTGTACAAGTTGGAGGTTGGTAGCCCCTTGTGGGATGTTAGGCCTCATTCTTGGCACAATAGAGATCTTTAGTGCTATTTGATTTCTGTTGATTCACTCAAGTTTGACATTAGCAAGAGGGTTACAATTTTATGTTAATGTTTGCATAGACAGAGTTAATGAAGAAATCTCTGTCCCTTACCCACAAATTTATTTTCTTCTTCACATTTTCATAACTATGTCCTCATAGGCATGTATGTTAAGAAGCACCCAACTAGAGTGCTCTGAAGGATCTGAGTGTTACATAAAGGATTCCATGTTTAAAATAAATAAAAAAAGGAAAAAAAAAAAACAGAGTTATAGACATCCACTACAAAGTACAAACTGATATCATCATTAGGGCTTTGTGTTTGGTTTCCAAATCAGCAAATATTAATGAATCAATTCAACTAAGACGATACTACCACTTTCTGTTTAAACAAAAACCAACAAGATACCATGGGACAAAAATAATGAGACAAAATATCAACATTACTTCCATATACTAAGTACTCATCTATCAAACACATTGCATGTGGGTTAGGAGAAATGCAACAATCAATAGCTTTGAAGTAACCATTTCAATATATAAATAAAAATTAATAGATGATAAGATTTTCTTATTCTTGGAAGTAAAAAGAAGAAAAGGTATCATTTCTATTAGACAATTTCTTTTATAAAGCATACTTCAACCAAATGCTTGTTTTAGGAAGAAAAGTACCTTTTATAGCATGATGTTCCCAATATTGTGCTAATCCTTCTCAAAGTATTAACCTGATGTATCAGAAGTATGAAGAGAGGGAACTGACCTCACGACTTGCATTACATTACTTGTAAGTGGGAATACATTCAATATAATTTTTATATTGCTCATCCTTCGAGAGCAAGTCAACTACAATAGACTTGGTGTCTACATCTAGCAAAACATCTCTTTTAGCCATTATATGGAGAATTCCCACTACCTTTTGCATCTCATTAATTTCACAAAAACCACGAAGAATCGCTTTGAATGTGAAATGATTGGGTAAGCAACCATTTTCTTCCATTTGAAAAAATAGCTCATAGGCCTCCTCCATCAAACCTTCTTTGCAGAGGGCTTTGATCATTATGGCATATGTAATCGAATTCGGCACCAAACCATTGTCAGAGATGCCATCAAATACCTTTTTTTGAATGACGCCGTCAAATAACTTATGTGCTTTTTCCATCATCCCTTGTTTGCAAAAAGCATTTAGCAATATGTTGATTGTCACGACATTAGGAAATATGTGCCTATCTATCATTTCGTTGTATAATCTCTTGCCTTCTTTCCACCGGTTCAAATTGCAACATCCCTGAATTAAAGAACTATAAGTGACTACATCTGGTGAAACACTGTTGTTACCAACCATTTCTGAAAAGAGGCCTAGGGCCTCATCCAAAAACCGTTGTTTGGAAAGGCCATCAATGATAGTTGTTGTACGAGTATCAGGCCTACATATTTCCCTCTCCATCTTTCTAAACAAATGGAGAGCAGAACACAGGTTTCTAGTCTTGCAAAGCCCATTGAAGAGAGCATTGTATGTAACTACGTTAGGCCCACCCCTTCTCCACCATTTCCGAAAAGAGGTCCATGGCCTCTTTGACCAACTCCTCTTTGCAAAGCCCATGTATGATGGTGTTATATACAATAGTGTTGGGTCTACATCTTCCCCTCTCCATCGCCCTCAGCATCTCAAGAGCAGCATCACGTGCCCACTCTTGCAGACCCCATCTATGATGGTACCGTAAGTAACCACATCAGCGGGGCATCCCATCTCCTCCATCTTCGTCAATATTCAATGGCCTCATCAATTTCACCCACCTTACAAAGGCCCCCAATTAAAGTAGTCCAAGTTACTGCATCGGGTTCGAAACCTCGTTTAAGGATGTCCCCAAAAATGGCGAACCCCATATCGACCCTCTTCAATCTGCAGTAACAGTTGAGCAGAATGCTCAGAGTAAATATGTCGGGTGCAATCCCAGTCGAAATCATCCTCAACCTTAGTAGAGAGCAAGTACGTGGAATGATGGTTGATTTGGCTACCCCCCCAACAGATGATTGAAAACAACAACTGGGGCAAGGGTTTCATGAGGAGCACACGATCGAACCAACCCAATGCATCATCAAGCTTCAAATTCTCTGATTTACATCGATCTTTCACAAAATTCAAGAACTGGTTCGGCTCGATGCATCATCAGGATTCAATTCCTTTGCAGTATTAGAATAACAAAAACAACTGATAATACTAGTAGAACTAGTACCTTTTTTAGTGCAGCCATGGCCGTTCTTGAGCGAGAAAGTGAAGGAATCGAAGAGGCCACCGACGCCATTTTCTGTTTTTTTTTTGGTTGGTGAAGAAGAATGCTTCTCTGATATGAGCTCTAGCCTCGAGCTCTGTAGGCGTCCTGTCCTGTTTCTTTCGGGAGACGAAAAGTCGTTCCGGGTTAGAAGCGCAACACTATAATTTTTAGGGCACGGAGAGGGATCCTACCATCTACATTTTGTTGGGTCCAATGGTTGTAACTTTTTTGGCAAATTTCTAATAATCTATGAGAAATCAAGGGTTGTGCTTTCATCCCATAGCTGTTTTGATCTCTCTAAAGAATTTGAACGGCTCGGATCTTCCAAATGGCCTCACATAAATAAAAAATAAATATTTGAATTTGTTATTTCTTTTCCACGTATTTCAAGATTTATAGTGGATCAATGGCTGAAATTTGACCGCCTGGCTGTGCTTGGTCTTCTTAAGATGAAGTATGGTATGGAGCATGACTTGGGGGCCCACATAAACCAAAAAACTAAAAAACACGGATCGTCAAAAATCCCTTCTTTAATAATGTGGCAAATCAATGGTCACTATTTTTTTGCCATTTTCTCATCATCCATCATTATTCATGTTGCCAGATTTGACTGGCCAGACGTTTGAGGCCTTTTAGAGCAATTGAATGGTTCTGGTTCAACATAAGAGGCCCACAGAATTTCAGATCTCGTGATCCAATGGTTTGGATTTCTATGTTAGTGTCTCAAGATATATGAAAAATCAACGGTTGATTTTTGACATATGAGCCTTTTTGGGGATTCTAAAGATGATGAATGGTTTAGATCATGATTGTGGGACCCATAAAATAGAAAATCACAAAAAAGGTTAACCCAAAACTACCGTCCGGTTACTGTCGCTCCGCAAATGCACGCGCGCGTAGCTTTCTCCTTTCCGGCAGGACTTGATTCATATCCTTCATATAAATTGCCCCAAAATCTTAATCTCACCCATTCAAATTCTTTATTGACTCATAAAACCCCTAACTAATTGATTAATGGACTTTCAATCATTTGGTCACCTCGAAGAACTAGACCTGAAGGATTTGGATAAAAATCATTTTTTTTTACCCAAGTGATAATTGGGTCTACACTCAGTCAGGCCTATTCCAAATTTTCCATGCCCAAAATGATGCGTTTAGTCAAAGTATCATTGATTTAAATTTTGTATATATCATGCACAAAAACCATGTGCAAAACATATAGTAGAAGGCTTTATCTGTAACCTCTTCATTACAAATTCAACATCAGTACCCGAATGGCAGTTCTTTTCTATTTTTATGAAAATTGAGTGGTTTGCTCCACAAAAGACCCGAGTTGATCCCAACCTGTTTACATCCCTACTTATGATAACGAAGATTTTATAGCTCACAAGAACAAATTAAATGGAGATGATTTTCTTGTGAACTTAACCACAAACCTTATTTTCTAATATTCTCAATGTACAAGCCAGAATAGAGTGAAGAGAATGAATTAAATAGCACCCAATTCAATGTACGAGAAGAGTCTTTTTTCCTTCACAACTTTAACATTTCAATATTTCCAGCCATAGCAAACCTGAAAAGAATTGTATTACAACTAATTTGATGCATGGAAAATCTGCAGCATCCAACTTTGCCATTTTATGTTGAATGTAGATTTTATCATTTATTCTGTTTATCAACCATCTATTTCATAGCAATCAATTGGAAGCTAGAATTGTCCAATATGTGATTATTTTCTGTATATGGTCATTGAGGTCGGGTCTCGCAAAGCCTATCTGCATATTAACAGTTTAGTGGTACAATATGAAAACCTAGGCAAACTGTAGAACTTAGCACAGGGAAAAGAAGCTAGTTTGGATATAGGAAGGATATTTTCATTGAAATATTTAAGGTCCCAGTCGTCAACAAATACAGGCGCACTACACCATAAAAGCTTCCTACTTATGAGAGTTTTTTCTGCTTCTGCCCAAAACTTTGACTCCAAGTTTAACCTCCAAGTAGATGCATTATTGCTACAAATGACAGGAAAGAATCCTCGCAAGCTGAGATTTCGGGACACCCAAAAGAAACCCAAAGGAAATGAACCATATAAAAGCATTTGGTTCTCCTTTGATTTTTCAATTATATCGTTCGTCACTCACACCATAACCCGCCACCAGTTAGTCAAGGTCATTAGGGGAATTAATGGTTGCCAAAGACCAAGTCACCGTTCTTTTTAATTCTCTTCCTGTTTTTTAATGTGCACAAGCATGGGACTTTGAGGAAGCCAGCTTATAACTGTGTTCCCAAACATTTGTTGGCTCCGCCTGGGCATGAGGAACATGGCGAGGATGCTTCTCTCTCTTGTCTCCTTTTATTTGCTTCAACATAGGTATCAGAGCCTTCATGCACTCAGCAACTGCATTTGGATTTCCTGGCATATTGATAATCTGATTACAAGCACCTAAGGAATGGTTAGATTCAAACAACAGAACATTTACAAAAAGAAAAAAGTGGCAAAACAGAATTAGAAGAAAATGGCACCTCCCTCGGCAAAAGTATAAAATAAGATGGAAAAGAGTAAAGAATACAATCATATATTATAAGGTGCAATTTGGCCTGATTGCACCACTATCCTCACCTTATCAAACACGACCTCAAACTTGAGGAATCCCCCATATCTGTTGTTTCACTTCCATCATGATTTGTGGTCATAGTTCATGCATTTAAGCTGTGTTTAAAAATGTTTTACATTTTTCCTGGAGCCTCAGGATTGCAAAAGGGAAGTTTCAGAAGTGGAAGGTGTCTTTACCGTGCCTAATAACTTCCCACTGAGAAAATCATATATGTAACAGATGGGAGTCCCAAAAATTATAAGCATTTTCTATGCTTCTTTTTTAACACCCAAAATCTCAGGTGCTGTAGTTTGTTCTTTTACTTGTCAATTTGATTTTTCTAGCCTTCTTTGTGGAGCATGGAGAACATGGAGATGCACAGACGTGTTTTGGTGTGTGTTGGGTGTAGGGTTGTTGTATGACAGACTTTAAACTGTTTTGAAGGTCATATGGCCTTAATCAACCCAGTTCATCCAGATTGTTCTATTGTTTCTGGTTGTCGTGTGGGCTCATGCGGCTCTACACCTTTGCTTTTTTGGAACATCCAGATGGTTAGTAATGGTAGTATTCTATTTACAAATTATAAATTGATCAAGAACTTATGCATTTAATACATAGATTTTTCGACACAAAAACAAATGTGAATTTATATCCCAGAAGCTTACACAGATTGTCTCTCCAACAACTTATCCATTTACTCCACAACCAATGAACTAGCATAAAGGAGAATGCACATCTCCTCGACGTTGCTGATCTCTTTTGTTAAGCCTGCCTGTTCCAAGAGCCTATTGGTAAAAACCAATTTCAGCTACTTATGCATAACAGTGAGGAGATGCGGGGTGGGGCGGGTGGGCAATGTAGAACTGGAGAGAAATGGGGGTAGATCAAACAAACCTGAAAATTGGCCTCACGCCAAACTCCAATCCATGAGGCAAAAGAGAAGATCTCTCACAACTAGAACTAGCAGGAGAATTAGAAGTTGAAGAAGAACTCGTGAACTCGATTTTCTTATTGATAGTCATTGTCTAAATCATTACAAGCCTCTCCATATATACAACCAAAAGAAATGAAGGAAAAGAAACTTTCTAAAATTGATAAAAGAAGGAAAGAAGAATAAACTTTTTAAAATTGATAAAAGAAAGAAATAAAAAAGGAACTTTCTAAAATTGATAATTCCTCCCATGTGGAACTTCCTAGCGTGGGGCCTTCAATACGATTGCACACATGGGGCCCGAAGTCCATCGTATGCATGATCCAAAGAGATCCAACCATTGGATATTGCAAGAATGGTAATCCAACGGTGGATTTTCAATATCTTGGCGATCAATGTCTGTATGTGCATCATTAAAAAAACACAACTCTAAATAAAATAAAGATAGATGGGCTGGGCCCTAAGGCGGGTTGACCCATAGGGACCACGGGTCTATCCTGCATCAGCTACTTGCTATCTCATAATCATTTCCCTTCTCATAAATTTCGGGAAAACTCACTAGAACAAGTCAGGTTGTTTATATTTCTTTTGTGAGAAGTGAAGTTTCAAATAGTTTTTAAACACACAGGTCTCAATAAAAATATCCTAGGAGAATGGGTGGTATCAATATTTAAAAAGGGAAAACCAATATTTAGAGGGAATCTTACACTGATCAAATATATCCTGTCAAATGTCTTTATGTATCAAATAGCAAAAGAGAAGCATCGGAAATCCAATGGAAGGATATAATAGTACCAAAAATAATTGTACGTTATTCATAAAATGAGAAAAAAGCTGCTATCCAATTGTCACAAGAAGAACATTGTACATGAGCAAACTCCGATATGGACAAACCATGAGATTGTCTTTCGCCTTTATTGTTCAAGGAAAGTGCTTTAATGAAAATAATTTTGTATGCTACCACATTTTTATTTGCAATGCAGGAAATGGAGAAGAAGAGACCTAAGAAAGCTGTTTGTAAGGGCAGATCCCCACAAAAAAATGCTTGAATCGAAGTTGTTACAGCCCGGATCTCACTCGGATCCACCATCTCATGGTTCACAATTTTTCGAGCTTGTCCAACTTGCCTCCAATAGAGTTGATCTTTTCAACTCCTCCATGCTTCATGAGACCACAACTGCCAATTGTAGAGATCATGTCTCCTTCACTGGAATATCCTTCTCAAGCAACAACTTTAGAAATCATGTCCACTCCCTCACATGAAGGACCTATCCAGGAACCAATTCTAGAAATCATGCCCGAGTCACATGAAGACCCTTTCCAGGCACCAATTCTAGAGATCATGTCCACTCCCTCACATGAAGGTCCTTCTTAGGCAATAGTGGTTTCTACTCCAACCACCTCAATAGAGTCAATAGTTTGGAGGATCAAACGATTGCCCTGCATGAAGAAGATACCAATAAAATTTGAAGACTACTCACATTCGCTAGTGCAGTCGGGTTATCAATTGATTGCATTGGATAAGTTCTTCATCAAAGGTTTTAGGAAGTTGTATAAAAAAATGGTTGCCTAACATGCACCTATGTGTGACTTGATTACTTTACATGTCTTTAATATTTTCTTTTCATTAATGGGTGATCTTTTACAACGTCACTGCAAGGCGGAATTGGACGTATATTGTACACTTGTGTCCAGTGATGACCTCTAAAAGCCTTAGAAGAAGGGACGTGGTTGTGCACCAACATCATGTACTATTGGTTTGAGATTTTGGGTGAAAGGTGTCGAGATGCATATTTGTTTGATCCTAGTGTTTCGGTAAGTGAATTAAATTTTATGACTATAAATTGATATACTTGTGTTGTGTATTAACTTTCATGGGAAATACATCTAATGCCAATTACAATAACAAGCAGAGTTGGTGGCAGGATAAGGACATGTGTCATCACGCTGATCTGAATATATTTGGTCCGAATGGTGAAAATGTGTAGTTGGCGCGAATGTACAAAACACTAGTTTTTGTACTACACCATATAAATCATTTCACCTTACTTGTAGGTTACACAGATGAGAAGAAATGGGAGTTTTACAACAGCTCATTCAGTGATCATTACTCTCAAACCAATTGTGAGAAATTCATAAGTATATGTGAACTATGTTTTTTCAATGTATTATCCTCCCTCTCCCTTTATACTTCAAAATTTGTCCAACTGACCACCGCTATTTTGAATGTTTGCTGCATGTCTATAGATCGACTATTTGAATGAGAAATTTAGCGACTATGGCTGGGCAGATCCATATTTGTGGACAACAAATGCGATTTCTAACATTCCTCATCAAGACAATGGCAATGATTGTGGTGTTTTCACGCTAGCGTTCGCAGAGCATTGCATTTTCCGCAGGCCGACCAACTTCACCCAAGCCGACATAGCATGTTATAGAAGTAAGATAGTGGTAAGACATTTTCAAAAGGAGTTGGGAAAAGAACGCTTACAAAGTGGATCTAAAGAAACTGTTGAGCGAGTTGTGGCAACCAATGCAGCTCTGTTCGTGTTGAAAGATGAAGTCTCTTTTGTGTTTTCTTTGTTACTTAATCGCATGAGTTTTTTGGACAGTTGTATCTCAACCTTTGGGTTGTTAATGCCCATTTTTTTGGGACAGTTGAAAGTGGATTGTGAATTCTTAATGCTTAAGGTGAATTGTATAGTTGATGTCGGGATGGTATCAGGTTTTATGACATTTTGTTATTGTGCCCGTTGGGACTTGGTTCTATATGTTAATAGAAAAATTGATTATCACCATTTTCACTATTACACAGTTTTTTGGACATCTATTCCCATTTTATTACATAGGTGAATTGTAGCTTTGATGTTAGGGAGGGAATCTAGTTCTACCCACAATTTCTTATTATGCTCGTCGGGACATGGTTCTTGTGTGGGGAGATTTCCAGAGCTACAGGATTAAGCTAATCCCAGCCATCAGATGGGGCTAAGCATTCTCTCGTGCCATCCGCGTGCCATCTACGTGGCACCAATCTCACCCCGGCTACCAGGACAGGAGGTCCGGCCGAAGTCAGGCAGCTCCGGGCCCTTAGCGCCGAACTGGCCCACCTCGGGCGTCATCTCGGCAAGGAGTCCACCTCGGCTGGGCCACCCCAATGCCATCTCCGCAGAGAGCCCTACCTCGGCTGAAGCCGCCTCGGCTGAAGAAGCCAGGACAGTAGCCGAAGCAAGAAAGAACCTTCACTTGCGCCCCTCATCCCCCACGTCATCAGGCACGTGGAGGGATAGGGTCACGAGCTAGTGGGACAGACACGACATCCAGCCGCCCGCTATCTTCACCAGATCGCTGACATGGCAGCATCCAGCGGCTGAGGCCACATCAGGGCAAGGCCCGAGGGCAGATCCGCTGGTACCCCAACCGCCAAAGGCGCCCAACACAATCTAGCCCAACAAGACACGCATTTAATGCAATGTGGGCTGACCCGACTAGCATTAAATGCTGAGTGGGCCGGATTAGACTGCATTTATTACTTTGTGGGCTGATCATGACTTCCCAGTCGAATCATGGCCCCACACCAAGATATTCTCTGAAAGATACGATCCAAACCTCTATAAATAGAACTCCATGCACCATGCAAGGTACGGACAATTTCATTCACAGAGCCCTTACTCTGCCTCTCTTCTCCCTCTCCTTCCATTGTTCCAGTTCCCATACTGACTTTGGCATCGGAGAGCCTTGCGCCGCCCAGGCCAGGGTCCTCTGACCGTTTGCTATTCCCTTTCAGGCTTCCGGACGGCATCCAGTCATTTCCAGTCATCACCATCTTCTCGAATAAGTCCTGTAAGGCACCCTCTTATTGTGGGTCATAATTTTCTGCACCTACAATTGGCGCCGTCTGAGAAGCAATATCCCAACCTCTCAAAACCTTCCCAACCTTCTTAACCTCATCCTCTCAGAAGCCATGCCTCCGAAAGCTAAGAAGGGCGTAGAATCCTCGAGAGCAGCGCTCGAGCTGCCACCACCGCCAACGGACGTCCCTCCTCAAAGACGCTCCCGTACGGTGCATGGCACGACTGCAGGCGAGGGCCGCTTAGGCTCTCAGCTCTTTATCGAGTTCCCACTCCAAGAGGGACTCGAGGCCTCGACCTCGTCAGAAGAAGTCGCGCCACCCAGACGCAATGAGCGTCAGCATGAGCGTCCCCGGAAGGACAAAGCCGTGGCCGTAGGAGAGACGCGCCACGTCCAATCCCCTGCCACTGGAGAGGTTCCCGAAGCTGCTCTCCTCCAGAAGCAACTCCAGAAGCAAGGGCAGCTGATTCGCGAGCTCCAGCAGCAGCTGAGGGCAGTGCAAACTGCCTCCTTGAGGCCGGTCTCTGAGCCTCAAGGGAAAAAGAAGGACGCTCCCAGCAGGGCAGCCCAGCCTCCTCGCGAGGACCTCAGACATCATCTGGACCAGAAGCGGAGCCAGATTCGTGACGAAGGCTCGAGCAACAGCCGAAGTCACCATAGCCGCGATGGCCGAACTCATAGCCGTCGTAGCCCGAGCCATCCCAAGCGAAAGCCCTGAGCTCAGACTCCAGAGAAGGACGACGAGCAAGAGCGATTTGACAAACGTGTCAGATTGGCTCTCCAGCACAACTTGGACATGCGGGACCAGAAGCAGATCTGTGGTCACATTGATCTAGGGGGCTCTCCCTTCACGAAAGAGATCGAGCGCACCCCCTTGCCCAGGAAGTTCTCCGTCCCGCGGTTCGTCCCCTATGACGGACTGTCCGACCCAACCGCACACCTCCGACACTTCTCCCAGAAGATGTCCATCTGGGGAAACGAGGGTCACCTAAACTGTAAAATCTTCTCCTCCAGTTTGGGCGACCTCCCCCTGAAGTGGTTCTGCTCTCTCCCGGAGCAGTCGGTTTCCAGTTGGAAGGAGCTCCAGCTCTCCTTCCTGAAGAAGTTCCAAGCCTACACCGTCGTCCCCAAGAAGGAAGGGGACCTCATCGCCCTGAGAATGAAGCAGGGCGAAACTCTCGCCAAGTTCACCCACCGATTCTGGGCGGTCTACAGCCAGATCGAGGGCGCGAGGGAGGGATAGCCATCTATGCCTTCCAGCAGGCCCTGATCCCCGGCATCGACTTGCGAAAGGACTTGGCCGGGGACACCCCAGAGTCCATGTCAGAATTGATGTCCCGGGTGAAGCGCTTCATCGCCCGGGAGGAAGACGAGATCCGAGCTAAGGATCAGGACGGGCATCCGGAGCCCGAACAGAAGAATGACCAACCTCGGCAGAGAGGCGGGAGGCCCTCCCAGAAGCAGGAGCCCAAGCGGGCCTGGGTCTCCAGTTCGGCGAAGCCTTCGTCGTCCAGGTCTGGGGGCACTTACAGGCCCAGACCTCCCTCCAGCGCCAGTCAGAGCGTCAACGTCGTCTTCAAGGAGCCGATCTACCGCATCCTGGCCAAGATCAAATCCAAGCCGTTCTTCAAGTACCCTCCGCCCATGAAGAATGAACCCACCGAAGGCCCCCGGAGCAAGCTCTACTGCTCCTTCCATAAGGGCAACGGGCACAGGACCGAAGAATGCAGGACTTTGCAGGGGTATCTGGAGAAGCTGGCCGAACAGGGCCACATCCCAGAGTTCGTCAAGGCAGATGATGCCGGCGGCAGCGAAGGCCGGGTTCACCAGAGCACGGCCCAGGCTCCAGACAGCGAGGACTCAGAGAAGATCATCAACGTGATCCATCTGGCGTCCTCAGCTCCCGCTTCCTCATCCCAGGGAAGCTCTCAGGCCCGTGCCGAGGCCAGGCGGGCTTCGCACGGGAAAGAAGTAATGAAAGCCGACCTCGCTCCGGCATCCAAGAAAGCCCGCCGCGACAGACCAGCCATCTCGTTCTCGGATCAAGATCTAGAGGGAGTCCAGGTCCCTCACAACGACCCCCTGCTCCTCACCATGAAGCTGAGAGACTTCACCGTAAAGAGGATCCTCGTCGACTCCGGCAGCTCCTCCGAGGTCCTCTACTACGACTGCTTCAAAAGGATGAAACTCTCCGAAGCAGACCTCACGGAGGTCCGTGCACCCCTGCTAGGGTTGTCCACCACACCAGTCTACCCCAAGGGTAGAATCACCTTGGAAACCCGAGTTGGCGGAGCCTCCGTGTCGGCCGACTTCCTGGTTGTGGACGCCCCTTCTCCCTACAATGTCATTCTGGGCAGAACGTGGCTCCACAAGCTAGAGGCAGTTCCATCTTCCCTCCACCAAAAGCTGAAGTTCATCCATGAGAACGAGGAAGGCAAGATGGAGGTAGTCACAGTGAAGGGAGACCAGCAGCAGGCCAGGCAGTGCATGCTGGCCGCAGTCCCGGCATGTGAAGGAGCCAGAGCGCGTCAACCTGGCCGAGTTCGAGAAAGGCCTCGATGAGATCGGCCGGGACCCTGAGAAGAAGAGCATCGAGGACCTGGCCGAGGTCAGGCTAGACCCGGCAGACCCAGACCGGTTCTTCCTGATTGGCACCCAGCTGTCGGACGAAGAAAGGGCCGAACTCTCTCGGTTCTTGATGCAGAATGTGGACGTCTTCGCCTGGAGCCCAAGCGAAATGCCTGGGGTCGACCCTGAGGTCATGTGCCACAAGCTCAACGTCGACCCCGACCACAAGCCGGTAGTGCAGAGGGCCCGCAGGACCGGGCTGCAGCAGACAGATGCGGTCGTCGAAGAGGTCGACAACTTGCTAAAAGCAGGGGCCATCCGGGAGGTCCAGTACCCGGTATGGCTGGCCAACACGGTGGTGGTCAAGAAGAAAACTGGGAAGTGGAGGGTGTGCGTTGACTTCACCGACCTGAACAGGGCTTGCCCTAAGGACAGTTTTCCCCTCCCAAAGATTGACCAACTGATCGACGCCACCGCTGGACACGACCGAATGAGCTTCCTTGACGCCTACCGAGGCTATCATCAGATCCCGCTCTACGAGCCAGACGAGGAGAAAACCTCATTCATCACCCCCCGTGGCACATATATAAGGTGATGCCCTTCGGGCTGAAGAACGCGGGGGCGACCTATCAGCGCCTCGTCACAAAGATGTTCCAGGCCCAGCTCGGCCGATCGGTAGAGGTGTACATCGACGACATGGTCGTCAAATCTGTGCGCTCCAGCGACCATCTGACGGATCTCGGCCAAGTCTTCGGCATCCTTCGCGCCTACAAGCTCAAGCTCAACGCTTCCAAGTGCGCCTTCGGCGTAGCCTCTGGCAAGTTTCTCGGCAGCTTGGTGACGCGGAGGGGGATAGAGGCCAATCCGGAACATATCACTGCCATCCAGGGCATCCAGAGTCCCTCCACCACGAAGGAAGTTTAGAAGCTTACAGGAATGGCCGCAGCACTCAATCGCTTCATCAGCCGCTCATCAGATAAGTGCAGGCCTTTCTTTCAACTTCTAAGAAAAAATCTGAAGTTCCAGTGGACCCCTGAGTGCGACCAGGCATTGGCCGCACTCAAAACTTATTTAATGTCACCACCATTACTCTCCACCCCGACTTTGGGGGAGATTCTGTATTTATACCTTGCTGTCTCGGATCACGCAGTGAGCTCCGTCCTCATCAGGGAGGACGAGGGAGTTCAAAAGCCGATCTATTACACGAGCAAGACCCTGCTCGATGCCGAGACCAGGTACCTCCTGTTGGAGAAGCTTGCGTTGGCTCTTGTCACCGCCTCCCGCAAGCTCTCCCATTATTTTCAGTCCCACACTATTGTGGTGATCACGGAGCACCCACTCCGTTCGTTGTTCAAAAAAGCTGACTTTTCAGGGCGCATATCAAAGTGGGCAGTTGAATTGGGGCAGTATGACATACAGTACCGTCCCCGAACTGCGATCAAAGC
Source organism: Litsea cubeba (assembly GCA_012931725.1). Taxonomy (NCBI): domain Eukaryota; kingdom Viridiplantae; phylum Streptophyta; class Magnoliopsida; order Laurales; family Lauraceae; genus Litsea; species Litsea cubeba. The sequence continues at coordinate 23,227,191 of CM022946.1, forward strand.
CCAGATCCTGGCAGACTTCATTGTCGAATTCGCCTCCCCCAACCCGGCTCCGACCCAGCTCGGCACGGCACTGGGGGGCACAGGGTAAGAGCCAGTAGAAGCAGAGGTCCAGCAGTCTCCCATCTCGGCATGGAAGATCTTTGTCGACGGGTCGTCCACCTCCAAGAGAGCTGGCCTCGGCATAGTTCTCCAATCGCCAGAGGGACTGGTCATAGAGCAAGCCTTCACCTTGGACTTCAAAGCGACGAACAATGAGGCAGAGTACGAAGCAATGATTGCAGGGTTGAACAGCGCCCGAATCCTCGGAGCCCAGCATCTGGAGATCTTCAGCGACTCTCAACTGGTAACTAGCCAGCTCGCTGGGGACTACCAGGCCAGGGACGACAGGATGGCGGCCTACTTAGCCCTGGCGAAAAAGCTACTTTCCCAATTCCAGAAAGCCGAGGTCAGGCAAATATCCCGAGATACCAACACGCATGCAGATGCGCTTGCAAACCTGGCCTCCGCCGTCGAAGCAGGAAAGAAGAGGACCATCGAGGTCGGGTCAGTATCGAGGTCGAGTCTAGAACTCCATTCATCTCGGCTTGTCCTCTGTGCTGACCTCGGCCCCAGCTGGATGGATCCAATCGTCGCCTACTTGAAGGACGACCAGCTCCCCGAGGACAAGACTGAAGCCCACAAGATCAGGCTCAAGGCAGCTCGGTTTTGGCTCTCTCCAGAAGGCAAACTCTACAGGAAGTCCTTCACAGGTCCATACCTCCAATGCGTCCACCCGACCAAGGTGGACGACTTCCTGTACGAGATCCACGAAGGAATCTGCGGCAGCCATATAGGAGGTCGGTCATTGGCCTACAGAGCAATCAGCCAGGGTTACTGGTGGCCCTACATGCAGAAGGACGCCCAGGTCTACGCCAGAAAATGCGAGAAATGCCAGAAGTTCTCCCACTCCCTCCATCAGCCAGCGCAGGATCTGAGTCCCCTCTCCAGTCCATGGCCCTTCGCTCAATGGGGCCTGGACATTGTGGGGCCTCTTCACCGAGCTCCAGGGAACAAAAGATGGCTGATAGTGGCTACGGACTACTTCACAAAGTGGATAGAGGCTGAACCGTTGTCTTCCATCACGGACAGGGACTCCAGGAACTTCGTCTGGAAAAACATCCTTACGAGGTTCGGCATCCCCCGGACCCTGATTTCGGATAACGGGACTCAATTCGATTCCAAGTCCTTCAGAGACTTCTGCCAAGAGCACGGCATCAGAAACCATTACTCCACCCCGGCATATCCACAGAGTAATGGCCAGGCAGAAATCTCGAACAAAGTGATCCTGGACGGCCTGAAGAAGCGACTGGACAAGGCAAAGGGCAGATGGACAGAAGAGCTTCCGAGCGTGCTGTGGGCGTACAGAACAACTCCAAGGAGGTCCACCTCGGCAACACCTTTCTCTCTGGCCTACGGGATGGAGGCGGTCATTCCCTTGGAAATCGGCCTTCCTACCCTGAGGACAGAGCTGGTCGACCAAGGCCGAAATGAGACGAACCTGGCGATGGAGCTGGAGCTGGCGGACGAACGACGAGAAGCAGCAGCCCTGAGACTAACCGACTATCAGCAGCGGTTAGCCAGGGCATACAATCAAAATGTCAAGGAAAGAAGGTTCACCACGGGAGAGCTCGTTTTAAAGAAGACCCTGCCAGCTGACAAAGAACCAAATGAGGGGAAGCTTGCCCCGAACTGGCATGGCCCGTTCAGAGTAGTTTCACTGGCAGGAAAGTCAGCCTACAAGCTCGAAGACTTGGATGGCAAGCCGCTGCCGAGACCGTGGAATGCATCCCACTTGAAGAAATTTTATTTCTAAAGATGTAATGAACTTCAGAATCAATAAAAGCAGCTTTTGCCTTGTCGTCAATCTCTCTCTCTCTGGTCGACTCCGGCAGCTCAGGCTCTACGCCCTGGAATTGGCTTCGAGTTCCTACACTCAGCCTTTCCTAAAGCCCTGTGTCTTGGACACACTCAGGCTCTACGCCCTGGAAACGGCTTCGAGTTCCTACACTCAGCCTTTCCTAAAGCCCCGTGTCTTAGACACACTCAGGCTCTACGCCCTGGAATTGGCTTCGAGTTCCTACACTCAGCCTTTCCTAAAGCCCCGTGTCTTGGACACACTCAGGCTCTACGCCCTGGAAACGGCTTCGAGTTCCTACACTCAGCCTTTCCTAAAGCCCCGTGTCTTGGACACACTCAGGCTCTACGCCCTGGAAATGGCTTCGAGTTCCTACACTCAGCCTTTCCTAAAGCCCCGTGTCTTGGACACACTGAGGCTCTACGCCCTGGAAACGGCATGGAAGAGTTCCTACACTCAGCCTTTCCTAAAGCCCCGTGTCTTGGACACACTTAAGCCGCTGGATGGCATCAACAGGTCCATGTCAACAGGCGACCTCTCCGTATATCCAGGAGAACCGCCAACAAAAACCCCGATCTTGATTACATTTGTCCTTCTCACCCAACTTGGAGGATCTTCCCTCTTAGGGCACGTGGGGGCAAGGCTCAGAATCGAGACGGTGCGATCAAACATCGACCGGGTAGTAACAGTCTTCTTCTCACCATCTGCTGTGAAGGAAAACAGAAAACATCTCCTCTGGTATGTAATGTCATCAGGGACTACATCACCAAAGAAGAAGGTAGGCTTGGGCAAAACGCTCTGATCTTCCATCACCCATGGACGACTGCTTACCATGATCTTATAGAATTCCTCTCCCTTGAGAGTGATCAGTCGCTGCCTCATCTCATCTCTGTTGAGGGAGTCGCACTCTTCCAGATTTCTCTCAACATACTGGACCTTCTCGAAAGCCTGCTGAACGGCCGGATTAGAAGATCTAGAAGATCGACGAGGTACGCTTGTAGCAGGCTCTTTACCCTTGTTCGCTCTGGAGGAACCACCTGAAAAGGATGGAAAAGAAAAAGATCAAACATCAAAATGACAGAATCTCGCTAAAAAAAAATCTGGCGAAATTTTGACATGATGACGGGGCAATTCCGAAGAAAATGAACTATCCCGAAAGAAATAGAAAGCTTGAAGATGGGCTCAACATCGCTGCGAGCTCCGAAACTCCAAACTTTCGAAACCTAAAAGTCTCCGCACAATCAGGAAGGGCTCAACATCACTGCGAGCTCCAAGTTCCCAAATTTGCGAAAACTTTCAGGTATGCTATCACATCATGCTACAAATTTAATTTACAAATTAAAGGCATGCATGAACATCTTGGTTTGCGAAAAAAATGCATTATCATGATGAGCAAAGAAGAAAAAAGAAAGAAACTTTCTCTAAAAAAAAAGAGAGGAAAAAAAAAAGAGAAAGAAAAGAAACTCTCTCAAAAAAAAGGGGGAGGGAAAGAAAAAAAAAAGGAAAAAAATTTAGGGCTGGCCCACAGGCCACGTGGCCGTACGGCCAGATCCGTACGGATCTGTCCGTACGGCCCACACAAAAAAAAACATGAAAAAAAAAGAAAGAAAAGAAAGAAAAAAAACACGTGTAAAAAAAAAAAGGGGAAAACACGTGGAAAAGAAAAAAGAAAAAAAAAAGAAGAAAAGAAAAAGAAAGAAACAAAAAAAGAAGAAAGAACTTTTTTTTCCTACAATGGAGTTTTCTTGAAAAAGAAGAACTTACTTGAAGCCATTGATGGAGAAGAAGAAGAAAACTCTTGAAGATCTTGAAGAAGAAAAGCTTTTGGTCTTGAAGCCCTCTTGAGATTATTGCAAAAGAAAGTAATAAGAGCAAGAGATCCAACCTTCTCCTTGCTTTTATAGAGGAGAGCAAACCAAAGAAGGAAAGAAGAAAGAGGTAAGTATTACTAATTGAGTACCTTACCAAAAGAAAGAAATTAGAAAGATTCTTTCCCAAAAGAAAGATATCTTGAGATATTCTATCCCAAAAAGAAATCAATGAGAGATTTTCTCCTAAAAGATATAATCTATGACGGATTCTTTCCCAAAAGAAAGATATCTTGAGATATTCTATCCCAAAATAAAGGGATCATGAGAGATTCTCTCCAAGTAAAGATATTCTTAGATATTCTCTATCCAAATGAGATATTTTTGGATATTCTTTACAAAAATGACTCCATATGAGATCTAAGCCATTTCAAAAGCTTAAGGTCCCATGGGTTAGCCCATATGAGCCAGGTTTGACCACTTAGGCACAAAAAAAAAAAAAAGAAAATTTTTTGGGCTTTTAGTCAAAGAGAAATCCCTCTTACCAAGAGCATACAAAAATGGTTCCATGCCTCTTTTGAGTTGATTGGACCATACAAAAGAAAATTCCAAGCCCCATGAGCTTCCAAAAATCAAAGCATCCAGCCTCATCTACCAAATTGAACCAAATTCTTGAAATTGACATTCCATCAAACCAAATCCTGGTCCCCTAACTTGCCACATACAGCCTGTTAGGTCACAAGACCAAAACCAAAAACCAAAACCTGATCCCCTAACTTGCCACATATAGCCTGTTAGGTCACAAGATCAAAACCAAAATTGATCCCCCAACATTCCACATACAGCTTGTTGGGTCACACGATCAAAACCAAACCCGACCCCCTAACCTGCCATATATAGCCTGTTAGGTCACAAGGTCAAAACCCAAATCCACATCCCTGATGTCATCTTCAAAACTTTGTCTCGAGATGGTACGTGATCCCTTTCACTACCATAAAATTCCCCTGGAAGCTCAAAAGGCTACAAATACCTAAAAGAAAGATTGCTCAAAGACTCTTGGTCAAGTCACAGGCTCTCCTTCAAAAATCTCTTCGAGGCACATCGACTACAAAAGTTAAGCAACTCGCCGCTGTACCTCGAGGGGGCATTTGTTGACACCAAAAATGTCACTTTGCCTCATCAAGATCCAAAGAGCTACATGAAGTCGCAACCTGCCATAAATAGGCAATGCTGCTTCCAAAAATCAAATCTTGTCAGAATCAAACAAAAACTGCAAGATTCTTCCAGACAGGCCAAAAGAGGAGTACACAAGAAGTTTCGGGCCATTTCAAAATCATTTGGCCTAACTTCGCTTCTCCGACAGCCAAAAAGGAGCTCTCAGCGACAAAAGCTCTCCGGGACCATGGTTTCCAAGACAGAACCTATGGATCATCTTAAAATGACTCCAATAGGTTCCCTGTCAAATTTCAAGTCAATCGGACATCGGTTGACCACACATCAAACCGCGACATCTTCATCGCGACAAAAAGCAAGTCTGCAGGTGATAGGACCCCAAAAGGCTTCGAAACTCAAACAAAAGCCTATGGTTGGTCTTATTTATTGCTCAGGAGGCTTCACACCAAATTTCAGGTCATTCCGACATCGTTTGGCCCAGTTTCAGCTTCTGACGGAAAATCGGCAACTCTGCGCGACAAAGTCTTCGGCTTTCTCAGGAAATTGGAAACTTTGCAAAATAAAATGCAAGGATTCTCATCAGGTTTCCTACAAAGAAATCAGGCCAATAAATGGTCAAAATATCAAGGAAAAGTACAGAAGAAAAAAGAATCAGAAAAAAACAAAAACGGACGCAAAACGGGACACGAAAGGGGGAAAACCCCCCCAGGGTCGCAGCCCCCTTCGACCCTGGGCCAGGGTCGCCGGCGACCTTGGACCCCGGGGTCGCCGGGAAAGCCCCGGAAACCCCGGTTTTCGCCGTTTTTTTCGCGATTCGAAGGGCCCAGCCTCTGGTACTTTCCAAAATTCATGCTTTTGAGACACCAAGTCCTCTGACATCCGTCCAAAACACGGGTAAATCATCAAGAGTATCGAAGACAGTATTGATCGCCACCCGGTCAACCAAAAAAAGTGTGCTTTCCACCCGACCGATCGAGAAATTGACAGGACAGATGGCACCGACCCGCTGTTGGCAACAAACACCTGAAATTACATGATCATCTGATGTCGATCTACATGAAGATCCATTGATGATCATCAACAGAAGAATTCCAAAAGACGTGGCACGGCCCGCGACTCTTCAGCTGCTCGGCGACCACTTAATGTGATTAATTGACTAGCTTTATTACAGTCATTAATCGATTTCTTTGGACGGCCCAATCAGAAGCAAGCATTCGGGAGTTACAAGTCAAGAGATTCATGGCATTTAACCCATGAAACTCCTCCCATCATGGCGATTAAAGGCGATTAAATGCCCTCAATCTCCTCCGGCCAATCAGAAGCCAAGAAAAAGAGTTACAAAATAAACAATTCAATTTTGTAACTCCTCCCATTATGCGGCTTAATGACAATAAAAGCCCATAAACCCACCTAAAAGGCTACCTAAAAGCCTATAAATAGGAGGGCTCTCCAAGAAGAAAACACACAGAGACACAACATCAACAGACAGCGGACAGAAATCCAGAGAAAGAAAAAAAGAGAGAAAACTCTGCGGAAGTTCTACACCGGCCACCGCAACAAGGTGACAAAAGTCCCTTGGGGGGTACCCCCCCCCCCCAAGGTCCTTGCCTTCTCCTCCTGCCTCCAATGGCTTAGATATGGCTTTTCAGCCCGTCTACTCGGCTTTTTATTGGACATAGGACCTTCCTTTGGTCTTTGTCCTCTAAAAACCCGAGGTTATAGCCAAGCCAAGCGAATCAATAGCATCCTCTGTTCTCATCTGCATGGATGATGGCGAAGCCCACATATGGCTTGCGACCGTCAATCTAAACGAGTCCCCCACAATCTCCTGAGAAGTTAGATCCTCCTTTTCTTGCTTTTCATTGTAGTTTGTATTTTTTTAAAAGAGACAAAAATCACAATTCTTTTCTTTCATTATTGATAAGGATTGTAAATCGGCTATAAACGCCAGAAATCGGCTATAAACGCCAAAATCGGCTATAAATGCCAAAAAAATCGCCTTTCACGGCAAACCAAGAAAAATGTCTCTTTTCTTAAATATATGTGCAATGGAAAACTTGAAAGAAGTTGATTTCCTTTTTACTTGCGAAGGTTGATCCCCGGATCACCACTTGCAATTCCAAGTAAAATAGAAAATCTGGCACACCCACAAAAAAAGAAATGTTGATGCACGCCCTTGCCCCCCGGTTACGAAAGGGTCGGAACCAAATGGACTCCCACGTCCGCCGACCTCGGTAGAACCGAGCAGGAGCGCGGTCCATCAATGAATGGTTTATATTTATGTTATTCCGCAATTTTAATTTGACCACGACTGTTTGATAGTGATTTATTTAAAGTTTTGAATTTTTTCTTTCGTTATGTATTAAACTCCTGCGTGAGTAAAAAAATTCAATGTAATAGTTAAATAGATCTGTAACTGGAACGTCGTGACTGAAGTGGAGGCTGTTTCGAGACTGAAGATGGCGTTCTTGAAGCAATTGAAGATAAAGACAGATGATCAAAAAGGATGACAAAAAATAGGCCATATAGTTGGATCATATTTTCATAATTATTCCGTATTATACTGATTATCTTTAGTATTTTCTTTATAACCAATGATATAATGCCTCGAAAAAATTTTTCGGGGCTACCGCCCCGGACCCCGCCTTTATGTTCGCCTACCCGGAATCGGGGAACCGGAGGGCCAGCCCGCGTCGGGCAATCCTCCGGCATGGGGCTTTCAGCCCCAAAGAGCCGGACATTAGTCATGTTGTTGGCATTCTTGGTAGATTTCAAAGTAACCTAGGAATCGCTCATTGGAAAGCTGCAAAGAAAGTGCTGAGAAAGCAAAATTCAGGTCAGAAAAGGGTACCACCCAAATCTAATGAGGCTAGTCAGAACCCCAAGAAGAAAAAGAAGGAAAACGTATGCGAATTTTGCAAGAAACTTGGACATTTTCAGGCAGACTGCGTTAAAAGTAAAGAATGGTTCGAAAAGAAAGGTAACCCTATGGGTTTCGTAAGCTATTTCGAATCACGTCTTACTTATGTTTCTTCTGATACTTGGTGGATTGACACTGGTGCTAATGTTCATGTTTCCAATTCAATGCAGGGATTCCTTACGATCCAAATCATAAACCCAAGTGAGAACTTCCTTTTTATGGGCAATAAGGACAAAGCTCCAGTTGAAGCTATTGGCACTTTTCGTCTTGTTTTAGATAGCGGTTATCAGTTAGACTTATGTCAAACTCTTTATGTTCCGTCTATTTCCCGTAATTTGGTTTTTGTAAGCGCACTTGATAAAGTTGGTTACTCGTTTAAATTAGGAAATGGTAATTTCAGTTTACTTAAAATTTCTAGTCGTATTGGTTCTGGAATTTTATTTGATGGGCTATACAAGTTTCATCTTAATAGTCAAATTGCTGAAACCCATCTTACCCTGCATTCTAAGGAAACTAAACGAAAGTCATCTAAAAATGACTCTTATTTCTTGTGGCATAAAAGACTGGGTCACATATCCAGTGAAAGAATCAAACGATTAGTAAAAGATGGTGTCCTTCCAAATCTAGATTTTACTAATATTAAGGTATGTGTGGATTGTATTAAAGGCAAATCAACAAAACACATAAAGAAATGAGCCACAAGAAGTTCTCTTATTCTTGAAATAATTCATACAGACATTTGCGGACCCTTTGATGTTCCAACCTTTGGGGGAGAAAAGTACTTCATTACCTTTATTGATGATTACTCACGTTACTATTATTTATACTTGTTGCATGACAAATCTTAGTCTGTGAATGCTGTACAAGTATTCTTAACTGAAGTCGAAAGGCAACTAGATAGAAAAGTAAAAATCATTAGGTCAGATACAAAACAGGACAACATCCTGGACCTTTTGCAAAACTTCTCCAAAAGCTTGGAATTGTTGCCCAATACACAACGCCTGGTTCTCCATGGCAGAATGGTGTAGCTGAAAGGCAAAATCGTACATATATGGAAATGGTTAGATCCATGATGAGTCATGCTAACTTACCTATATCCTTGTGGATGGATGCTCTATGCACAACTGTTTATATCTTGAACAGGGTTCCCAGTAAGGCAGTTCCAAAACCACCCTTTGAACTGTGGAAAGGATGAAAACCTAGTTTAAGACATCCCCAAATTTGGGGTTGTCCAACTAAGGCTAGAGTCTACAATCCACATGAAAATAAATTGGACCTTAAAACGATCAGTGGTTACTTTATAGGTTACCCAGAAAAGTCCAAAGGATTTAGGATTTACTGCCCTAACCATAGTACGAGAATTGTTGAAACCGGTAATGCTAGATTCTTTGAGAATGGCGAAATCAGTGAGAGTAATAAACCTCAAGATGTGATCATTCAGGAAATCAGGGTACCTATCCCTTTACCCTCTATTCCGAAAGATGTTGGAAATCCTCCCGTTGTTGAACCATTTAACAATGAGAACCCAATCAATGATCAACAACTCCATAATGAGATTGTCACCAATGAACATATGGATGGAGCACCAGAGGAACCAGCATTAAGAAGGTCTCAAAGACAAAGGAGATCAGCTATTTCCGATGATTACATGCTTTACCAGGTAGAATCTGAAGAAGGGAGAATTAAAGACCCGGTTTCTTATTCACAAGCCATTAAGGATGTTAATTCTAGTAAATGGATTGATGCCATGACGGATGAATTGAAATCTATGGATGAAAATCAAGTATGGGAAGTTGTTCAATTGCCTCCAGGACACAAACCAGTTGGCTGTAAATGGGTCTTCAAGACCAAACGCGACTACAAAGGCAATATTGAACGACATAAAGCCAGACTTGTTGCCAAAGGTTTTAATCAGAAAGAAGGCATTGATTATACTGAGACCTTTTCCCCTGTGTCCAGGAAGGATTCTCTTAGAATTATCATGGCATTAGTAGCTCACTATGACCTCGAGTTGCATCAAATGGATGTGAAAACTGCCTTTTTTAATGGAAACTTAGACGAAGAAGTCTACATGCGTCAACCTGAAGGCTTCATAATTGAAAGTCAGGAAGACATGGTCTGCAAACTTAAGAAATCAATATATTGACTGAAACAAGCTTCGAGGTAATGGTACCTAAAGTTTCATGATATCATTACTGCCTTCTATTTCACAGAAAACATGGTTGACCCTTGCATATACTTGAAGATCAGTGGGAGTAAGTTCATATTTTTTGTTCTATATGTTGATGACATATTACTGGCTAGTAGCGACCTTGGTTTATTACATGCTAGAAAGGATTATCTCTTTAAGAACTTTGAAATGAAAGATATGGGTGAGGCTTCCTATGTGATAGGAATAGAAATATTCCATGACAGGTCACTTGGTATTTTGGGGTTGTCTCAGAAAGCATATATTGACAAAGTTATAGAGAGATTTGGCATGATGACATGTTCCTCTAGTCCTGTTCCACTGCAAAAAGGAGACAAACTTGATCTTACGCAGTGTCCACAGAACGAATTGGAACGTAAAGAAATGGAAAAATATCCTTATGCTTTTCTTGTAGGGAGTCTGATGTATGCACAGGTCTGTACAAGACCTGATATTAGTCATGCTGTTGGCATGCTGGGTAGATTTCAAAGTAACCCAAGAATCGTTCATTGGAAAGCTGCAAAGAAAGTGCTGAGATACCTTAAGGGAACAAGGAATTATATGCTCACATACAGAAAATCAAGTCACCTACAGGTGACTGGTTATTCAGATTCAGATTTTGCTGGTTCTCCTAACACCAGACTTTGCACTCTTGGTTATGTGTATCTTTTATGTGGAGGTGCAATATCATGGAAAAGCCAGAAATCCGAGTAACTTTACACATCCACTATGATGGCTGAGTATGTGGCATGTTATGAGGCTGCAATTCAGGGAACATGGTTGCGTAATTTTATCTCTCAGTTTGAAACTTTGAGTTTCATCTCTAAACCATTAACTCTTTACTGTGACAATGACGCTGCAACCTTCTTCTCCAAGCATGACAGGATATCTAAGGGAGCCAAACACATGGACCTTAAATATCTATCACTGAAGCAAGATGTTAGATTATTGAAATTTGTAATTGAGTCTATACGTACAGATTTCATGGTTGCATACATGTTCATGAAAGGACTACCTCCAAAGACCTTTCAGGGTCATACTGAAAGCATGGGTCTTGAAGATAGTTCTTAATTATCATTTTCTGCCTTTTATTTATCTACTTGTATTGGACATTTATTGAGCTCTTAATGCATCTCTACATCTGCCATTTCTATTTTTTTTTCCATTGTGTACATATTTATATTTGGATGAATAATAAACAGAAATAGTTTTTAAACAAAGACATTATGAGACCATTACGTCAATCTCTTATTATGGTCTAGTTATGCAGGTTGTAAATGACGTAGTACATGGAAGTAAGCATGTTGCAAAATAATGTGTGCATGCCATGACTCTCATTCACAACCGAATTAGCCAAGACACTTATGATAACCGACTAAAGAAGTGTTTAGCATATAATGCGCGCCTTATGATTCCTAAAATGAAAACATTAATGGATCGTCCTATTGACTGATGGACCGCGCTCCTGCCTGGTTCTACCGAGGTCGGCAGACGTGGGAGTCCGTTGGGTCCGACCCTTTCATAACCGGGGGGCAAGGGCGTGCATCAACATTTTTTTTGTGTGGGTGTGCCAGATTTTCTATTTTTTACTTGGAATTGCAAGTGGTGATCCGGAGATCAACCTTCACAAGTAAAAAATAAATCAACTTCTTTCAAGTTTTCCATTGCACATATATTTAAGAAAAGAGACATTTTCTTGATTTGCCGTGAAAGGCGATTTTTTTTTTGCATTTACAGCCGATTTTTGGCGTTTATAGCCGATTTTGGCGTTTATAGCCGATTTACAATCCTTATCAATAATGAAAGACAAGAGTTGTGATTTTTTGTCTCTTTAAAAAAAATACAAACTACAATGAAAAGCAAGAAAAGGAGGATCTAACTTCTCAGGAGATTGTGGGGGACCCGTTTAGATTGACGGTCGCAAGCCATATATGGACTTCGCCATCATCCATGCAGATGAGAAAATAGGATGCTATTGATACACTTGGCTTGGCTATAACCTCAGGTTTTTAGAGGACAAAGACCAAGAGGAGGTCCTATGTCCAATAAAAAGCCAAATAGACGGGCTGAAAAGCCATGTCTAAGCCATTGGAGGCAGAAGGAGAAGGCAAGGACCTTGCGGGGTACCCCCCAAGGGACTTTTGTCACCTTGTAGCGGTGGTCGGTGTAGAACTTCCGCAGAGTTTTCTCTCTTTCCTTTTCTGAATTTCTGTGCTTTGTCTGTGTCTCTGTGATTTTTCCGATCTGGAATTCTTTGGAATGCTCTCATATTTATAGGCTTTTAGGTAGCCATTTAGGAGGGTTTATGAGCCTTAATTGTCATAAAGCTACATAAAGGGAGGAGTTACAAGATTGATTTCTTTATTTTGTAACTCCTTTTTCTTGGCTTCTGATTAGCCGGAGGAGATTGAGGGCATTTAATCGCCTTTAATCTGATGGACAGCGCTCCGGGATGCCCCGGGGGTTCCTACCGAGGTCGGCGGACGTGGGAGTCCGTTTGGTTCCGACCCTTTCATAACCGGGGGGCAAAGGGGGGCGTGCATCAGCATTTCTTTTTTTGTGTGGGTGTGCCAGATTTTCTATTTTTACTTGGAATTGCAAGTGGTGATCCGGGGATCAACCTTCGTAAGTAAAAAGGAAATCAACTTCTTTCAAGTTTTCCATTGCACATATATTTAAGAAAAGAGACATTTTTTCTTGATTTGCCGTGAAAGGCGATTTTTTGGCATTTATAGCCGATTTTGGCGTTTATAGCCGATTTTTGGCGTTTATAGCCGATTTTGGCATTTATAGCCGATTTACAATCCTTATCAACAATGAAAGACAAGAATTGTGATTTTTGTCTCTTTTAAAAAAAATACAAACTACAATGAAAAGCAAGAAAAGGAGGATCTAACTTCTCAGGAGATTGTAGGGGACTCGTTTAGATTGACGGTCGCAAGCCATATGTGGGCTTCGCCATCATCCATGCAGATGAGAACAGAGGATGCTATTGATTCGCTTGGCTTGGCTATAACCTCAGGTTTTTAGAGGACAAAGACCAAAAGAAGGTCCTATGTCCAATAAAAAGCCGAGTAGACGGGCTGAAAAGCCACATCTAAGCCATTGGAGGCAGGAGGAGAAGGCAAGGACCTTGGGGGGGGTACCCCCCAAGGGACTTTTGTCACCTTGTTGCGGTGGCCGGTGTAGAACTTCCGCAGAGTTTTCTCTCTTTTTTTCTTTCTCTGGATTTCTGTCCGCTGTCTGTTGATGTTGTGTCTCTGTGTGTTTTCTTCTTGGAGAGCCCTCCTATTTATAGGCTTTTAGGTAGCCTTTTAGGTGGGTTTATGGGCTTTTATTGTCATTAAGCCGCATAATGGGAGGAGTTACAAAATTGAATTGTTTATTTTGTAACTCCTTTTTCTTGGCTTCTGATTGGCCGGAGGAGATTGAGGGCATTTAATCGCCTTTAATCGCCATGATGGGAGGAGTTTCATGGGTTTAATGCCATGAATCTCTTGACTTGTAACTCCAAATGCTTGCTTCTGATTGGGCCGTCCAAAGAAATGGATTAATGACTGTAATAAAGCTAGTCAATTAATCGCATTAAGTGGTCGCCGAGCAGCTGAAGAGTCGTGGGCCGTGCCACGTCTTTTGGGATTCTTCTGTTGATGATCATCGATGGATCTTCATGTAGATCGACATCAGATGATCATGTAATTTCAGGTGTTTGTTGCCAACAGCGGGTCGGTGCCATCTGTCCTGTCGATTTCTCGATCGGTCGGGTAGAAAGCACACTTTTTTTGGTTGACCGGGTGGCGATCAATATTGTCTTCGATACTCTTGATGATTTACCCGTGTTTTGGACGGATGTCAGAGGACTTGGTGTCTCAAAAGCATGAATTTTGGAAAGTACCAGAGGCTGGGCTCCTCGAATCGCGAAAAAAACGGCGAAAACCGGGGTTTCCGGGGCTTTCCCGGCGACCCCGGGTTCCAAGGTCGCCGGCGACCCTGGCCCAGGGTCGCAGGGGCCTGCGACCCTGGGGGGGTTTTCCCCCTTTCGTGTCCCGTTTCGCGTCCGTTTTTGCTGTTTTTTTATTCTTTTTTCTTCTGTACTTTTCCTTGACATTTTCACCATTTATTGGCCTAATTTCTTTGTAGGAAACCTGATGAGAATCCTTGCATTTTATTTTGCAAAGTTTCCAATTTCCTGAGAAAGCCGAAGACTTTGTCGCGCAGAGCTGCCGATTTTCCGTCAAAAGCTGAAACTGGGCCAAACGATGTCGGAATGACCTGAAATTTGGTGTGAAGCCTCCTGAGCAATAAATAAGACCAATCATAGGCTTTTGTTTGAGTTTTGAAGCCGTTTGGGGTCCTATCACCTGTAGACTTGCTTTTTGTCGCGATGAAGATGTCGCGGTTTGATGTGCGGTCAACCGATGTCCGATTGACTTGAAATTTGACAGGGAACCTATTAGAGTCATTTTAAGATGATCCATAGGCTCTGTCTTGGAAACCATGGTCTCGGAGAGCTTTGCCGCCGAGAGGCCTGATTTGGCTGTCGGAGAAGCGAAGTTAGGCCAAATGATTTTGAAATGGCCCGAAACTTCTTGTGTACTCCTCTTTTGGCTGTCTAGAAGAATCTTGCAGTTTTTGTTTGATTCTGACAAGATTTGATTTTTGGAAGCAGCATTGCCTATTTATGGCAGGTTGCGACTTCATATAGCTCTTTGGATCTTGAAAAGGCAAAGTGACATTTTTGGTGTCAACATAATCGCCATGATGGGAGGAGTTTCATGGGTTAAATGCCATGAATCTCTTGACTTGTAACTTCCGAATGCTTGCTTCTGATTGGTCCGTCCAAAGAAATGGATTAATGACGGTAATAAAGCTAGTCAATTAATCGCATTAAGTGGTCGCCGAGCAGTTGAAGAGTCGCGGGCTGTGCCGCGTCTTTTGGGATTCTTCTGGAGATGATCATCGATGGATCTTCATGTAGATCGACATCAGATGACCATGTAACTTCAGGTATTGGTTGCCAACAGCGGGTCGGTGCCATCTATCCTGCCAATTTCTCGATCGGTCGGGTAGAAAGCACACTTTTTTTTGTTGACCAGTTGGCGATTAATGTTGATTTCGATACTCTTAATGATTAACCCGTGTTTTTGACGGATGTTAGAGGATTTGGTGTCTCAAAAGTATGAATTTTGGAAAATACCAGAGGTTGGACGCTTCGAATCGCGAAAAAACGGCGAAAAATGGGGTTTCCGGGGCCCACCGGGCGATCCCGGGCCCCAGGGTCGCCGGCGACCCTGGGGTTTTTTTCCCCCTTTTGTCCCGTTTTGTATCCGTTTTTGCTGTTTTTCGATTCTTTTTTCTTCTGTATTTTTCCTTGACATTTTGATCATTTATTGGCCTGATTTCCCTATAGAAAATCTGATGAGAATCCTTTCATTTTATTTTGCAAAGTTTCCAATTTTCCGAGAAAGCCGAAGACTTTGTTGCGCAGAGCTGCCGATTTTCCGTCAGAAGCTGAAACTGGGCCAAACGATGTCGGAATGACCTGAAATTTGAGGTGAAGCCTCCTAAGCAATAAATAAGACCAACCATAGGCTTTTGTTTGAGTTTTGAAGCCGTTTGGGGTCCTATCATCAGTAGACTTGCTTTTATCGCGATGAAGATGTCGCGGTTTGATGTGCGGTCAACCGATGTCCGATTGACTTGGAATATGACAGGGAACCTATTAGAGTCATTTTAAGATGATCCATAGGCTCTGTCTTGGAAACCATGGTCCCGGGGAGCTTCGCCGCCGAGAGGCCTGATTTGGCTTCCGAGCGTCAAACTATGGTCAAATGTTGTCGAAATGACCTGAAATTTGACGTGTAGCCATTTGTAAACATTTTGAAGTCGTCCATGTGCTCTATCTGATGAGTGATGGCTTCGGTGGTTCTCGCCGCCGAGATGCTTGATTTAGCTGTTCGAGGGTTGATGTAGGGTCAAACGTTGTCGGTTTGACTCGGAACTTGACGTGGGGCCTTTTGGATGTATTTTGAGACCATACATCGGCTCTGATCGAAGATTTAGTGTCTCCGATGCTTTCACCGCCGGGAGCTCCTTTTCAGCTGCCGGAGAAGCGAAGTTAGGCCAAATGATTTTGAAATGGCCCGAAACTTCTTGTGTACTCCTCTTTTGGCTGTCTTGAACGATCTTGTAGTTTTTGTTTGATTCTGACAAGATTTGATTTTTTGGAAGTAGCATTGCCTATTTATGGCAGGTTGCGACTTCATGTAGCTCTTTGGATCTTGAAGAGGTAAAGTTACATTTTTGGTGTCAACAAATTCCCCCTCAAGGTACAGCGACGATTTGCTTAACTTCTGTAGTCGATGTGCCTCTAAGAGATTTTTGAAGGAGAGCCTGTGACTGGACCAAGAGTCTTTGAGCAGTCTTTCTTTTTGGTATTTGTAGCCTTTTGAGTTTCGAGGAGAATTTTATGGTAGTGAAAGGGATCACGTACCATCTCGAGGTAAAGTTTTAAAGATGACATCAGGGATGTGGATTTGGGTCTTGACCTTGTGACCTAACAGGCTGTATGTGGCAGGTTAGGAGGTCGGGTTTGGTATTGACCGTGTGACCTAACAAGCTGTATGTGGAATGTTGGGGGATCAATTTTGATTTTGATCTTGTGACCTAACAGGCTGTATGTGGCAAGTTAGGGGATCAGGTTTTGGTTTTTGGTTTTTTGCGGAATGTCAATTTCAAGATTTTGGCTCAATCTGGTAGATGAGGCTGGATGGTTTGATTTTTGGAAGCTCATGGGGCTTGGAATTCTTTTTTGTATGGTCGAATCAACTCAAAAGAGGCATGGAACCATTTTTGTAAGCTCTTGGTAAGAGGGATTTCTCTTTGACTAAAAGCCCATTTTTTTTTGTGCCGAGGTGGTCAAACCTGGCTCATATGGGCTAACCCATAGGACCTTAAGCTTTTGAAATGGCTTAGATCTCATATGGTGTCATTTTTGTAAAGGATATCTAAAAATATCTACTTTGGATAGAGAATATCTAAGAATATCTTTATTTGGAGAGAATCTCTCATGTTCCCTTCATTTTGGGATAGGATATCTCAAGATATATTTCTTTTGGGAAAGAATCATTCATTGATCCTATCTTATGGGAGAAAATCTCTCATTGGTTTCTTTTTGGGAGAGAATATCTCAAGATATCTTTCTTTTGGGAAAGAATCTTTCTAATCTCTTTCTTTTGGTAAGGTTACTAGATAGTAACACTTACCTCTTTCTTGTTTCCTTCTTTAGTTTACTCTCTTCTATAAAAGCAAGGAGGAGGTTGGATCTCTTGCTCTTATTACTTTCTTTTGCAACAATCCCAATAGGGCTTCAAGACCAAGAGTTCTTCTTCTTCAAGATCTTCAAGACTTTTCTTCTTCTTCTCCATCAATGGCTTTAAGTAAGTTCCCTTTTTCAAGAAAACCCCATTGTAGGAAAAACAAGGTTCTTTCTCTTTTTTTTTTTATTTCTTTCTAATCTTTTCTTCTTCTTCTCCATCAATGGCTTCAAGTAAGTTTCCTTTTTCAAGAAAACCCCATTGTAGGAAAAAAAAAGTTCTTTCTCTTTTTTTTTGTTTCTTTCTTTTCTTTTCTTCTTTTTTTTTCACGTGTTTGCTTCTTTTTTTTTACACGTTTTTTTTTTATTTTGTACGGACCTGTCCGTATGGCCACGTGGCCTATGGGCCATCCCCTTTTTTTTTCTTTCGTGGCCTGTGGGCCATCCCCCTTTTTTTTTTCTTTCTCTCTCCTTTTTTTTTGAGAAAGTTTTCTATTTTTTTTTTGCTCATCATGATAATGCCCCTTTTTTTTGGCAAACCTAGATGTTCATGCATGCATTCTATTATAAATTAAATTTGTAGCATGATGTGATAGCATACCTGGAAGTTTCGCAAATTTGGGAATTTGGAGCTCGCAGCGATGTTGAGCCCTTCCTGATTTTGCGGAGACTTTGAGGTTTCGAAAGTTTGGAGTTTCGGAGCTCGCAGCAATGTTGAGCCCATCTTCAAGCTTTCTATTTCTTTCGGGATAGTTCCTTTTCTTCGGAATTGCCCCGTCATCATGTCAAAATTTAGCTAGATATTTTTTTTAGCGAAATTCTGTCATTTTGATGTTTGATCTTTTTCTTTTCCATCCTTTGCAGGTGGTTCCTCCAGAACGAACAAGGGTAAAGAGCCTGCTACAAGCGCTCCTCGTTGATCTGCTAGGTCTTCTAATCTGGCCGTTCAGCAGGCCTTTGAGAAGGTCCAGTATGTTGAGAGAAATTCGGAAGAATGCGACTCCCTCAATAGGGATGAGATGAGGCAGCGATTGATCGCTCTCAAGAGAGAGGAATTCTATAAGATCATGGTAAGCAGTCGTCCATGGGTGATGGAAGATCAGAGTGTTTTGCCCAAGCCTACCTTCTTCTTTGGTGATGCAGTCCCTGATGACATGACATACCAGAGAAGGTGTTTTCAGTTTTCTTCCACAGCAGATGGTGAGAAGAAGACTGTTGCTACCCGGTCGACGTTTGATCGCACCGTCTCGATCATGAGCCTTGCCCCCACGTGCTCTAAGAGGGAAGATCCTCCAAGCTGGGTGAGAAGGACAAATGTAATTAAGACCGGGGTTTTTGTTGGCGATTCTCCTGGATATACAGAGAGGTCGCCTGTTTACATGGACCTGTTGATGCCATCCAACGGCTACCAGGGCTCTGATTATCCGTCGGTCGATTTGAGACCGGTGGGCCTTGGTATTTTCAGCTGTGACGGTAGCAATTGGATAAAGCCTTTGTTGACACCAAAAATGTCACTTTGCCTTTTCAAGATCCAAAGAGCTACATGAAGTCGCAACCTGCCATAAATAGGCAATGCTGCTTCCAAAAATCAAATCTTGTCAGAATCAAACAAAAACTGCAAGATTCTTCCAGACAGCCAAAAGAGGAGTACACAAGAAGTTTCGGGCCATTTCAAAATCATTTGGCCTAACTTCGCTTCTCCGACAGCCAAATCAGGCCTCTCGGCGGCAAAGCTCTCCGAGACCATGGTTTCCAAGACAGAGCCTATGGATCATCTTAAAATGACTCTAATAGGTTCCCTGTCAAATTTCAAGTCAATCGGACATCGGTTGACCGCACATCAAACCGCGACATCTTCATCGCGACAAAAAGCAAGTCCACAGGTGATAGGACCCCAAACGGCTTCAAAACTCAAACAAAAGCCTATGGTTGGTCTTATTTATTGCTCAGGAGGCTTCACACCAAATTTCAGGTCATTCCGACATCGTTTGGCCCAGTTTCAGCTTCTGACGGAAAATCGGCAGCTCTGCGCGACAAAGTCTTCGGCTTTCTCAGGAAATTGGAAACTTTGCAAAATAAAATGCAAGGATTCTCATCAGGTTTCCTACAAAGAAATTAGTCCAATAAATGGTCAAAATGTCAAGGAAAAGTACAGAAGAAAAAAGAATCGAAAAAAAAGCAAAAACGGACGCAAAACGGGACACGAAAGGGGGGAAAACCCCCCCAGGGTCGCAGACCCCTGCGACCCTGGGCCAGGGTCGCCGGCGACCTTGGACCCCGGGGTCGCCGGGAAAGCCCCGGAAACCCCGGTTTTCGCCGTTTTTTCACGATTCGAGGTGCCCAGCCTCTGGTACTTTCCAAAATTCATGCTTTTGAGACACCAAGTCCCCTGACATCCGTCCAAAACACGGGTAAATCATCAAGAGTATCGAAGACAGTATTGATCGCCACCCGGTCAACCAAAAAAGTGTGCTTTCTACCCGACCGATCGAGAAATCGACAGGACAGATGGCACCGACCCGCTGTTGGCAACAAACACCTGAAATTACATGGTCATCTGATGTCGATCTACATGAAGATCCATCGATGATCATCGACAGAAGAATTCCAAAAGACGTGGCACGGCCCGTGACTCTTCAGCTGCTCGGCGACCACTTAATGCGATTAATTGACTAACTTTATTACAGTCATTAATCCATTTCTTTGGACGGCCCAATCAGAAGCAAGCATTCGGGAGTTACAAGTCAAGAGATTCATGGCATTTAACCCATGAAACTCCTCCCATCATGGCGATTAAAGGCGATTAAATGCCCTCAATCTCCTCCGGCCAATCAGAAGCCAAGAAAAAGGAGTTACAAAATAAACAATTCAATTTTGTAACTCCTCCCATTATGCGGCTTAAATGACAATAAAAGCCCATAAACCCACCTAAAAGGCTACCTAAAAGCCTATAAATAGGAGGGCTCTCCAAAAGGAACAAACACACAGACACAGACACAAACACACAGACACAGACACACAACATCAACAGACAGCAGACAGAAATCCAGAGAAAGGAAAAAAGAGAGAAAACTCTGCGGAAGTTCTACACCGGCCACCGCAACAAGGTGACAAAAGTCCCTTGGGGGGTACCCCCCCCCCCAAGGTCCTTGCCTTCTCCTCCTGCCTCCAATGGCTTAGATATGGCTTTTCAGCCCGTCTACTCGGCTTTTTATTGGACATAGGACCTTCCTTTGGTCTTTGTCCTCTAAAAACCCGAGGTTATAGCCAAGCCAAGCGAATCAATAGCATCCTCTGTTCTCATCTGCATGGATGATGGCGAAGCCCACATATGGCTTGCGACCGTCAATCTAAACGAGTCCCCCACAATCTCCTGAGAAGTTAGATCCTCCTTTTCTTGCTTTTCATTGTAGTTTGTATTTTTTCAAAAGAGACAAAAATCACAATTCTTGTCTTTCATTGTTGATAAGGATTGTAAATCGGCTATAAACGCCAAAATCGGCTATAAACGCCAAAATCGGCTATAAACGCCAAAAATCGGCTATAAACGCCAAAATCGGCTATAAACGCCAAAATCGGCTATAAATGCCAAAAAATCGCCTTTCACGGCAAACTAAGAAAAATGTCTCTTTTCTTAAATATATGTGCAATGGAAAACTTGAAAGAAGTTGATTTCCTTTTTACTTGCGAAGGTTGATCTCCGGATCACCACTTGCAATTCCAAGTAAAAATAGAAAATCTGGCACACCCACAAAAAAAGAAATGTTGATGCACGCCCCCTTTTGCCCCCCGGTTACGAAAGGGTCGGAACCAAACGGACTCCCACGTCCGCCGACCTCGGTAGGAACCCCGGGCATTCCGGGAGCGCGGTCCATCAAGCTGGCACACCCGGTGGGACTCGTTTATTTGAGAACACGATGCTAGAAATGAAATATTTGCATATCATATATTTTGCTCTATGCTTATATTTCTTTTCTCGATTCCTTGGCTACTTTATAATTGGTGGCCTATGTTGAATTCCGCATAATAAAAAATGAGATGAGATTTTTTGTTTGGAAATTTCTAATTCTTTGAATTTATTTCCACTCTTTCTCTTTTCAAAAAAAAAAAAAAACAAAAAAAATCAGATTTGTCATTTTTGGATTCAAAATTGAGAAACCTTGATCCGTTCCTATCGTTCATCGCGCTTGCAGAAATGTTGAGCCTGTTCGACTAAGGTTTTGGGCCATTGTTTCTCTTCGATGAGTTCATTAAAAATCTAAAAAAATATATATATATATAAAAGTAAAAAAAAAAAGTTTTAGATTTCTCAATTTGGATTCAAATTGAGAAACCTTGATCCGTTCCTATCGTTCATCGCGCTTGCAAAAATGTTGAGCCTGTTCGACTAAGGTTTTGGGCCATTGTTTCTCTTCGATGAGTTCATTAAAAAAATATATATATATATAAAAAAAAATATTTAGATTTCTCAATTTGGATTCAAAATTGAGAAACCTTGATCCGTTCCTATCGTTCATCGCGCTTGCAGAAATGTTGAGCCTGTTCGACTAAGGTTTTGGGCCATTGTTTCTCTTCGATGAATTCATAAAAATATATATATATATATATAAAAAAGACATAGACCACTAAGGTTAAACCAACTGTGTTCTTTGATCATGGTTGATTCAAAGAAACGCCTTGTCCAGAGTGTGGAGACAGCTTGACTGTTCTAGGCAAGGGTCCTCCAAACGGGTTCATTAAGTAATCCTACCCTTACCTGGGGGCAATTCTATCAATCAAGATTTCATAAGACCGGGTTAGGAGGCCTATGTGTACTCTCTCGTCTTTTAAATAAATTTTTTTTAAAAATAAAATTTTTAAAAATAAAAAATTTTAAAATAAAAAATAAAAAATAAAAAAAAAATTCAAAAAAAAATCTTAAAAAAAAATAAAAAAAAAAAAAAAATATATATATATAAAAAAATAGATTTTTTTTAAAAAAAAAAAATCTTCAAAAATCTTCAAAAAAAAAAAACTTCCGTCATTTTGGGTTTAGATTAGAGAAATCTTGGTCTTCTCCTTTCTGAGCACTGGCGCTCGCGGAAATCGCTGAGCCCGTGTTCAGATTGGAATACCATCTGCTCTCTTTGATGAATCCAATCTTGACCTTTCAAAACAGAGAATCTCATCTCATAGATGCGGTCTCAAAACATTTGTGTCTAGCGGTACTAGTACGCCCTTTCAGGGTCTACTATATTGCGACCGGTACATCTGTAACTCCAACTTTATATTCTTCTTACCTCGAGCAAGCTCTGCTTCTCGATAAGTCGAATTTAAGTTCACAATTGCTTCTAGCAGTCACTGGGATGCCCATTCCGGGCTTACCACACCTGCGATCAGAACAATTGTACCCTCTATGGCATTTTGCCTTCCCCATATTGCTTGGGTCATCTACCTCGAGCAATTTGAAAAGACGAAACCATAGAACTTCCCATTTATGATCATTATATTCTTGTGATTACTAATGGATGTGGTCTTGTTTCAGAAAAATTTTCAAAAAAAAAAACTAACAATGGCAGCATCGCTTACCATTACCTTCGATGAGAACAAGCACCAACTCATGCTTCAACAGAAGCAAACCACGCGCACCTACAAGCGCCCAATCAGCTGCCGAAGTGTCAACTCCCTCGGCAACTCTGTGAACTCCGGGTCGACCTCGACTCCCCGGACTATCGTCTTTGGGACGCTGGGACCATTCTCACTTCCCGAAGAACAAACTGCTCCCTCCAAGAAGCAGAAACTCGCCTCTCAACGTGTCACTACCGTGACACCAAAGGCGAGCACCAGAAGGCCTGAAGCCCGTGGCAGCCCCGCGAAGCCTCAACCTGCAAACAACCAGGTCTACCCCAAGACTTGGTCCCCAAGACCTTCACCAAAACAGAGAAGGTCCCAAACATCCACTAAGCCAGCATTCCTGGCCCCACTCAAGGAGAACCAGTTCTATCCTCTTGCTTACATGAAAGAGGAGAGACCCATCTCCAACCTGACTCTCAAGTCATCCCAGCATGAGCCGGCTTGTTCCTATAAGCCCAAAATCAAGTCATGCATCACAAGGCCTCCACAAGCACCTGCTAAGGCCTACAAACCTGCAGTTCGACCCTTCATCTCTACAGGGGCCGAACTTCAAAAATTCAAAGCTTCGCTGCAACTGGCAAAGGATAGGGTTCGCATCCTGTCCTTGCCCAGCTACAAAGAAGACAGGCTCGGCTGCTGCGCCCGAGGGAGCACATCCTTCATCGTCAAAGCCCAGTCAGAGCTGACCGAAGCTCAAATTGCTCGTCGTATACGCCGCCGCGCGTCGTACCGACAAAAGAGACTACAGAAGCAAAGGACCCAGCCTCCCACACTTCAAGTCTCTCCCAAATGGGTCGAAAAAGAAAGACCCAACCAAGTTGCTGCCGTCCATATGGTTAGAAAAACCAGAAGGCGCCAAAAATCAGCAACAAAAATCCATGTCCGACGTCCAATGACCCGCAGCGTCTCAAGGACAAGAAGACATTCAGAAGAATCCCCTGCTCCTTCAAGCAAAGGACAGCAGAGTGATCCTTCCTCAAGCTCCTCTTCAAGAATGAGCCCCAGCTCAGTCACCAGGACAGTTTCTTCGTTCGAATCACGAAGGATGAATGTCTTGGCTACAAATTCTGAGCCACCACCCCGCAATCCACCTCCAGAAGATGCGATCACCCGCATCCAGCAGTTGGAACAGGGCCAGCAGAGGATTGAAACTCTGATGGAAAACCTTCTCCTCGCCTTCCAAAATCAGGCGAACAATGAACCTCCTCCGAATCATCAAGACGACGAGGTAAATAGAGAAGAAAATGAGTCACGCGCCCTTACCAAAAAGGACGTAGACGGTATCCTCGCCAAAGCAAAAGAAGAGGATATACTCAAAGAGCATGGGATCAAGCCACCATATCCCTTATGGATGGACTCGGTCCCGTTCCCCACCAAATTCAAGCATCCTACTCTCCAAACATATACGGGGAAAGGATCAGCCAGACAGCACGTCATCCACTTCAAGATCCTGACGGGAGCTATCGCGGATCAAGATGCACTCAAAATCCGCCTCTTTGCAAGTACCCTAATAGGTACGGCCTTCGATTGGTACTCCACTCTGCCGGAGGACTCAATCCAAAACTGGGCCATGCTAGAGACACGCTTCCTGACTCACTTCAAAGGTGAGGATCACCCCGCTACTATGGCTCAGTTGTGCAGCCTAAAACAGGGGGAGAATGAGTCAACATATGACTTCATTCACAAGTGGAAAGCAATGGCATACAAATGCTCTGATGTATTGCCACAAGCGTCGCTAGTCGACATCTGCCGAAACAACATGAGAGCCAGAATCCGCTCCATGATCATCGGCAACAAATCAAAAAACCTGGGAGAACTCCTAGAAGCTTCCATGGAAGCTGAAACGGTGATTAAAGACCTCAACAGTCAGAAATCATCAAGAAAAGAGCCAACCGCCATTGCAACCTCTAAACCAAAGAAGAAAGAGGTCCTCAATGTGCAGACCAAGTCAGCTCCTCAGCCACCAAAGAAAGCTGAAAACAAAGCTGCTGGTAAGAGACCTGAACTCTCAGACGCCTTCAAAGAACGAGTAGAGAAGAAATACCCGTTTGATGAAGATGTTGATGAAATCTTCGGGGCTCTTGTGGCAAATGGCAAGCTCACCTTGCCTGAACCAAAAAGACCGAGTGATGTTGGCAAAACCAACGATCCTCGGTACTGTCCATACCACCAGATGATCTCGCATCCTCTCAATCAATGCTTCGTTGTGAGAGAGAAAATAAATGAGATGTGGAAAAACGGAGTCATCACCTTTGACAAAAACTATGGGTCTGCCTCCGTCAACATGGTGACATGTGGACAAACATCAAGATCACCGAAGAAGAAGATCACTACTTCCTTCAAGGTGATAAACTCAATCGAAGCGTCCGAGAAACTGGTTCCTTACCCGACACCAGACGGACAACCGATATGGGTACATCCCGATCTCCTGGAAGATGAAAATTGGGAGGTCGTGAAAATAAAGCCTACAGCTCAACAGCGAAGGCAGGCTAGGAAACATCTCCTCAAGCTCAAACGGCAAGAGAAGACCCAGCCAAAACTAGAGGTCAAAGAAAAGGCAGAGGCTTCCTCTACCGCTTCACTGGAGGTAACAAAAACATCCCTTCCAGAGACTTCAAAGGGGGTAAGGAAATTCACTCTCAGTGATTTCATGCCACCTCAATTTAAAGAAGCCATGCAGGAGGCATCATACTCTTGCAATTCAGTAGTTGGATTCTCCATTGATGGATACGAATCCAGCGACACCGATGATGGATTCGAACCCAACTACACAGATGAGTGGGAGGAATCCCTTGAAACAGGAGAATATCTCTCCGATGAAGAATGGGTTCCTGAGTCTCATCTTATGCCAGTAATCTGGTATAACCCCCTACAGCCACAAGGATCCTGGTCTGATGATGAAGAAGACCAAGAAGCTGTACAAGAAAATGCTGCTGACCCAGCACCTCTCATTACTCCAGTGGAAATCAACAATGTTGAGCCACAAAGAGATGATGAAGAAGAAGATCCGGCTCCCATGCCTGATCTCGAAGAATATGCAAGGATCTTGCAGCGACTCGCTCTAGAACAAGAGCAAGAACGCGTCAACGAGCCTCCTCGCAATCCAGAGCCTGAAGTCCCTGAAGACCACCAGGTACATCCTCCCTTAACTCCTGAAAATGGAGAAAATTGCTGGATAGACGATCCTCTCACATCCGAGGATGAGTCTGACTCCGATCAGGCAACGTCTCCCGTCAGAGCTTCCTGTAATGTGATAATTCGGGATTATAGCTCTTCCGAAGCATCGTCTGATGAGAGCACTTACACTCCGGCGACGCCTAACAATATATCTTCTGGAGCCACCTCGTCTCACGTGACTTTCACTGAGATGACACCCTCTCAGGTTTCTTCTCCTGAGACTGTGACTTCAAAGTTCACACCCTTCCTGACTGAAGAATTCCCAGCCATTGATGCTTGGGACGATGAATTAGTCAACGAAGAAGAAAGATTGCTGGATGCTGTTCAGGACTTGTTCCCGAAAAATGCTCCATGCAACACAATCACTGAGGATGGTAACTCTGCTGCTGATGCATCCTCAGCAAATGAAAAACGACAACCTCTTGATCCTGAAGACAATCTTCCAAACGAAGACCCTTCTCAAGAAGCTCTCGAAGTTGGTAGAGGCACCCGCTCAGGCCGGGACTACCACAAAAATTACAACCAATCTTCCTTTACATATGTAAATCCTTCAGGAAATGATGTTGTAAGTGCCCCTAGTGGCAACAATGATGAACATGCAGGCCCTAAGGAGGCTTTCAAGTATGACTTGATTGAACACTTCAAGCACATACCTGCACGTCTGCACATCCTAGACTTGTTGCGAATGTCTCCGCACACTCGTGATAATCTCATTTCGGAATTACAAAAGCTGAATGAGGATGTCGACAAACATGCCCCGCAAGTCCTCCAAATTGAAATGGATTACCGGGTCAAAAACTCAGAAGCCTCCTCAAAGGGAGAAAAGAAGAAAACTGAGGGATCATGCATTGAATGCCTCTCGGTTAAAAAAGCAGCCAGTGCAACCATCGCCTTCACAAAGGATGACCTCCTACTTGGCGAAACCAGGCATAACCGACCCCTGTACTTCACAGGGTATATCAAGGAAATACCTATGCATAGAGTTCAGATCGACCCAGGTTCTGCGCTCAACCTCATCTCCACATCGGCTCTTGAAGAGTTGGGCATCCCACCCAGCAAACTGAGCCACACATCTGTTTCTATCTTTGGATACGATGGGAGTACTCAAAGGCCTATCGGCAAAATCAGGTTCAAATTACAGATAGGTGATCTTATCTCTGAGGTCACAGTGTATGCAATAAAGACCCCTTCATGCTACAACATCCTTCTCGGACGCCCTTGGATCCATGAGAATGGTGTCGTCCCTTCAACTCTACATCAATGCATCAAGTTTGTTGGCGACGACGGCATGATACATCGAGTCTTTGCGGACTAGAAAACCCTTCAAAGGTAAAGAAATCCACTTCGCAGACTCACAGATGTATGAAGGTGAAAAAGAAGAAGAGGAGAAGCACACAGCATCCTTTGCCGAAAATCTCCAGAAAGATAAAGGCAAAGCTCCTCAACAATCACCGGAAGAAAACAAACCATCCGGTAAATCTGAAGAGAGCATGCAAACTCCCTTCATCATCTCCCTCAAATCTTCAAAGCCTTTGGTCATCACAACTAAAGTGAAGAAGGCAAAACAAAAGCCTGGGGGCAAATTTGTTGTCTCTTTCGTGTCTATCATGCAAGACACGGACTCGGATTCAGAGCCAGAAGACGGCACATCGTCAAGCCAAGCTGACACTCAGCAAGTTCAGCCTGCTCTTACTCCAATGGAGACAACTTCTGACATAGAAGATCCTACGTCAGCTTCCTTCGTTGTTCCAGCAACTTCAGCAAAGGAAAAACCAATCTTCTTCCATAGATCGGATGCTTCCTCATCAAACTCCATGCTTGAACCTTTCCAAAATAAAGGTACGCCTCAACTATCCTTATACAGTTCTGTGGCACAAGCTATTATGAAGAAAATGGGCTATGACGCTCAAAACCCAGTCGGTTTGGGAGAAGGACGCGGTATTCTCACGCCATTGGGGCCCGTCTTGACCAAAAGCCAGCTGGAAGATTGGAGACTCTACGGCTATGTAGAAAAGTCTTCACACGGGTTAGGGTATGATCCTGACACTCCCTTGAGACAGTTGACACAAAGGCTTAAAAGTCAATATACAGACCAAGCCTCAACATCTCAAATCCATGAAGACATCGATCTCCCTGGATATCTCTTTGATGAGTCACCTGACAAAGATCCAGGAAGCTCATCCAATTGGCACGATTTCTCCGAAAATGAAGAGGAGTTGTCCGATGGAACAGACGTGTGGACTTCTGACCCAGAAGAACCCTCATCTCCAAAAGAAGTAGCCTACTTCGACTCGGTTTCAACAGGCGATTGGGATCATCTCATAGCAAGCCTTGGGAAAATTACCGATCAAGAAGACCCGTGGAAAGGAACAAAACCTTGGTCTGGAAATGCCCTTGAAACCCCAGAAGGTTTCGTTGAGCTGGAAGCCTCCGAAAATATTGTGGAGGAACCACCTTCGAACCTTCCAACAGAAGATCCTGTTCAAAAGATAGACTTGGGAACACCAGATAACCCACGTCCTGTATTCATAAGCAAGAATATAAAGGATGATGAGTTACCCGAGTATATCGCCTTTCTTCGTGAGTTCGTTGATTGCTTTGCATGGTCTTACGCTGAAATGCCAGGCTTAGACCCCAAAATAGCAGTTCACAAACTCAATCTTCAAGAAGACATCAAGCCTGTCAAGCAAGGCCAAAGAAGATTCCGTCCAGATGTGATGGATAAAATTGAACAAGAAGTTCAAAAACTCAAAAGCGTCGGCTTCATCCGTGAGGAACAACATCCTGAATGGTTGGCCAACATTGTCCCCGTGACAAAGAAAAATGGGTAGATCAGGGTCTGTATTGACTATAGAGACCTGAATGGCGCATGCCCAAAAGATGAATTTCCGCTCCCCATACCAGAGGTAATGATTGATAATACCTGTGGATTCGAGCGAATGACATTCATGGATGGTTTCTCTGGCTACAATCAGATAAAGATGCATCCTGAGGATGAAAAACATACATCCTTTCGAACCCCATTTGGCGTGTATTGCTACACTGTCATGCCATTTGGTCTGAAGAATGCTGGTGCCACATATCAGAGGGCTATGATGAAAATATTCCAAAATATGCAGCACAAGACGGTTGAATGTTACGTTGATGACCTCGCCGTCAAAAGCAAAAGAAAAGAGGATCATCTCGAAAACCTTCGAGAAGTCTTCCTCCGGCTTCGCAAACACAAACTGCGAATGAATCCATTGAAATACTTCTTCGGCGTCTCGTCGGGTAAGTTCCTCGGATTCTTAGTTCGGAAAGCTGGAATAGAGCTTGACCCCATAAAAGTCAAAGCCATTCTAGAAATGCCCTCTCCAAGAACCTTGAGAGAACTCAAAGGGCTTCAAGGGAGATTGGCCTACATCAGACGGTTCATCTCCAATCTTTCGGGGAAATGCCGTCCATTCTCCCGGTTGATGAAAAAAGGTGTAAACTTTGTCTGGGATGCTGACTGTGAAGCTGCTTTCCAAGACATCAAGTCATACCTGACAAAACCTCCAGTGTTAGCTGCTCCTACCACTGGAAAACCATTCATCTTGTACACAAGAGCCCTTGATCACTCTTTGGGAGCTCTGCTTGCGCAAGAAAATGATCAGAGAAAAGAAGCTGCTCTATATTACCTCAGCCGCATGCTAGTAGGTGCAGAGCATCGCTACTCTCCAGTCGAAAAAGAATGTCTTGCAGTGATGTTCGCCGTACAAAAGCTGCGTCACTACTTGCTTTCCAACACAGTCTACCTGGTCTCGAGGGTCAACCTCTTGAAGGTCCTTGTCACAAAGGCAGGTTCTCTCAATGCTCGACTGGCAAAATGGTCCATCCTTCTGTCACAATTTGATATTAGGTATGTACCACAAAAAGCAATCAAAGGGCAAGCTCTAGCGGACTTCCTCGCAGAGCATCCATTGCCTAAAGATTCTCCACTCAGAGATGATCTCCCAGACGAACCCGTCTACAATGTGGAGACTTTCTCACAAAGTGCCTCCTGGGACATGTACTTTGACGGTGCAACCAGGACAAATGAAAAAAGACAGCTGATCTCGGGAGTTGGCATCCTCTTTGTTAGCCCCGACAAATACATGATTCCACACGCTTTCTCGCTACTGGAACCATGCACGAACAATGCAGCTGAATATCAAGCTCTGATCTTAGGATTGGAACTCGCCATCGAATCCAGGTATCACTATGCTGGAAGTCTTTGGAGACTCTCAACTGATCGTCAACCAGATGAATCAGAAATTTGAAGTCAGGAAGCCAGATTTGCTGCCCTACTACAACAAGGCACAATCACTTCTGCAAAAGTTTGACATCTGTCACATCACCCACATTCGTAGAGGTGAAAACATACGTGCAGATGCCCTAGCCGGGACTTGCCGCATCCATGGCAATCCAGGAAGGGGAAAACATGCAAATCACAGTGTGTGAAAGGAGAATCCTTCCTCCTCTTAACACACACCAAGCAGTTGCTGAATGCCACCAAGTGGTCGGAAGTCGGATTTCAATCCTTCAAACTTCAATTGGCGACTGGAGGGATCCGTTCATTGATTACATTATGTTCGGAATCCTACCTGAAGATCCAAAAGAACGGGTAAGCATCCAAAGGCGAACCCCAAGCTTCCATTTGGATATTCCTTCAAAAATCCTTTACAGGAAATCCTTCAACGGAGTACTTCTACGCTGCTTGTCACAACAAGAGGCTGAAGAAACACTCAAAGAAGTTCATGCTGGTCTTTGTGGAGCTCATCAGGCTGGACCTAAGCTCTATGATCAGATAAAAAGGTTAGGATATTACTGGCCTACCATGGTAGCTGACGCAATGCAATTTGCTAAGCGCTGCCAACAATGCCAAGTTCATGGAGATTACATTCACATGCCTCCAGAATGGCTACATCCTACAGCGATCTCATGGCCTTTCGAAGCCTGGGGTATGGACATCATAGGTCCTATTTCTCCCCCTTCAAGCAAAGGTCATCGCTTCATCTTCGCCGCTACGGATTATTTCTCCAAGTGGTCAGAAGCATTTGCGTTTAACGAAATGAAGACCTCATCAGTCCTTCAGTTCCTGCGCACCAACATCATTTGTCGTTTCGGTATACCCAAAAGACTCGTCCATGATAACGGACCACAGTTCCGGGATCATCGATTCTACAGGTTCTGCGACAAATACAAAATCCAAAGCTGTCCTTCGACTCCATACAATCCGGCAGCAAACGGGTTAGCAGAAGCTTTCAACAAGACACTCTGCAAAATCCTCAAAAAAATGGTCTCTAATCACAAAAGAGACTGGAGCGACAAAATGTCTGAAGCTTTGTGGGCCTATCGAACCACCGTTCGAGGACCAACCCATAGCACACCATTCTCCTTGGTCTATGGATGCGAAGCTGTCGTGCCTTTGGAAGTACAAATTCCTTCCTTGAGGGTATCCTTGCAAAATGACATGACTCAAGAAAGCAATGTCAAATTGCGGCTCCATGAGCTGGACAATCTCGATGAGAGACGGCTCGAAGCTCAACAAAGCATTGAACTTTACCAAGCACGTATGGCAGGATCTTTCGATAAAAAGGTCAGGCAACGCGCCTACAAAAAGAATGACTTGGTTCTTGCGGTAAAAAGACCAATGGTCTTCGCTCATAAGTCCAAAGGCAAATTTGAGCCAAAATGGGAGGGACCCTACGTCATCGACAAAGTTTTCTCCAACGGCGCATACGCACTCCTAAACATGGAAGGTGACAGATGTATGCTGCCCATCAATGGCAAGTTCTTAAAGCGGTACTACCCTTGAAGACTTACCCAACTGGGTAAGAGCAATGCCTGTATGGCCAAAACTGGTTTCCAGGTACACGCTCGCTAAACCCACCCTTTTTTAGAATTTTCATATCAAATGTTGAAATTTCTAGAAATCTAAAACAATGCTTACTTTCATCGTTTCATTGTTCAAAAAAAATATATATCCAAGTTTAGGAACCTTTCCCTAACTTGACCAAAATTTTCAACCCTTGAACCCAAAATTCATGGTTTGAAACAAAATCCGGATTCAGGGATTTCCACCCTAGTCCACCCTGCCTTTTACCGCCAAAATGGTTTTAGGTCAAAACTCATGACCCTCGTGTCTTTAAACAAAAAAAATGGTTTTTCAAAAACCGCGAGGAAGCGACGCTTAGTCGATACTCGCACAAATCGGAAGCAAGCGAACCACGTTCGACACTTCCAAAATCGCAGGGAAGCGACATTTCGTCGATACTTGTAAAATCCAAAACCGTGGAAACGCAACATTTCAGTTGATATCCACAACCCAAATTTCAAAGGTTCGAAAAAAAAAACCTAAAAAAACTGTGGAGACGCAACATTTCAGTTGATATCCATAACCCAAAGGTTCGAGAAAACCACAAATTTCAAAAATCGTGGGGAAACGACATCAAGTCAGTACCCGCAAAACCAAAATTTTGAAAAGCAAGGATGCGACATTCCATCGATACTTGCACCCAAATCCGCGAGGATGCGACATTCCATCGATACTCGCAACCGAATGAGCAAGGATGCGACATTCCATCGATACTTGCAAGAACATTCAGCAGGGAGGCGACTTTTAGTCGATACTTGCATTTTTTGAAAACCAAACCGGCTATAAATGCCATCAAAACAGGCTATAAATGCCACAAACAGGCTATAAATGCCACAAACCGGCTATCAATGCCACCAAAACAAAACCGGCTATCAATGCCACAAACAAACAAAAAAAAAACTTGGATTTCAAAAAAAAACCCGGCTATCAATGCCACCAAAACAAAACCGGCTATAGATGCCACAAAACAAACCGGCTATCAATGCCACCAAAACATATTCGGCTATCAATGCCACCAAAACAAATTCGGCTATCAATGCCACCAAAATTGGCTATAGATGCCACAACAAAAAAAAAAAAAAAAACAACTCGGCTATCAATGCCACACAAAAAAAAAAGCTGGCTCTCATGCCAAAATTGGCTTCCATGCCACAAACAAAAACCTGGCTTTCATGCCAAAACAATCACTTGACAAAAGATTTTCACAAAATGACAACCTCTTGATCAAATCCCATTTAGCAATTACTTTTATCACAAAAAGATTCAAGTGAGCGTAGGGATAACAAAAAAAAGAAGAGCATCCCATTTAGCAATTACTTTTATCACAAAAAGATTCAAGTGAGCGTAGGGATAGAAAAAAAAAAAGAAGAGAATCCCATTTAGCAATTACTTTTATCACAAAAAGATTCAAGTGAGCGTAGGGATAACAAAAAAAAAAAAAGAGTACCAAAAAATACATGTGGTACCAAAAAAAAGAAAGTGTTCACAAGCACTACAAAAAATAAGTACCAAAAAAAATACAAGTGGTACCAAAAAAAAAAGAAAAGATAGAAGGATGGTTTCTGTAAAAAAAAAATATACAGGAGCTCAATCAAAAATGGTCTCCAGCCAAGAGTTCAGCTCCCCAAGCAAACCTTTAGCTTCAGCCGTCAAGGATTCCAAGGCACGCTTCTTCAGGAACCTGCCATGAGATGCTGGAGTGGGCTGTACCCCTTCTCTCACACCAGGAAGCTTACCTCGAGCAGTTTGCCATTGTTCCTCCTCATCAGACTTCCTTTTGAGAACCCGTTCGGCATCTGCAACTTGGTGAATCAGAGCACTCTCCCTGTCGCGAGCCTCTATTATGGCAGTCCACTTGGCAGCGACTTGTGCCTGCAAATGCTCAAGACGTTTCCTGGCCTCATCGACCTCCCTGTCAAGGATGTTGAGGTCATGTGT
This sequence comes from Litsea cubeba, assembly GCA_012931725.1. Classification (NCBI taxonomy): domain Eukaryota; kingdom Viridiplantae; phylum Streptophyta; class Magnoliopsida; order Laurales; family Lauraceae; genus Litsea; species Litsea cubeba. The sequence continues at coordinate 23,261,095 of CM022946.1, forward strand.
CAGCCTGATGATGGCTATCTCTTCTAAGTTCCTCTTTCGGACTGCCTGCTTCTTGCTTTCTGTAGCCTCATCCAGGTCAGACTTAGCCTTATCAGCAGGGTCCAGGAACATCTCCTTGAAGAACTGGTCATCAGCCAAACTCACGGTCTGAAACCACTTGTCACCCAGTGCAATGATCCTATCAACGATCGCCCTGGCACCTGTGACATCCAGACCAGCCTCTTCAGCATCACTGAGAATCTCCTGCACATGCTGGATCATACCAAATCCGACTTCCAAGTGCCCAGAAAAGAGAGTCTCAATCCAAGAGCTCACAACTCGCACCACCACCTTCTTCGCAAAAAGAAGAGATGGCCCAGCTGAAGATTCGCCCAACTCCGTTGGTCGGCTGCTCATTCCATCATCTGTTGAAAGAGTAACAAAAGAACTCTTTCCAGTTGAAGCTGCTCCTGCTCGGGAAGGAATCTCAGCGCGAGGAATCTCCTCAATATTGTCAGAGCTGGTCCCAGGAATCTCTACCTCTGGATCAACCTCCGGCATCTCTTGCTCTGGAAGCGACGGATCCTCCTCTGCCACTTCAAAACCTGCAAAGGAAACACAAAAAGGTATGAATATGACCCTGTTTGAAAATCATTATCAGAGTTATAACTACAAAATACCTTCTTCGACGACTGGTGGAACACTTTCCTCCTCCATGAACTCATCGGAAGCATCATCAACATTTGCATCTATCGATGGTTCAAAGTCATCGGAATCCTGTGGCAAGTCAGCTGACAACAAAAAAAATGTGTTAGCAAGCCAAGTCACAAACAAAAAAAAAAGAGCAAAAGAAGTCGTACCAACTGGAGATTCTGGATTTACTCCAGAGTCCCTCGGTTCTTCTTCAGGTGCCTCAACAGGATCCATCACCACCTCATCGGTTGGGACCTCAGGCATCACCAAGTCTTCCTCTGCTAAAAAAAGAAAAGAAAAGCAGAAACAAGAAGAAAATCATAACATGGAAAAAATCCCATGAAAAGAAATGGAAAAAAAAAAAGGGGGGAAGAATCATACCTTCACCGACGGTCTCTTCTTCTCGGCTTCTCTTCTCTGGAGGCTCGTCAGCATCCACTGGCACATCCTCATTGATAGTAAGAGGAACTTCCAAGTCAGGAGAATCCTCATGCTGCCCCTTGCTGCGATGATGACTCCTCCTCCTCTTACTCCTGCGGGCTCGCTTCTTAGAGGAACCTGCCCCGCTGTCAGAGTCAGGTTTGCCACTCGACTCCTCACTAGATGGTCTGCTCTCGCCAGTAGGCTCCACGGAAGCTTGCCTCTGTGCCGCTTGCATCCAAGCACCAAGTTCGGCTTCCTCCTGTTCTAGCTGCTCCAAAGCCTCGTCAGGTATTTCTCGAACAGCTTCAGAACCTGATGACGCCCTGGTCACCGAGAAAGCCTATCTTGTGCTTCTCTCCAGAAAGGAAGGCCCAAACTTCCTCTCGCCGGATGCCATCCGACTTTCCAAGGCCCTTTCCAGATACCAGCTTCACATCAAGCTCCTTCTTGGAAAGCCCCCGATATGCCGAAAAGCTCTCCGCGAACCACTTCGCAAAGCCGGCAGTCCGGGAAGTCAACAACACAGGATAAGAAATCATGGCTGTAGTGTCTTCAGCACTATAGAAAGCCCATGCATTTCTCCCGTCCTGTAAGCCTCCAAAGCGCTTCACCATACTTGAAGGCGCTCCAACAACGCCTTGAGAAAAGCCAAGCTGCAAAGCAAAACGAGAGGGTACATACGGCTGGATGTCGACGAAAAGATGTCTACGGTACACCATTGTGCCGACACGTATGCTGAAAAGCCACTCTCTGTCTGCATTTGTCAAGGAATAATGCCTTCCCGACCCCGCCCTGGTAGAGTCTCGGGAGGCACCAAAATCAAAAGCCTTCTTCCTCAACTCCGGAGAAAGCTTCACTGAAGATTGCCCCATCTCGACGTCCCTGAACCGTCGGATCCTCATGCGGGCAAACAAAAGTGATTCGGACACGGCTTTGCCTTTAGCCAGTCGAATCATCAGAGGATCATCATCCTGTGCAGCACCCAGCCGATGGAAGCCAGGACAGTGGTATACATACCACGAATAAAAGATATGGGCTGAAAATACCCTATTCATGGGAAGCCCAAGCCGAACCAGAAAAGCAGCAGCCTGCAGTTCGGTACACAGGTAGGAGTAAAGAGCTGGCACCAAAGCAAGCTGCTCTCCAAACGCCATCTGACAAGCCGGGAAAATACAATGCGGCCTGATGTGCGTTCCATCTCCTCCAGCAAAAACAGCCTCACCAAGCCAATAAGTGAGGTAAACAGCGAGATCTCTCCGCAGTGCAATGTCAGGACATATGGCGTTTGTACTTGCACAGAAATCTCTCAACTCTTCTTGCATGGCCAAGATCTTCTTTGAACTTGGATCCTGAGCTCCGGCTTCCTGGGTCACGCTATCAGAAGACTCCCTACTATCAAAAAAGTTGGGGAATGAAGAGCTAAAACTCTTCCAACTGCTGGATCTAACTTTCGAACCCCCCTTCTCCTTCAAAAAATCATAGAAGGCGACGAGCTGAAAGTATAGAAGCCTGAACTCCTCAGACTGCCCCTCGAGGACGCTGTCAATCGGCATAAACTCCTCATAGAGTTGGCCGAGGATGGGCAATCCGGTAATGGCGCTCAGCTCCTTCAAAGAAAAACCAATCTCACCATTCGTCACAACGAAGGTATTGGTTTGTGGGAGGAATGACTCCAGCATAGCCATGAAGGCCTCGTCGGAAAAGATCACGGTCTCCCTAAAGGCGCGGACCGCATCAAAAATCCCGGCTTCCTTCAAAACGGCACCACCAATCAGCAGGACGCGATCAGTCCACGACTTCCACTCAGAGTCAGCATTGAAATGACCTCGAAGTCGGAAAGGCTTGATCCAATTGCTGCCGTCACCACTGAAAATACCAAGGCCCACCGGTCTTAAATCGACCGACGGATAATCAGAGCCCTGGTAGCCGCTGGATGGCATCAACAGGTCCATATCAACAGGCGACCTCTCCGTATATCCAGGAGAACCGCCAACAAAAACCCCGGTCTTGATTACATTTGTCCTTCTCACCCAACTTGGAGGATCTTCCCTCTTAGGGCACGTGGGGGCAAGGCTCAGAATCGAGACGGTGCGATCAAACATCGACCGGGTAGTAACAGTCTTCTTCTCACCATCTGCTGTGAAGGAAAACTGAAAACATCTCCTCTGGTATGTCATGTCATCAGGGACTGCATCACCAAAGAAGAAGGTAGGCTTGGGCAAAACGCTCTGATCTTCCATCACCCATGGACGACTGCTTACCATGATCTTATAGAATTCCTCTCCCTTGAGAGTGATCAGTCGCTGCCTCATCTCATCTCTGTTGAGGGAGTCGCACTCTTCCAGATTTCTCTCAACATACTGGACCTTCTCAAAAGCCTGCTGAACGGCCGGATTAGAAGATCTAGAAGATCGACGAGGTACGCTTGTAGCAGGCTCTTTACCCTTGTTCGCTCTGGAGGAACCACCTGAAAAGGATGGAAAAGAAAAAGATCAAACATCAAAATGACAGAATCTCGCTAAAAAAAATCTGGCGAAATTTTGACATGATGACGGGGCAATTCCGAAGAAAAGGAACTATCCCGAAAGAAATAGAAAGCTTGAAGATGGGCTCAACATCGCTGCGAGCTCCGAAACTCCAAACTTTCGAAACCTAAAAGTCTCCGCAAAATCAGGAAGTGCTCAACATCACTGCGAGCTCCAAGTTCCCAAATTTGCGAAAACTTTCAGGTATGCTATCACATCATGCTACAAATTTAATTTACAAATTAAAGGCACTACAAATTTAATTTACAAATTAAAGGCATGCATGAACATCTTGGTTTGCGAAAAAAAATGCATTATCATGATGAGCAAAAGAAAAAAAAAATAAAAGAAACTTTCTCTAAAAAAAAAAAGAGAGGAGGAAAGAAAACAAAAAAAAAGAGAAAGAAAAGAAACTCTCTCAAAAAAAAGGAGGGAAAGAAAAAAAAAGAAAAAAGAGGCTGCCAGGCTGGCCCACAGGCCACGTGGCCGTACGGCCAGATCCGTACAAATCTGTCCGTACGGCCCACACAAAAAAAAAACATGAAAAAAAAAAAAGAAAAGAAAGCAAAAAAAAAAAAAAAAAAAAAAAACGTGTGAAAAAAAAAGGAGGTAAACACGTGAGAAAAAAAAAAGAAGAAGAAAAGAAAAGAAAGAAACAAAAAAAAAAGAAAGAAGAACTTTTTTTTCCTACAATGGAGTTTTCTTGAAAAAGAAGAACTTACTTGAAGCCATTGATGGAGAAGAAGAAGAAAACTCTTGAAGATCTTGAAGAAGAAAAGCTCTTGGTCTTGAAGCCCTCTTGAGATTATTGCAAAAGAAAGTAATAAGAGCAAGAGATCCAACCTTCTCCTTGCTTTTATAGAGGAGAGCAAACCAAAGAAGGAAAGAAGAAAGAGGTAAGTGTTACTAATTAGTAACCTTACCAAAAGAAAGAAATTAGAAAGATTCTTTCCCAAAAGAAAGATATCTTGAGGGATTCTCTCCCAAAAAGAAATCAATGAGAGATTTTCTCCTAAAAAATAAAATCTATGACGGATTCTTTCCCAAAAGAAAGATATCTTGAGATATCCTATCCCAAAATAAAGGGATCTTGAGAGATTTTCTCACAATAGATAAAATCTATGACGGATTCTTTCCCAAAAGAAAGATATCTTGAGATATTCTATCCCAAAATAAAGGGATCATGAGAGATTCTCTCCAAGTAAAGATATTCTTAGATATTCTCTATCCAAATGAGATATTTTTGGATATTCTTTACAAAAATGACACCATATGAGATCTAAGCCATTTCAAAAGCTTAAGGTCCCATGGGTTAGCCCATATGAGCCAGGTTTGACCACCTAGGCACAAAAAAAAAAAAAAAGAGAAGAAATAAATTTTGGGCTTTTAGTCAAAGAGAAATCCCTCTTACCAAGAGCATACAAAAATGGTTCCATCCTCTTTTGAGTTGATTGGACCATACAAAAGAAAATTCCAAGCCCCATGAGCTTCCAAAAATCAAACCATCCAGCCTCATCTACCAAATTGAGCCAAATTCTTGAAATTGACATTCCACAAAAATCAAACCAAATCCTGGTCCCCTAACTTGCCACATACAGCCTGTTAGGTCACAAGACCAAAACCAAAAACCAAAACCTGATCCCCTAACTTGCCACATACAGCTTGTTAGGTCACAAGATCAAAACCAAAATTGATCCCCCAACATTCCACATACAGCTTGTTGGGTCACACGATCAAAACCAAACCCGACCCCCTAACCTGCCACATATAGCCTGTTAGGTCACAAGGTCAAAACCCAAATCCACATCCCTGATGTCATCTTCAAAACTTTGCCTCGAGATGGTACGTGATCCCTTTCACTACCATAAAATTCCCCTGGAAGCTCAAAAGGCTACAAATACCAAAAAGAAAGACTGCTCAAAGACTCTTGGTCAAGTCACAGGCTCTCCTTCAAAAATCTCTTCGAGGCACATCGACTACAAAAGTTAAGCAACTCGCCGCTGTACCTCGAGGGGGCATTTGTTGACACCAAAAATGTCACTTTGCCTTTTCAAGATCCAAAGAGCTACATGAAGTCGCAACCTGCCATAAATAGGCAATGCTGCTTCCAAAAATCAAATCTTGTCAGAATCAAACAAAAACTGCAAGATTCTTCCAGACAGCCAAAAGAGGAGTACACAAGAAGTTTCGGGCCATTTCAAAATCATTTGGCCTAACTTCGCTTCTCCGACAGCCAAATCAGGCCTCTCGGCGGCAAAGCTCTCCGGGACCATGGTTTCCAAGACAGAGCCTATGGATCATCTTAAAATGACTCTAATAGGTTCCCTGTCAAATTTCAAGTCAATCGGACATCGGTTGACCGCACATCAAACCGCGACATCTTCATCGCGACAAAAAGCAAGTCCACAGGTGATAGGACCCCAAACGGCTTCAAAACTCAAACAAAAGCCTATGGTTGGTCTTATTTATTACTCAGGAGGCTTCACACCAAATTTTAGGTCATTCCGACATCGTTTGACCCAGTTTCCAGCTTCTGACGGAAAATCGGCAAGCTCTGCGCGACAAAGTCTTCGGCTTTCTCAGGAAATTGGAAACTTTGCAAAATAAAATGCAAGGATTCTCATCAGGTTTCCTACAAAGAAATTAGGCCAATAAATGGTCAAAATGTCAAGGAACAGTACAGAAGAAAAAAGAATCGAAAAAAAGCAAAAACGGACGCAAAACGGGACACGAAAGGGGGGAAAACCCCCCCGGGTCGCAGGCGACCTTGGACCCCGGGGTCGCCGGGAAAGCCCCGGAAACCCCGGTTTTCGCCGTTTTTTCACGATTCGAGGTGCCCAGCCTCTGGTACTTTCCAAAATTCATGCTTTTGAGACACCAAGTCCCCTGACATCCGTCCAAAACACGGGTAAATCATCAAGAGTATCGAAGACAGTATTGATCGCCACCCGGTCAACCAAAAAAGTGTGCTTTCTACCCGACCGATCGAGAAATCGACAGGACAGATGGCACCGACCCGCTGTTGGCAACAAACACCTGAAATTACATGGTCATCTGATGTCGATCTACATGAAGATCCATCGATGATCATCGACAGAAGAATTCCAAAAGACGTGGCACGGCCCGCGACTCTTCAGCTGCTCGGCGACCACTTAATGCGATTAATTGACTAACTTTATTACAGTCATTAATCCATTTATTTGGACGGCTCAATCAGAAGCAAGCATTCGGGAGTTACAAGTCAAGAGATTCATGGCATTTAACCCAAGAAACTCCTCCCATCATGGCGATTAAAGGCGATTAAATGCCCTCAATCTCCTCCGGCCAATCAGAAGCCAAGAAAAAGGAGTTACAAAATAAACAATTCAATTTTGTAACTCCTCCCATTATGCGGCTTAAATGACAATAAAAGCCCATAAACCCACCTAAAAGGCTACCTAAAAGCCTATAAATAGGAGGGCTCTCCAAAAGGAACAAACACACAGACACAGACACAAACACACAGACACAGACACACAACATCAACAGACAGCAGACAGAAATCCAGAGAAAGGAAAAAAGAGAGAAAACTCTGCGGAAGTTCTACACCGGCCACCGCAACAAGGTGACAAAAGTCCCTTGGGGGTACCCCCCCCCCCCCAAGGTCCTTGCCTTCTCCTCCTGCCTCCAATGGCTTAGATATGGCTTTTCAGCCCGTCTACTCGGCGTTTTATTGGACATAGGACCTTCCTTTGGTCTTTGTCCTCTAAAAACCCGAGGTTATAGCCAAGCCAAGCGAATCAATAGCATCCTCTGTTCTCATCTGCATGGATGATGGTGAAGCCCACATATGGCTTGCGACCGTCAATCTAAACGAGTCCCCCACAATCTCCTGAGAAGTTAGATCCTCCTTTTCTTGCTTTTCATTGTAGTTTGTATTTTTTCAAAAGAGACAAAAATCACAATTCTTGTCTTTCATTGTTGATAAGGATTGTAAATCGGCTATAAACGCCAAAATCGGCTATAAACGCCAAAATCGGCTATAAACGCCAAAAATGGCTATAAACGCCAAAATCGGCTATAAACGCCAAAATCGGCTATAAATGCCAAAAAATCGCCTTTCACGGCAAACTAAGAAAAATGTCTCTTTTCTTAAATATATGTGCAATGGAAAACTTGAAAGAAGTTGATTTCCTTTTTACTTGCGAAGGTTGATCTCCGGATCACCACTTGCAATTCCAAGTAAAAATAGAAAATCTGGCACACCCACAAAAAAAGAAATGTTGATGCACGCCCCCTTTTGCCCCCCGGTTACGAAAGGGTCGGAACCAAACGGACTCCCACGTCCGCCGACCTCGGTAGGAACCCCGGGCATTCCGGGAGCGCGGTCCATCAGCCTTTTCGACTTCGTGGCCATTTCAATGCTGACTCCGAGTTGAAGTCGTGGACTGATCGCGTCCTGCTGATTGGTGGTGCCGTTTTGAAGGAAGCCGAGATTTTTGATGCGGTCCGTACCTTTAGGGAGACCGTGATCATTTCCGACGACGCCTTCAAGGCTATGCTGGAGTCATTCCTCCCACAAACCAATACCTTCGTTGTGACGAATGGTGAGATTGGTTTTTCTTTGAAGGAGCTGAGCGCCATTATTGGATTGCCCATCCTTGGCAAACTCTATGAGGAGTTTATGCCGATTGACAGCATCCTTGAGGGGCAGTCTGAGGAGTTCAGGTTTCTGTACTTTCAGCTCGTTGCCTTCTATGATTTTTTGAAGGAGAAGGAAGGTTTGAAAGTTAGATCCAGCAGTTGGAAGAGTTCTAGCACTTCGTTCCCCAACTTTTTTTATAGCAGGGAGTCTTCTGATGGTGTGACCCAGGAAGTCAGGGCTCAGGATCCAAGTTCGAAGAAGATCTTGGCTATGCAAGAAGAGTTGAGAGATTTCTGTGTGAGTACAAACGCCATATGTCCTGACATTGCATTGCGGAGAGATCTCGCTGTTTACCTCACTTATTGGCTTGGTGAGGCTATTTTTGCTGGAGGAGATGGAACGCACATCAGGCCGCATTGTATTTTTCCGGCTTGTCAGATGGCGTTTGGAGACTCGCTTGCTTTGGTGCCAGCTCTTTACTCCTACCTGTGTACCGAACTGCAGGCTATTGCTTTTTTGGTTCGGCTTAGGCTTCCCATGAATAGGGTATTTTCAGCTCATATCTTTTATTTGTGGTACGTGTACTACTGTCCAGGCTTCCACCGGCTGGGTGCTGCACAGGATGATGATCCTCTGATGATTCGGCTGGCTAAGGGCAAAGCCGTATCCGAATCACTTTTGTTTGCCCGCATGAGGATCCGACGGTTCAGGGACGTCTAGATGGGGCAGTCTTCAGTGAAGCTTTCTCCAGATTTGCGGAAGAAGGCTTTTGATTTTGGTGCCTCCCGAGACTTTACCAGGGCGGGGTCGGGAAGGCATTACTCCTTGACGAACGCAGAGAGAGAGTGGCTTTTCAGCATACGTGTCGGCACGATGGTGTACCGCAGACATCTTTTCGTCGACATCCAGCCGTATGTACCCTCTTGCTTTGCTTTGCAGCTGGGCTTTTCTCAAGGCGTTGTTGGAGCGCCGTCAAACATGGTGAAGCGCTTTGGTGGTTTACAGGACGAGAGAAATGCATGGGCTTTCTATAGTGCTGAAGACACTACAACCATGATCTCTTATCCTGTGTTGTTGACTTCTCAGACTGCCGGCTTTGCGAAGTGGTTCGCGGAGAGCTTTTCGGCATATCAGGGGCTTTCTAAGAAGGAGCTTGATGTGAAGCTGGCATCTGGAAAGGGCCTTGGAAAGTCGGATGGCGTCCGGCGAGAGGAAGTTTGGGCCTTCGTTTCTGAAGAGAAGCATAAGATAGGCTTTCTCGGTGACCAGGGCGTCATTGGTTCTGAAGCTGTTCGAGAAATACCTGATGAGGCTTTAGAGCAGCTAGAACAGCAGGAAGCCGAACTTGGTGCTTGGATGCAAGCGGCACAAAGGCAAGCTTCCGTGGAGTCTACTGGCAAGAGTAGACCATCCAGTGAGGAGTCAAGTGGGAAACCTGACTCTGACAGCAGGGCAGGTTCCTCTAAGAAGCGAGCCCGTAGGAGTAAGAGGAGGAGGAGTCATCATCGCAGCAACGGGCATCATGAGTACTCTCCTGACTTGAAAGTCCCTCTTACTATCAATGAGGATGTGCCAGTGGATGCTGACGAGCCTCCAGATAAGAGAAGCCGAGAAGAAGAGACCGTCGGTGAAGGTATGATTCTTCCTTTTTCTCTTTCCGTTTCTTTTCATGGGACTTTTTCATGTTCTAATTTGCTTCTTGTTTCTGCTTTTCTTTTCTTTTTTGCAGAGAAAGACTTGGTGATGCCTGAGGTTCCAACCGATGAGGCGGTGACGGATCCTGTCGGGGCACCTGAAGAAGAACCGAGGGATTCTGGAGTGAATCCAGAATCTCCAATTGGTATGACTTCTTTTGCTTTCTTTTTTTTATGTCTGTGACTTGGTTTGTTAACATTTTTCTTGCCAGCTGACTTGCCACAGGATTCCGATGACTTTGAACCATCGATGGATGCAAATGTTGATGATGCTTCCCATGAGTTCATGGAAGAAGAGAGTGTTCCGCCAGTCGTCGAAGAAGGTATTTTGTAGTAATAACCCTGATAATGATTTTCAAACAGGATTATATTCATACCTTTTTGTGTTTCTTTGGCGGGTTTTGAAGTGACAGAGGAGAGTCCGTCGCTTCCTTCAGAACCAGAGCAAGGGATGCCAGAGGTTAATCCAGAGGTAGAGACTTCTGGGACCAGTTCTGACACTATTGAGGAGATACCTCGTGCTGAGATTCCTTCCCGAGCAGGAGCAGCTTCAACTGGAAAGAGTTCATTTTGTTACTCTTCCAATGAGTGATGACATGAGCAGTCGACCAACGGAGTTGGGCGAATCTTCAGCTGGGCCATCTCTTCCTTTTACGAAGAAGGTTGTGGTGCGGGTTCTGAGCTCTTGGATTGAGACTCTGCTTTCTGGGCACTTAGATGCCGGATTTGGGATGATCCAACATGTGCGTGAGATTCTTAGTGATGCCGAAGAGGCTAGTCTGGATGTCACAAGTGCCAGGGCGATCGTTGATAGGATCATTGAGCTGGGTGACAGGTGGTTTGAGACCATGGGTTTTACTGACGATCAGTTCTTCAAGGAGATGTTCCTGGACCCTACGGATAAGGTTCAGTCTAACCTGGATGAGGCTACACAAAGTAGGAAGTAGGTAGTCCGAGAGAAGAACTTAGAAGAGCTAAACATTATTGGGCTGACACATGACCTTAACATCCTTGATAGGGAGGTCGATGAGGCCAAGAAACGTCTTGAGCATCTGCAGGCACAAGTCGCTGCCAAGTGGGCCGCAATAACAGAGGCTCATGACAGGGAGAGTGTTCTGATTCGCTGGGTTGCAGATGCCAATCGAGTTCTTGAAAGGAAATCTCAAGAAAGCGAACGATGGCAAACTGTTCGGGATAAGCTTCCCGGTGCAAAAGAAGGGTTACAGCCCACCCCAGCAACTCATAGCAAGTTCCTGAAGAAGCGTGCCTTGGAATCCCTGACGGCTGAGGCCAAAAGTTTGCTTGAGGAGCTAAACTCATGGCTGGAGACCATTTTTGATTGAGCTCCTTTTTTTTAAAAAAAAAAAACAGAAACCATCTTTCTTTTTTTTCTTTTTTTTTTTAGTACCACTTGTATTTTTTTGGTACTTTTCTTCTTTTTTTTGTAGTGCTTGTGAACACTTTCTTTTTTTTTTTGTACCACATGTATTTTTTGGTACTCTTTTTTTTTTGTTTTCCCTACGCTCACTTAAATCTTTTTGTGATGAAAGTAATTGCTAAATGGGATGCTTTTTTTTTTTTTCCTAACGCTTACTTAAATCTTTTTTGTGATAAAAGTAATTGCTAAATGCGATTTGATCAAAAGCTTGTCATTTTGTGAAAATCTTTTGTCAAATGATTGTTTTGGCATGGAAGCCAGATTTTTGTTTGTGGCATGGAAGCCGGATTTATGGCATGAGAGCCAGCTTTTTTGTGGCATTGATAGCCGAGTTTGTTTTGTGGCATCTATTGCCGGGTTTTTGTGGCATTGATAGCCGAGTTTGTGGCATTGATAGCCGGATTTTTTGAAAGCCAAAATTTCTGTTTGTGGCATTGATAGCCGGTTTTGTTTTGTGGCATTGATAGCTGGTTTGTGGCATTTATAGCCTGTTTTGGTGGCATCTATAGCTCTTTTTGTGGCATTTATAGACGGTTTGGTTTTCAAAAATGCAAGTATCAACTAAAAGTCGCCTCCCTGCTGAATGTTCTTGCAAGTATCGATGGAATATCGCATCCTTGCTCATTCGGTTGCGAGTATCGATGGAATGTCGCATCCTCGCGGATTTGGGTGCAAGTATCGATGGAATGTCGTATCCTTGCTTTTCAAAAATTTTGATTTTGCGGGTACTGACTTGATGTCGTTTCCCCACGATTTTTGAAATTTGTGGTTTTCTCGAACCTTTGGGTTATGGATATCAACTGAAATGTTGCGTCTCCATGGTTTTTTAGGTTTTTTCGAACCTTTGAAATTTGGGTTGTGGATATCAACAGAAATGTTGTATCTCCATGATTTTGGATTCTGCAAGTATCGACGAAATGTCGCTTCCCTGCGATTTTAGAAGTGTCGAACGTGGTTCGCATGCTTCCGATTTGTGCGAGTATAGACTAAACGTCGCTTCCCCGCGGCTTTTTGAAAAATCATTTTTTTTTGTTTAAAGACACGAGGGTCATAAGTTTTGACCTAAAACCATTTAGGCGGTAAAAGGTAGGGTGGACTAGGGTAAAAATCCCTGAATCCGGATTTTGTTTCAAACCATGAATTTTGGGTTCAAGGGTTGAAAATTTTGGTCAAGTTAGGGAAATGTTCCTAAACTTGGATTTTTTAACAATTAAACGATGGAAGTAAGCATTGTTTTAGATTTTTAGAAATTTCAACATTTGACATGAAGATTCTAAAAAAGGTGGGTTTAGCGAGCGTGTACCTGGAAACCGGTTTTGGCCATACAGGCACTGCTCTTACCCAGTTGGGTAAGTCTTCAAGGGTAGTACCGCTGCCGTTGATGGGCAGCATACATTTGTCACCTTCCATGTTTAGGAGTGCGTATGCGCCATTAGAGAAAACATTGTTGATGACTTAGGGTCCCTCCCATTTTGGCTCAAATTTGCCTTTGGACTTGTGAGCGAAGACCATTGATCTTTTTACCGCAAGGACCAAGTCACCCTTTTTGTAGGCGCGTTGCCTGACCTTTTTGTCGAAAGATCCTGACATGCGTGCTTGGTAAAGTTCAATGCTTTGTTGAGCTTCGAGCCGTCTCTCATCGAGATTGTCCAGCTCATGGAGTCGCAATTTGACATTGCTTTCTTGAGTCATGTCATTTTGCAAGGATACCCTCAAGGAAGGAATTTGTACTCCTAAGGGCACGACAGCTTTGCATCCATAGACCAAGGAGAATGGTGTGCTATGGGTCGGTCCTCGAACGATGGTTCGATAGGCTCATAAAGCTTCAGACATTTTATCGCTCCAGTCTCTTTTGTGACTAGAGACCATTTTTTTGAGAATTTTGCTGAGTGTCTTGTTGAAAGCTTCTGCTAATCCGTTTGCTGCCGGATTGTATGGAATCGAAGGATAGCTTTGGATTTTGTATTTGTCGCAGAACCTGTAGAATCGAGGATCCCGAAATTATGGTCCGTTATCATGGACGAATCTTTTGGGTATGCCGAAACGACAAATGATATTGGTGCGCAGGAACTGAAGGACTGATGAGGTCTTCATTTCGTTGAACGCAAATGCTTCTGACCACTTGGAGAAATAATCTGTAGCGGCGAAGATGAAGCGATGACCTTTGGTTGAAGGGGGAGAAATAGGACCTATGATGTCCATACCTCAGGCTTCGAAAGGCCATGAAATCGCTGTAGGATGCAGCCATTCTGGAGGCATGTGAATGTAATCTCCATGAATTTGGTATTGTTGACAGCGCTTAGCAAATTGCATTGCGTCAGCTACCATGGTAGGCCAGTAATAACCTAACCTTTTTATCTGATCATAGAGCTTGGGACCAGCCTGATGAGCTCCGCAAATACCAGCATGAACTTCTTTGAGCGTTTCTTCAGCCTCTTGTTGTGATAAGCAATGTAGAAGTACTCCGTTGAAGGATTTCCTGTAAAAAAATTTGAAGGAATATCCAAATGGAAGCTTGGGGTTCGCCTTTGGATGCTTACCCGTTCTTTTAGATCTTCAGGTAAGATTCCGAACATAATGTAATCAATGAACGGATCCCTCCAGTCGCCGATTGAAGTTTGAAGGATTGAAATCCTACTTTCAACCACTTGGTGGCATTCAACAACTGCTTGGTGTGTGTTAAGAGGAGGAAGGATTCTTCTTTCGCACACTGTGATTTGCATGTTTTCCCCTTCCTGGATTGCCATAGATGCGGCAAGTCCAGCTAGGGCATCTGCACGTATGTTTTCACCTCTACGAATGTGGGTGATGTGACAGATGTCAAACTTTTGCAGAAGCGATTGTGCTTTGTTGTAGTAAGGCAGCAAATCTGGCTTCCTGACTTCAAATTTCTGATTCATCTGGTTGACAATCAGTTGAGAGTCTCCAAAGACTTCCAGCATGGTGATACCGGATTCAATGGCGAGTTCCAATCCTAGGATCAGAGCTTGATATTCAGCTGCATTGTTTGTGCATGGTTCCAGTAGCGAGAATGCGTGTGGAATCATGCATTTGTCGGGGCTAACAAAGAGGATGCCAACTCCCGAGATCAGCTGTCTTTTTTCATTTGTCCTGGTTGCACCGTCAAAGTACATGTCCCAGGAGGCACTTTGTGAGAAAGTCTCCACATTGTAGACTGGTTCGTTTGGGAGATCATCTCTGAGCGGAGAATCTTTGGGCAATGGATGCTCTGCGAGGAAGTCCGCTAGAGCTTGCCCTTTGATTGCCTTTTGTGGTACATACCTAATATCAAATTGTGACAGAAGGATGGACCATTTTGCTAGTCGAGCATTGAGAGAACCTGCCTTTGTGACAAGGACCTTCAAGAGGTTGACCCTTGAGACCAGGTAGACTGTGTTGGAAAGCAATTAGTGACGCAGCTTTTGCACGGCGAACATCACTGCAAGACATTCTTTTTCGAATGGAGAGTAGCGATGCTCTGCACCTACTAGCATGCGACTTAGGTAATATAGAGCAGCTTCTTTTCTCTTCTTTTCTTTGATCATTTTCTTGCACAAGCAGAGCTCCCAAAGAGTGATCAAGGGCTCTTGTGTACAAGATGACTGGTTTTCCAGTGGTAAGAGCAGCTAACACTGGAGGTTTTGTCAGGTATGACTTGATGTCTTGGAAAGCAGCTTCACAGTCAGCATCCCAGACAAAGTTTACACCTTTTTTCATCAACAGGGAGAATGGACAGCATTTCCCCGAAAGATTGGAAATGAACCGTCTGATGTAAGCCAATCTCCCTTGAAGCCTTTTGAGTTCTCTCAAGGTTCTTGGAGAGGGCATTTCTACAATGGCTTTGACTTTTATGGGGTCAAGCTCTATTCCAGCTTTCCGAACTAAGAATCCGAGGAACTTACCCGACAGGTAGCCGAAGAAGCAGCTTCTTATTTTGGCTGGGTCTTCTCTTGCCGTTTGAGCTTGAGGAGATATTTCCTAGCATGCCTTCGCTGTTGAGCTGTAGGCTTTGTTTTCACGACCTCCCAATTTTCATCTTCCAGCGGATCGGGATGTACCCATATGGGTTGTCCGTCTGGTGTCGGGTAAGGAACCAGTTCCTCGGACGCTTGGACTGAGTTTATCACCTTGAAGGAAGTAGTGATCTTCTTCTTCGGTGATTTTGATGTTTGTCCACATGTCACCATGTTGACGGAGGCAGACCCATAGTTTTTGTCAAAGGTGATGACTCCGTTTTTCCACATCTCGTTTATTTTCTCCCTCACAACGAAGCATTGATTGAGAGGATGAGAGATCATCTGGTGGTATGGACAGTACCGAGGATCGTTGGTTTTGCCAACATCACCCGGTCTTTTTGGTTCAGGCAAGGTGAGCTTGCCGTTTGCCACAAGAGCCCCGAAGATTTCATCAACATCTTCATCAAACGGGTATTTCTTCTCTACTCGTTCTTTGAAGGCATCTGAGAGTTCAGGTCTCTTACCAGCAGCTTTATTTTCAGCTTTCTTTGGTGGCTGAGGAGCTGACTTGGTCTGCACATTGAGGACCTCTTTCTTCTTTGGTTTAGAGGTTGCAAAGGCGGTTGGCTCTTTTCTTGATGATTTCTAACTGTTGAGGTCTTTAATCACCGTTTCAGCTTCCATGGAAGCTTCTAGGAGTTCTCCCAGGTTTTTTGATTTGTTGCCGATGATCATGGAGCGGATTCTAGCTCTCATGTTGTTTCGGCAGATGTCGACTAGCGACGCTTGTGGCAATACATCAGAGCATTTGTATGCCATTGCTTTCCACTTGTGAATGAAGTCATATGTTGACTCATTCTCCCCCTGTTTTAGACTGCACAGCTGAGCCATAGTAGCGGGATGATCCTCACCTTTGAAGTGAGTTAGGAAGCGTGTCTCTAGCATGGCCCAGTTTTGGATCGAGTCCTCCGGCAGAGTGGAGTACCAATCGAAGGCCGTACCTTTTAGGGTACTTGCAAAGAGGCAGATCTTGAGTGCATCTTGATCCGCGATAGCTCCCGTCAGGATCTTGAAGTGGATGACGTGCTGTCTAGCTGATCCTTTTCCCGTATATGTTTGGAGAGTAGGATGCTTGAATTTTGTGGGGAACGGGACCGAGTCCATCCATAAGGGATATGGTGGCTTGATCCCATGCTCCTTGAGTATATCCTCTTCTTTTGCTTTGGCAAGGATACTGTCTACGTCCTTTTTGGTAAGGGCGCGTGACTCATTTTCTTCTCCATTTACCTCATCGTCTTGATGATTCGGAGGAGGTTTATTGTTCGCCTGATTTTGAAAGGCGAGGAGAAGGTTTTCCATCAGAGTTTCAATCCTCTGCTGGCCTTGTTCCAACTGCTGGATGCGGGTGATTGCATCATCTTGAGGTGGATTACGGGGTGGTGGCTCAGAATTTGTAGCCAAGACGTTCATCCTTCGTGATTCGAATGAAGAAACTGTCCTGGTGACTGAGCTGGGGCTCATTCTTTTTGAAGAAGAGCTTGAGGAAGGATCACCCTGTCGTCCTTTGCTTGAAGGAGTAGGGGATTCTTCTGAATGTCTTCTTGTCCTGGAGACGCTGCGGGTCATCGGACGTCGGACATGGATTTTTGTTGCTGACTTTTGGCGTCTTCTGGTTTTTCCAACCATATGGACGGTAGCAACTTGGTTGGGTCTATCTTTTTCGACCCATTTGGGAGAGACTTGAAGTGTAGGAGGCTGGGTCCTTTGCTTCTTTAGTCTCTTTTGCCGATACGACGCGCGGCGGCGTATACGACGAACAATTTGAGCTTCGGTCAGCTCTGGCTGGGCTTTGACGATGAAGGATGTGCTCCCTCGGGCACAGCAGCCGAGCCTGTCTTCTTTGTAGCTGGGCAAGGACAGGATGCGAACCCTGTCCTTCGCCTGTTGCAACGAAGCTTTGGATTTTTGGAGTTCGGCCCCTGTAGAGATGAAGGGTCGAACTGTAAGTTTGTAGGCCTTAGCAGGTACTTGCAGAGGCCTTGTGATGCATGATCTGATTTTGGGCTTGTAGGAACAAGCCGGCTCATGCTGGTTTGACTTGGGAGTCAGGTTGGAGATGAGTCTCTCCTCTTTCATGTAAGCAAGAGGGTAGAACTGGTTCTCCTTGAGTGGGGCCAGGAATGTTGGCTTGGTGGATGTTTGGGACCTTCTTTATTTTGGTGAAGGTCTTGGGGACCAAGTCTTGGGATAGACCTGGTCGTTTGCTGGTCGAGGCTTTTTGGGGCTGCCACGTGCTTCGGGCCTTCTGGTGCTCGCCTTTGGTGTCACGGTAGTGACACGTTGAGAGGCGAGTTTCTGCTTCTTGTAAGGAGCAGCTTGTTCCTCGGGAAGTGGGAATGGTCCCAGCGTCCCAAAGACAATAGTCCGGGGAGTCGAGGTCAACCCGGAGCTTAGAGAGTTGCCGAGGGAGTTGACGTTTCGGCAGCTGATAGGTAGCTTGCAGGTGCGCGTAGTTTGCTTTTGTTGAAGCATAAGTTGGTGCTTGCTCTCATCGAAAGTAATGGTTAGTGAAGCTGCCATTGTTAGTTTTCGAAAAGTTTCTGAAAGAAGACCACATCCATTAGTAATCACAAGAATATAATGATCATAAATGGGAAGTTCTATGGTTTTGTCTTTTCAAATTGCTCGAGGAAGATGTCCCAAGCAATATGAAGAAGGGAAAACGCCATAGAGGGTACAATTGTTCTGATCGCAGGTATGGTAAGCCCAGAATGAGCGTTCCAGTGACTGCTAGAAGCAATTGTGAACTTAAATTCGACTTATCGAGAAGCAGAGCTTGCTCGAGGTAAGAAGAATATAAAGTTGGAGTTACAAATGTGCGGGTCGCAATATAGTAGACCCTGAAAGGGCGTACTAGTACCGCTAGACACAAATGTTTTGAGACCGCATCCATGAGATGAGATTCTCTATTTTGAAAGGTCAAGATTGGATTCATCAAAGAGAGCAGATGGTATTCCGATCAAAGAGCGCCAGTGCTCAGAAAGAAATGAACCATAATTTCTCGGATCTGAATCCAAAAATAACGAGTTTTTTTTTAAAGGCTAATATCGGGTTCATCAAAGAGAGCAAAATGCACTCCAATCTGAACACGGGCTCAGCGATTTCCGCGAGCGCCAGTGCTCAGAATGGAGAAGACCAAGATTTCTCCAATCTAAACCCAAAATGACGGAAGTTTTTTTTTTGAAGATTTTTTAAAAAAAAATCTTTTTTTTATTATTTATTTATTTTATTTATTTTTTTTAAAGATTTTATTATTATTTTATTATTATTTATTTTAAAATTTTTATTTTTAAAAAGAATTTATTTAAAAGACGAGAGAGTACACAGAGGCCTCCTAACCCGGTCTTATGAAATCTTGATTGATAGAATTGCCCCTAGGTAAGGGTAGGATTACTTAATGAACCCGTTTAGAGGACCCTTGCCTAGAACAGTCAAGCTGTCTCCACACTTTGGACAAGGCTTTTCTTGAATCAACCATGATCAAAGAACGCAGTTCGTTTAACCTTAGTGGTCTATGTCTTTTTTTTTGTTTATATATATATATTTTAGATCTTTAATGAACTCATCGAAGAGAAACGATGGCCCAAAACCTTAGTTGAACAGGCTCAACATTTCTGCAAGTGCGATGAATGATAGGAAAGGATCAAGGTTTCTCAATTTTGAATTCAAACCGAGAAATCTAATTTTTTGTTTTTTTTTTTGTTTTTTTTTTAGATCTTTAATGAACTCGTCGAAGAGAAACGATGGCCCAAAACCTTAGTCGAAAAGGCTCAACATTTCTGCAAGCACGATGAACGATAGGAAAGGATCAAGGTTTCTCAATTTTGAATCCAAAATGAAAAATCTGATTTTTTGTTTTTTTGTTTTTTTTTTAGATCTTTAATGAACTCATCGAAGAGAAACGATGGCCCAAAACCTTAGTCGAACAGGCTCAACATTTCTGCAAGCACGATGAACGATAGGAAAGGATCAAGGTTTCTCAATTTTGAATCCAAACTGAGAAATCTAATTTTTTATTTATTTATTTATTTTAAAAAGAGAAAGAGTGGAAATAAATTCAAAGAATTAGAAATTTCCAAAAAATCTCATCTCATTTTTTTTAGATGCGGAATCCAACATGGCCACCATTCAAAAAGTAGCCAAAGAATCAAGAAAAGAAGTATAAGCATAGAGCAATAGATATGATATGCAAATATTTCATTTCTAGCATCGTGTTTTCAAATGAATGGGTCCCACCGGGTGTGCCAGCTTGATGGACCGTGCTCCTGCCTGGTTCTACCCAGGTCGGCGGACGTGGGAGTCCGTTGGGTCCGACCCTTTCGTAACCGGGGGGCAAGGGCGTGCATCAACATTTTTTTTTTTGTGGGTGTGCCAGATTTTCTATTTTTTACTTGGAATTGGAAGTGGTGATCCGGAGATCAACCTTCGCAAGTAAAAAAGAAATCAACTTCTTTCAAGTTTTCTATTGCACATATATTTAAGAAAAGAGACATTTTCTTGATTTGCCGTTAAAGGCGATTTTTTTTTTTTTGCATTTATAGCCGATTTTGGCGTTTATAGCCGATTTACAATCCTTATCAATAATGAAAGACAAGAGTTGTGATTTTTTTCTCTTTAAACAAAATACAAGCTACAATGAAAAGCAAGAAAAGGAGGATCTAACTTCTCAGGAGATTGTGGGGGACCCGTTCAGATTGACGGTCGCAAGCCATATGTGGACTTCGCCATCATCCATGCAGATGAGAACATAGGATGCTATTAATTCGGTTGGCTTGGCTATAACCTCAGGTTGTTAGAGGACAAAGACCAAGAGGAGGTCCTATGTCCAATAAAAAGCCAAGTAGATGGGCTGAAAAGCCATGTCTAAGCTATTGGAGGCAGAAGGAGAAGGCAAGGACCTTGGGGGGGGGGGGTACCCACCAAGGGACTTTTGTCACCTTGTAGCGGTGGTCGGTGTAGAACTTCCGCAAAGTTTTCTCTCTTTCCTTTTCTGAATTTCTGTGCTTTGTCTGTGTCTCTGTGATTTTTCCGATGTGGAATTCTTTGAAATGCTCTCCTATTTATAGGCTTTTAGGTAGCCATTTAGGAGGGTTTATGAGCCTTAATTGTCATAAAGCTACATAAAGGGAGGAGTTACAAGAATGAATTCTTTATTTTGTAACTCCTTTTTCTTGGCTTCTGATTGGCCAGAGGAGATTGAGGGCATTTAATCGCCTTTAATCGCCATGATGGGAGGAGTTTCATGGGTTAAATGCCATGAATCTCTTGACTTGTAACTCCCGGATGCTTTCTTCTGATTGGTCCGTCCAAAGAAATGGATTAATGACTGTAATAAAGCTAGTCAATTAATCGCATTAAGTGGTCACCGAGCAGTTGAAGAGTAGCGGACCGTGCCGCGTCTTTTGGGATTCTTCTGGCGATGATCATCGATGGATCTTCATGTAGATCGACATCGGATGACCATGTAACTTCAAGTGTTGGTTGCCAACAGCGGGTCGATGCATTCTGTCCTGTCGATTTTTCGATTGGTCAGGTAGAAAGCACACTTTTTTTGGTTGACCAGTTGGCGATCAATGTTGATTTCGATACTCTTGATGATTAACCCGTGTTTTTGACGGATGTTAGAGGAT
The DNA here is from genome assembly GCA_012931725.1 of Litsea cubeba. NCBI lineage: Eukaryota > Viridiplantae > Streptophyta > Magnoliopsida > Laurales > Lauraceae > Litsea > Litsea cubeba. The sequence continues at coordinate 23,282,117 of CM022946.1, forward strand.
TTGGTGTCTCAAAAGTATGAATTTTGGAAAATACCAGAGGCCGGACGCTTCGAATCGTAAAAAAACGGCGAAAAACTGGGTTTCCGGGACCCACCGGGCAATCCCGGGCCCTAGGGTCGCCGGCGACCCTGGGGGGTTTTTCCCCCTTTTGTCCCGTTTTGTATCCATTTTTGCTGTTTTTCGATTCTTTTTTCTTCTGTATTTTTCCTTGACATTTTTTATCATTTATTGGCCTGATTTCCCTGTAGAAAATCTGATGAGAATCCTTTCATTTTATTTTGCAAAGTTTCCAATTTTCCGAGAAAGCCGAAGACTTTGTTGCGCAGAGCTGCCGATTTTCCGTCAGAAGCTGAAACTGGGTCAAACGATGTCGGAATGACCTGAAATTTTAGGTGAAGCATCCTGAGCAATAAATAACACCAACCATAGGCTTTTTTTGAGTTTTGAAGCCGTTTGGGGTCCTATCACCAGTAGACTTGCTTTTGTCGCGATGAAGATGTCGCGATTTGATGTGCGGTCAACCGATGTCCGATTGACTTGAAATTTGACAGGGAACCTATTGGAGTCATTTTAAGATGATCCATAGGCTCTGTCTTGGAAACCATGGTCCCGGGGAGCTTCGCCGCCGAGAGGCCTGATTTGGCTTCCGAGCGTCAAACTATGGTCAAATGTTGTCGAAATGACCCGAAATTTTACGTGTAGCCATTTGTAAATATTTTGAAGTCGTCCATGTGCTCTATCTGATGAGTGATGGCTTCGGTGGTTCTCACCGCCGAGATGCTTGATTTAGCTGTTCGAGGGTTGATGTAGGGTCAAACGTTGTCGGTTTGACTCGGAACTTGACGTGAGGCCTTTTGGATGTATTTTGAGACCATACATCGGCTCTGATCGAAGATTTAGTGTCTCCGATGCTTTCGCCGCCGGGAGCTCCTTTTCAGCTGCCGGAGAAGCGAAGTTAGGCCAAATGATTTTGAAATGGCCCGAAACTTCTTGTGTACTCCTCTTTTGGCTGTCTTGAAGGATCTTGCAGTTTTTGTTTGATTCTGACAAGATTTGATTTTTTGGAAGTAGCATTGCCTATTTATGGCAGGTTGCGACTTCATGTAGCTCTTTGAATCTTGAAGAGTCAAAGTGACATTTTTGGTGTCAACATTGACCAAGTGGGAGACTGTAAGGAAATTACTTTTAGGTCTTTTACTTAGACCACAAGTAATTACCTTTCCATAAATTATGGTCATTATAGGAATCCCGTTTTCATAGGATACATGCTATCTTTTACTCAAATATGGTTTCCTAAAGAGATATATTCCATAACAAACTCTACCTTGATGGATGGTTGAGATTAAAACTAATGGAATCCTAATTGGAAATTCGGTCCTCTCTCCATCTATAAAATAGAGTCTTTCCTCCATCACAAAGACTTACTCACGAAATTCAACACATTAAGGTTTATAGGCAAGGAGAGAGAAATCAAAATTATTCCATAATCTCTTCTTTGACGGATCTCAACATCAACCAACAACAGCATCAGACAGCAGGATCGGAAAGGTCTCTGCATCAGGATGTCTGGAGCTAATATTTAATCCATATAAGATTAAATCCTACATGTGATAATCATGATATTTTCGATTTTAAAATTCATGTTAATAATAGACTAACAAACTTAAACTTAGAAAGCGTAGCTCTTAAATTTGTTTGGAATCAATTAAACATTTGTAGTATAAATTAAAATGCGATAACCGCGTTACCACGATCGTACTTTTAACCCACGCTAAATAGGAGGAAATTTCAAATCCGATTTTTGAACCACCTCCACAGCTCCACTATGATGAAATTTGGTTTTCTACCCTAGTCTAGTCTTACAAGTAGGGGTGTACACCGGGTTTCAAAACCCGGCCCGACCCGGTGACCCGGTCCGACCCGGACCTAATCGGGCGGGTGACATAGGGTCTTTTACCGGGTCGGGTCTCACCCGGCCCGATAAGTCCTTATCCGGACCGGGTTCCGGGTTAAGAAAGTATGGGTTATCGGGTTATCGGGTGACCCGATAACCCGGTTATATATATATTTTATATATATTTATTTGTATATGTATACAAATAGATACAAATATATACAAATAAACATTAAAAATATATCTATATTTATATTTACTGTATGTTTACTGTATATATATATTTATAGTATTTTTTTATCTCAATTATTGAAACTTTTAGTTGTTCTAAAAAAAATATTTTAAACTTTATAATTAACCGGGTGACCCGGTAACCCGACCCGGTTGACCCGGTAACCCGGTAACCCGAACCCGGATAACCCGGATATAGTTTACCGGGCATTCGGGCGGGTTTCTTGTGTTTATAAAATTACCGGGTCGGGTCAAACCCGGCCCGATAACCCGGGACCCGACCCGATGTACACCCCTATTTACAAGTGAGGTGGTGGGTACGGAAAGGACATGACTACTCAGCTGTTTCTACACTTCACTGGGCAACATCAGTTCCTGCTTTTAAAATAAGGGTAGTAGGGTACAGATATAATATGACATAAAAGCAAATGAAGCGAGCAGCTCGAGGAGAAATTGCATAGAAAACATTTGGAAGGAGTCAGCCCATCTTGATTTTAACATTCCAGTCAAACCCAAACTCCGCTGGATGGTTACTTCTTATCCCGAGTTGGTCAGACATCAGGTTAAGGAAAAGCCTTTATACAAAGAGAGCCAGCCGTCTCCATTTTTCTTCCCGCTTCCATCTTCCTCTTCTATTCTTTTCATGCAGTTTTCTCCTGGACTCAAGAGTCAAGTCACTCAACATATGAGTCTGTTTACTTTATTATTGTTCCATCGGTTTTGCGCTTTCTATCTCTCATTTCGGAGCTCTTAATCTTAGGTGCTCTTAATCTTAGGTGCATCTTCTTCAGGCCCTGTTATGGTTTTCTTGCTTCTTTTCTGCTTTTGATGCTTCATTTTTTCCCTTGGATGTTATTTTCCTCCCTTTTCTGATGTTACAGATTGGATGAGAGGAGTTTTGTTGCTGTAAAGCGGAATTTTGAACAGAGGTCTTGTTTTTACTATTTCATCCTTATCATTATATTAGTAAATGATTTATTAAGGAAACATGTTTGTGACTAGTTTCGTCTTCTTCATTTTTGTTTTTGGAGTACATGTTGGACTGTCAGTAACATTTTTCTTTTTGGGATTTTTGATGGAATGTGGGCCAGCGGCTACAAGTTCTGGTAATCATGATCTGCCATTTATTTTTCACTATGTATGATACTGACATCCCCAACAAGTTCCGGATCGATCCCTGTATCAGTTACATATCTTGGATTCGTCTGTGACTTCTAAAAGCAGGTCTTTCTACTTTTGAAATGGAGCTTTTGTTTGAATTACTGATTTCTTTATCTTTTTTCGTTTTCTCATTACTTATTTATCATATAATTCAGTTTTTAGTTCTTATTTGTGTAAATAGGAAGCAGATGGAAGGCTTTAAAACAAGAGATTTTTGTGTAAATAGGAAGCAGATGGAAGGCTTTAAAACAAGAGATTTTTGTGTAAATAGGAAGCAGATGGAAGGCTTTAAAACAAGAGATTTTCATTTTGACATTGCAACTGGTTCATGGCTAAGGATTAGGTGGTATAGGAAAGAAGGTAATTTACTTTGTTTTTAGTTCTTCCGTGCTACTACTTTTATGAATGTTTGTTGGTTAAAATATTGCAATTCTTATATACGTTGGCTTAAATATTACTATCTTTTTGGTTCAGTGAAATAGCTTTAAATTACTTTACAGTTTATGATTATCCTTTTGAACATGACATCAGGGTTTCTAACTCTTGGATATGGTAGGAGCTCGTTGTGAGATCCACATTTATTTTCTACAAAGAGATGTTTGTTGTTTTACATTTTGAATATTGTTTTTAGAGATAAGCTCTCCCGAGCTGCAGCTGAGTGTATAGTCAGCTGCAGCGTGCAGGAGACCCGTGTGCTAATAAAATGAAATGAAAAGATTGGCGCCAGTTCTCTATTCTCCATTTTCATTTCCCCACTTCATTTTCCCCTTCCATCTTCGGCAGACCTATGTAGCGATCTCCCTCAGCTCTCTCTCTCTCTCTCTGCTCGATCTCTCGCTCACCTCGATCTCTCTGTCGCGTCGATCTCTCCGCATACCGGTCTCTCTCAGCTCAATCTCTCTCTCTCTCTCTCTCTCTCTCTCTCTCTCTCTCTACTGCTCTCCCTCTCGCGTTGTCTTTTCCACAGCGCTTCTTTTGTGGGTTTTCAATTTTTTTGGTGTTAGTCCATTAGAACACCAGCAGCGGTATCAGTTTCAAAGGATGTCAAGAGATCTTCTAGTTTCAATTGAAGTTTTGTGATGGGTTGTGGGTTCTGAGATCTGGGTTATTTTTAGTTTTGATTTTTTGATGTCCAAACCATCGCTGAAATTTATTTGGGGATTTTGGCTTTTGTTAGTGTTGTCATGATATGGGGGTGTTTTGTTTTCATATATATATATATCTTTTTTGTAACTAGACTGATGACCTACTCCTTTGGTTGTGGTGAATGTGGGAATCACCTACTACTCTGGTTTTCATACTCTTTTACTGATCGTCTCTTTTACAATTTTTATGTTTCCCCTGTGTATTAAACAGATGTTCTGCACATTTCATCTGGCATGAGTGCCCATCAATTAGACTATACCCTTAACCCCACTTTGGATGAGGCAAGAAGTTGTAATGATCCAACAGTTTTGACCATCTGATGCCATCCACCGAACGCCTTGAATTTAACCCTAAACCCTAAACACTAGTAGTCAATAAATAAACAAGTGCGTCGCTCGACATTTCCATTCGAAACAAAATTGAGATAATACACAAGTGCATACTTACATTTCCATTCGAAACAAAATTTGAGATAATACACAAGTGCATCTGGACATAAAAAAAACTAACTGACTGAGATAGCTATCCTCATGTTGCAAAGTTTTGATCCGAATGCATATGCAACAAATAGTAGAAACATCATCAATATATAGCTACAATAATTTGGGTGCAGGCTAAAAAGAGGTATTAAGGTTCATTGGATTTGAATGAGGTTTTATTGCATGTAAAATCCTTAAAATGGCTAGTTAAGGACTTTGGTAGGATGGATGAAGGTGGGCCAAAGAGTGACCACCAATTTATCCAGAACCAATTTGGGACTTGAATATTGCGGGTTTTTTGAAAACTGATGAACCGGGAATGAGACTGCTTAGAGTTTTGGAGAAGCAAAATAAATTCCCAAGTATTCATGTAATCCCAGTAATTATAAGGCCATTGTTTTTTATTGGGGGCTTGTACCATTCTGGCTGAGGACAATTATTCTGCCATTCCTGTGGAGAGAGGATATGGAGAATTTTGAGTTTGGAGAAGGCAATGTCACCATTTTTTCTGTATGAGTAACAAGTGAGCTATTGGATTGTTCAAGTATGGCTTCATAAAAGTTGACATTGAGATATGGTTGTTTGGATGAGAAGTGCATATCAGAAAGGAATATTTTGGAGGCTATTTGATGAACAAGAAGATTTGCGAGGATATCGTCGAGAATTGTAATTTGGCTTTCCGCATTAAGAATATATTGAGATTGAGAAATATTCTTTTTTGATGGAGTATTGAGCAAAAGGGAGAATTGATTGGAGACACTAAATTCACTTAGTGTATCGAACTGTTTGGCTTTATTATTTGATCTTTTGGACATTTTAGAACTCAGGCTTCTCTCGTCCCTGTAAAAATTCGCGAGAGAGGAAGTCAGGTAGAGAATTGGAGGTTCCTTTTATAAATTCAATTTTGAAATCAAAAACTTCTTTTGCTGGTTTGCAATCAATATGTAAGAGAAAAGGTTTATTCAAAATATCACTTTGAAATTTGAGGATGCAGGAAACTATAGCAAGAATTTATTTTTTAATTATAGAATAATTTTGTTGAGTTGGATTCCATGATCCATATGTAAATTGAATAATTTGTTCTTTATTTCCATTTTGTTGGAGAAGGATACCACCATATCCTTTTTCCGAGGCATCGGTTTGAATGATTTTAAAAAAATAAGGATTCGCTATATTTAAGCAAGGGAGAATTCTAACCCTTTCTTTTAGTTTTTGAACGGCTAAAGTGTGTGCTTCAGTCCATTCTTCTTTATTATCTTTAGAAAGTCTTTTTTATAGAAGGGTTTTTTGAGTTGCTAAATTTTGAAAGAAATTCGAAACATAATTTAAACAACCTAGGAATCGTTGAAGCTGAGCGGTATCCTTGATTTCATCAGGAAATTTGTCAGTGAATTGAATGACACGATTAATTAGAGTGATAGATTGATTTTCAATATATCCGAGAAAGCGGATAGAAGTTTGAAAGAGAATTATTTTTCTTTGAGAAAGGACAAGACCATTATATTTTATTGTGTTATAAAAGATGGAAAGATGCTTCCAATGTTGCTCGATGTTCTTAGAGAAAATTAAGATATATCGATGTAGACAATGGAAAAGTCTTTATATGGGTGGAATATTTCATCCATGATTCTTTGGAACTCAGAAGGAGCGTTTTTCAAGCCAAAAGGCATGACATTCCATTCAAAGTGTCCAAAGGGAACTGTGAATGTGGTTTTATAGCGATCTTCTTCACAAAGTTGGATTTGCCAAAATCCAGACTTAAGATCAAATTTTTGAGAAAATATTAGCATTGCAAAGACGATTAATTAGATCTTTTTTATTAGGAATGGGGTATCGTATAGATTGAAGAACTTCATTTAGAGGTTTGTAATTGATTACAAGTCTTGGAGAATCTCTTTCGAGTTCTGCTGCATTTTCTACATAGAAGGCGGCACAACTCCAAGGAGATTGAGATTTGCGAATAAGATTTTTGGAGAGTAGATCTTTGGTTTCTTTATCACAAAGATCAAGGAGGCGAGGATTCATTTGAGCTGGTCTAGCTTTTATTGGAATGGATCGTTCATTAAAATCTTTATCGTATGGGAGAGAAACTTGATGAGATTTCCTGTGCCAAAATGCTGAGGGTATATCAGCACAACAAGTATCAAATAGCTTCTTTTGGAAGTGTTTTAATTGGGTTTGAAAATAAGGCTTATTGAGTTTATCTTGGAGACTGAGGAGTCTGATGTCATTTTTTAGACTATTTATATGAGCTGTTTGATAAGATATTAAATTTGTGAGGGTGGAGACTTTTCCTATTTGAGGAGGTCTGATAAAATTAAAAAGAATGGATTCATGGTCTATTTTAGCTTCTAGACCTATGGATGTAACTTTGAAAGGCTGAATTTGTAATATGAATGGGGTTCCTAGTATTATGTCATGTTGAAGGTTTTTAACAATGACAAAGGAAGTGGGAATACATTTATGATTTTTACATATATGTGCTTGTGGCAGTTTGTACCTAATGGTACAAGTGGTGCCATTAGCTGTAGTTATGGAAGCTTTGGTGTGAAGGCAAAATTTAGTAGGGATCAGGCCTTCTCTGATACAATTGATATCAGCACCTGAATCAATTAAAACAATAGAGTTTTGGAAAAGTTTTTACCATTAAAAAAAAGAAGTTTTGGACAAGGTTTTGATATCTACACCTGAATCAATTAAAGCAATAGGCCTTCCTCAGTTCCAAAATGTCCAAAAGATCAAAAAAACAAAGCCAAACAGTCCGATACACTAAGTGAATTTAGTATCTCCAATCAATTCTCCCCTTTGCTCAATACTCCATAAAAAAAATAATATTTCTCAATCTCAATATATTCTTAATGCAGAAAGCCAAATTACAATTCTCGACGATAGTGCTACTATTACTATTGTTGGCTGGATTTTTCTATTGTCTCTGTGTGGGGAAATTCCCAAGAGAATCCTGGGCAAGGTGCTTCATCCCGGGCCCCCGCATCAGCAAGTCTATCCCGGCAACGCCCCCACCTCGGCAATGCACGCCTTAGCAAGACCAATATTCCACCTCGGCAGGATCCACTTCGGCCAAGCATCCCACTTCGGCTTAGTGCTCCATCTCTGCCCCGACTTCGGCTGACCAGCTCGGCGACAGTATCATCCCCTTCCACTTCGGCAACAGTACCATGGCCCTACATCTCCGCCAGGTCTCACCCGGCACGACACTCCATCCCGGCCAAGCGCCTCATATCGATGAAAGTAGTGAGCACTGACAGCTGTCCTCCCATGGACGCTCAAGCACGCTATGGCCCGTGCGATAAGACAAGGGGGACAGCCTGACAGATCGCCGTCCACAGCTCCCAAGGCGCCAGGATATGGCCTAACGGGACAAGACAAGCTACGACGGGACCAGACAGGCTACGATGGGACCGCGCCTCCCTAGTACCTGACGAAGTGGGCTATGACAAGACAGCCAACAACCCCTTTGTCTCCTCTTCCTCTATATAAACACAGCTACCCCTCCAGAGAAAAGAAGGAGGACGCCATTACCACTCTGGTATGCCATCTTCTTCCCCAAAAATCTCCTCCCTCTGCTTAGTTCATACACTAACTTAGGCATCGGAGAGCCCTGCGCCGCCCAGGCCAGGGTCCTCTGACCTACGTTTCTCCTTCCTTTTCTCAGGCTCCAGGCGCAGGCATCGGTGTCCCTAATCTCACTCGGGTAAGTCCTCTAAGGCACCCCCCATCATTGTGGGTCGTTATTTTTTGCACCTACAATTGGCGCCGTCTGTGGGAAAGTAACATCCCAGCCTTCCCAACCTTCTCCAAATCTTTCCAAACACCATGCCTCGAAGAACCAGAAAGGGAAAGGAACCTATCGCACTGTCGACCCAGCTGCCGACGGTCCCCCGCCGAGAGAGGTCAGGAGCAAGATCTGGCCAAGCAGGCGATCAACAGCAGGATACTCGGTCGGGTTCATCCTCTAAGGATTCGACCTCGACTCTACCCCCCGAAAGACGCGCCCTGAAGAGCAGAAGCAACCGGGCCCAGGAGCAGTTCAACCTCCGCGACAGCGATCATGTCGCTTCCAGCTCGGCAGATGCTTCCAGCGCGGCGGACGTCTCCAGCTCAGCGGATATCTCCAGCTCGCTAGCAGCCCCCAGCTCTGCAGGAATCTCTTCCAGCTCGGGGGCAGCTAGAAGGAACTTTCTGTCACCTAGCTTCCGACCTCATGCTGGTCCGTCCACGTGCTGGTTTCCACCTCACGCTGGTTTCGGCCTCATGATGGTTTTGACCGCATTTAACGACCTCATGCAGGTCCGTCCACGTGCTGGTCCCCACCTCACGCTGGTTTCGGCCTCATGCTGGTCTCGACCGCATCTGACAACCTCATGCTGGTCCGTCCACGTGCTGGTTTCCACCTCACGCTGGTTTCGGCCTCATGATGGTCTCGACCGCATCTGACGACCTCATGCTGGTCCGTCCACGTGCTGGTTTCCACCTCACACTGGTTTCGGCCTCATGATGGTTTCGACCGCATCTGACGACCTCATGCTGGTCCGTCCACGTGCTGGTCTCCACCTCACGCTGGTTTCGGCCTCATGATGGTCTCGACCGCATCTGACGACCTCATGCTGGTCCGTCCACGTGCTGGTTTCCACCTCACGCTGGTTTCGGCCTCATGATGGTTTCGACCGCATCTGACGACCTCATGCTGGTCCGTCCACGTGCTGGTCTCCACCTCACGCTGGTTTCGGCCTCATGATGGTCTCGACCGCATCTAACGACCTCATGTTGGTATCGCCCTCGTGCTAGCTACGCGCTTCACAGGTTTGGCCTCATGTTGGTCTCGGCCAGTGCCATCGAGACTGCCCTCGGGTTCGTACACCCAGGCTTCTCCACCTCGGCGAGTTCCAGAAAGACAAGTCACAAGGGTTAACAGCCCTGGAAAAGGCCTCGAGTTCGGACACTCGGCCAATTCCTAAACTCAGGGTCTTCACCCATCTCCACGGGTTAACAACCCTGGAAAAGGCCTCGAGTTCGGACACTCGGCCAATTCCTAAACTCAGGGTCTTCACCCATCTCCAAGGGTTAACAGCCCTGGAAAAGGCCTCAAGTTCGGACACTCGGCCAATTCCTAAACTCAGGGTCTTCACCCATCTCCAAGGGTTAACAGCCCTGGAAAAGGCCTCGAGTTCGGACACTCGGCCAATTCCTAAACTCAGGGTCTTCACCCATCTCCAAGGGTTAACAGCCCTGGAAAAGGCCTCGAGTTCGGACACTCGGCCAATTCCTAAACTCAGGGTCTTCACCCATCTACAAGGCTCTACGCCCTGGAAATGGCCTGGAGTTCCTACACTCAGCCTTTCCTAAAGCCCCCGTGTCTTGGACACACTTCGGGTACATACGCCCTGGAAATGGCCTGGAGTTCCTACACTCGGCCTTTCCTAAAGTCCCCGTGTTTGGAACACACTCAAGGGTTAACAGCCCTGGAAAAGGCCTCGAGTTCGGACACTCGGCCGGATTCCTAAAATCAGGGTTCTTACACCCCTCAAAGACCGTTGCCGAACTCATGCTCATTTCGAAAGGCAAGGCAGTTCGTCTCGGCCAAAAGCTGGCCACTTCGGCTAAGGGCAGCTCGACAAGATTGCAGTAGAGACCGTTCCGTATCACCTCCTCGGCCTCATGCCAGTTCGCAGCTCCACAGCAGCGCCAGCCTCCAGCACGGCAGGAAATCCTTCCTCCGGCTCGGCAGCAGTGCGTCTCCGGTTTCGGCCTCATGCCAGTTCGCAGCTCCACAGCAGCGCCAGCTTCCAGTACGGCAGTAAATCCTTCCTCCGGCTCGGCAGCAGTGCCAGTCTCCGGTTTAGCAGCCTCCTCATCAGCTTGCTTCCTCCTCAGCAGCAGTAGCAAGATACTCCTAAATAAATGAGCCATCTCCCTTGGCTTTCAGCAACAATGCACTCTCCAGCTCGACAGAGGCATCTTGTTACAGCTTCACAGTGATGCCAACCTCCAGCTCCGGTCCATTGCCAGCCAGTCATCTCAAAACTATGAGCAGCTCCAAGGCACAAGTGTTGTCCTCCATGGTACTTAGCTTCCGACCTCAATGAGGAGTCTAATGAGCTCAGAAGCTGGGGGGCTTTGTGTGGGGAAATTCCCAAGAGAATCCTGGGCAAGGTGCTTCATCCCGGGCCCCCGCATCAGCAAGTCTATCCCGGCAACGCCCCCACCTCGGCAATGCACGCCTTAGCAAGACCAATACTCCACCTCGGCAGGATCCACTTCGGCCAAGCATCCCACTTCGGCTTAGTGCTCCATCTCTGCCCCGACTTCGGCTGACCAGCTCGGCGACAGTATCATCCCCTTCCACTTCGGCAACAGTACCATGGCCCTACATCTCCGCCAGGTCTCACCCGGCACGACACTCCATCCCGGCCAAGCGCCTCATATCGATGAAAGTAGTGAGCACTGACAGCTGTCCTCCCATGGACGCTCAAGCACGCTATGGCCCGTGCGACAAGACAAGGGGGACAGCCTGACAGATCGCCGTCCACAGCTCCCAAGGCGCCAGGATATGGCCTAACGGGACAAGACAAGCTACGACGGGACCAGACAGGCTACGATGGGACCGCGCCTCCCTAGTACCTGACGAAGTGGGCTATGACAAGACAGCCAACAACCCCTTTGTCTCCTCTTCCTCTATATAAACACAGCTACCCCTCCAGAGAAAAGAAGGAGGACGCCATTACCACTCTGGTATGCCATCTTCTTCCCCAAAAATCTCCTCCCTCTGCTTAGTTCATACACTAACTTAGGCATCGGAGAGCCCTGCGCTGCCCAGGCCAGGGTCCTCTGACCTACGTTTCTCCTTCCTTTTCTCAGGCTCCAGGCGCAGGCATCGGTGTCCCTAATCTCACTCGGGTAAGTCCTCTAAGGCACCCCCCATCATTGTGGGTCGTTATTTTTTGCACCTACAGTCTCTTTTGCAATAAGAGAAATATTTTCTTCTTTATCAACTATTGATTTTGTCTCTTCGACGGTTTTGATTATATAATCAGTGTTCAATTTGAATGAAGCGAAATAGTTTAGAAAGATAAACATCTTTATACCATTGGAAGTCGGTTAAAGTGTGGCATTTAGGATTGATTAATTGTTCTTTATTTTTCTCAGAAATATCGCTAAGTTTTCCGAGGAAATGATGAACGATATTGGTTATTAACGCAAGGTCTTGTTAATTCATTTTTTTCCAAATTAAAATATCTCAAAATATCAAAAGCAAACAGGTGAAACAAATTCCTTACACCACACCTGTTTTAACACTATGCAACAAGTCTATGATAGACTGCAAAATCAAACCTCTTCTGGTCCTTCTCACAACTATGATGCTTTATCAGATGAATTATCTTCTTTAAAAGAAGATGTCTCAACTTTAAAAAGAAACAATAGCAACTCTTCTTAACACTGCCTCTCTCTTCAAAGATGAAAAGCCTCTTACCTCAAAAGATATTTCTCATATTATTGAACAAAATAATTATACCAATACCTTCCTTCACTCAATAGGAACAAATTGGAATAACACTCCCCAATATGTTTCTCAAATAAAACCAATTATTACTCCTACTAATCCTCCCTCTAAACAATTCTTTCTTCCAGCACAAACAATTCAAACTAATCTTCCCCAAATACAAAAACCATCTTCTTCCATGTCATCTGAGTTCTTGACAGAACTCCTTCAAACAATAAAGTTATGCAATGAAACAGATCCAAACAGCAAAAACGCCTCATTATTTTGACGTCTCCCATGCTATGTGTGTCCAATAGGTAATCATAAACAAAGGTATTAGTGACAGAATGGAATATTACTTGGCACCAAAAAAAAAAAAGGAAAGGATTTAAATTGATGAAGTTTCTATGAGACATTCATTTATCTACCTGTTGAAAGAAAAAACGAGCCTCATTCTCCTCAATTTTCCGCTTGTGCATCATATAATTGAATAGTTCCCCATGGTCCATGTACTCCATAACTACATAAATTTGGTATATATAACCTCTAATAGGCGAATGATGTGAGGATGAACTAAACTCCTCAGTATTTTGACGTCTCCCATGCTATGTGTGTCCAATAGGTAGTCGGAATCAAAGGTATTAGTGATAGAATGGAAGATGTTCTAAACTTGCTTCTATCTAAGTTAGTCTAAAACTACATAGAAGCAATAAACTTTTATTATTGAAAATGCACATTGCACACAACCAATGTTTCACACGATTCATAGGTAGTACCACATTAATTAAAGGGCAGACCGCATTGAAGTAGATATGTTGTGGTCTAGTTCAATGAAAGCCACTTACATTCTACTACTGCATGCGTTTGTGTAGTTTAACTGCTGAAACATTCAAACTAATAGCTTTTTATATTAATTGACAAATTATAAAACTGAAAAAAAATGCAAATTAAACCGTAAACTTTAAATGGCTACTGGTTTCAGTTTTGATATTTGAAAATGTAACCTTTGAAGATTATCTTGAAATTGACCAATTATTTTGGTGAGCATAATTATAAGAAATATTTTTTATTTATTAAAATATATCCCTATTTAACTATAAAGTCATGCCAATGTCATAGGTTTTTCAAAATAAACCATGGATTGAATTAGGTTTGAATTTGCCTTATGCCTCCCTGCAACAGATTGGTCAAAAAATTTGAAACATTGCAAATAACATGTACCTGCAGCGGGTGTCAAAAATTTTGAAACATTGCAAACAAACTCGGCCAAATTTGTGCTGGTTGGTAAGAGGATTTAAATAGCGGGTTGCCACGTCACCCAACAAGCTGACATTAATAGTGGTGTAAATATCCTATTAGATTAGTTGTAGATTTTCTATGATTCATGTACATCTTTGACCAAGTGTATATTCTATATTTAGTTCATAGATTTAGGATCTCATCATTCTTAATTGATACTGTCGTCTATATTTAGTTCATAGATTTAGGATCTCATCATTCTTAATTGATACTGTCGATTGTAAACTTAGAATGTAATGTACTATTTATTACAGAAGTTATGCAAAGGAAGACACACAGTTTTCTCCTAATATTCTCTCAAGTTTATCATGGTATCAAGAGCAGGCTAATTTTTTTTTAAATCTTGTGAGGGTGTGTACTCCTGTCATCCAAGACGTGTTCTTGGAATTTGTTGGTGCTTGTCGTTGTGTGCAGCTATCATGACTGGTGATGATAAAACTCCATCGCCTTCCTCTCGATATGACCCTTTTACTCCTTATTATCTTCATCCATCGGAAGGTACGGGGTCTGTGATTAGTCCTATTTATTGAAAGGGAATAATTATGATGAGTGGGTACGTTCCCTTCGCAATAATTTGCGTGCTAAAAATAAATTAGGATTTGTTGATGGGACTATTCCTGCACTGGATGCTAAATCTCCGGATTATGATCAATGGGGAATAGTTAATTCTATGCTTGTGGCTTGGATTTTTAACACTCTTGATGTTTCAATTAGAAAAACTGTTCCTTTTCCTGATCAAGTTAAAGTATTGTGGGATGATCTACGTGATCGATACTCTCTTCGTAATGGTCCTCGTATTCATGAACTCAAAAATATGATTGCTGATTGCAAACAACGTGGTAGATCTATTGCTGAGTATTATGGTGAATTGCGTACTTTGTGGGAGGAATTGGCTAGTGCAATAAAGTTACCTTCTTGCACGTGTTCCGCTGCTGGTGAGTACAATATCCTATTAGAAAATGAAAAATTGCATCAGTTTCTAATGGGTCTTGATTCAAAAAAATATCGTGACGTTGCTTCTGGTTTGTTGATGCTTGATCCTTTGCCTTCGCTCTCCTATGCACATGGTAAGGTGCTCTCTGCAGAGAGACATCAATCTGTGACTGATGCTCAAGATTCTCGTAATGATGTGGTAGGGTTTGCGGTTGATGGTGTGGCGCAAAGTAGGGTGCAGGGTGGTGTTGATGTTCGTGTGTGCTCTCATTGTGGCCGAAAAGGTCATGAGAAAGACAAGTGTTTTGAGTTGATTGGGTGGCCCGAGTGGGCTGGTAATGGTGGTCGTGGTAGTCGTGGTGGTGGTAGGTCGAGTGGCCGAGGAGGCCGGGGAAATAATGGCCGTGGAGGAGGCCGTGGGAGAGGTGGTTTTGCTGCTGCTGTGGACAACACTCGTCAGGCTTCGTTGAATGGTGCTAGTGAGGTAGATCGTGCAAGTGTACCTACCCTATCTGATGCTCAAATCCAGCAATTGGTGGCTGCTTTAACTTCTTCTAAGGTCTCGACTTCGACTCCAAAGTTGCATGGTAAGAGAAATCTAGAGCAATGGATTATTGATACAGGTGCATCAAACCATATGTCCGGTAACATTGATTTATTTTTTGATGTACACGATATTTCTTCGGAACCTGTTGGTCTTCCTAATGGTAAACATACTACTGCAACTAAAGAAGGTCGTATTAAATTAAGTGAACACTTAATTCTGGAAAATGTGTTATATGTTCCTGCTCTAAATTGTAATTTGCTGTCTGTGTCTCAATTTTTAGAAAAACAGAAATTTATTTTTTCTTTCACTGACAAGCTATGTACTATTCAGGACCGGAGTTTGAGGAACCTGATTGGAGCGGGGGAGCAGTGTAATGGGGTCTATCTTTTTCGTCCTCTTCGTAGTATTCAAGCAAATAATTCAACAGTTGCAGACTCAGCTTTGGTATGGCATAGGCGTTTGGGTCACCCATCTATGAAGGTGGTGCGTTCTTTACCTGGAGTGGCAAGTAGTAGCAGTTTGAATAAGTTTTGTGATGTCAATTGTCAAGTGTGCTTTTTGGCTAAGCAGCCTCGTAACTCCTTTCCTTTAAGTATGAATAAAGCATCTGATTTGTTTGATTTGATACATTGCGATATTTGGGGTTCGTATCGTGTTGCTTCTAGCTGTGGTGCTCATTATTTTTTAACCATTGTTGATGATTGTTCTCGAGCTACATGGGTGTATTTGATGGTTGGAAAGTATGAAGTTGGCCAATTGATTAAACACTTTTGTGCAATGGTCAAAACTCAATTTAATAAGCATGTTAAGGTGTTACGGTCTGATAATGGGCAAGAATTTTTATGTTTAAAAGAATTTTTTGCTCAAATGGGAATTTTGCATCAAACTTCTTGTGTGGATACTCCACAGCAAAATGGTAGAGTGGAGCGAAAACATCAACATGTTCTTAATGTTGCACGTGCTTTGCGCTTTCAAGCTCAGTTGCCTATTGATTTTTGGGGTGAATGTGCTTTGACTGCTTGTCATCTTATTAATCGGACACCAACCCCTGTTTTGAATGGTAAAACCCCTTATGAGATTCTTTTTGGGAGTCCAGCCCCTTTGACTGCTTTAAAGGTATTTGGGTGTTTATGTTATGCTGCTAATAGACCTCGTGTTAAAGATAAATTCGGACCCCGTTCTAGGAGGTGTGTGTTTGTGGGATACCCATATGGTCAAAAAGGTTGGAGATTGTATGATTTGGATACCCATGATTATTTTGTTAGTCGTGATGTGAAGTTCGTGGAACATGTTTTTCCTTTTTCCAAACCTGAACCTGAGCCTAGTTCTACTACTGTACACCTTGAAAAATATTTGTCACAAGATACTTTGATTGATGAATTTAGTGAGTTGGGTGGTGCGCCTAAGGCTGGCGAAGTGCGTAGTGCTGGAGTGAGTGGTGAAGGTGCTGTAGACATTGGTGGCGCTGCATCAGGGAGTGTGGCGTTAGATACCGCTGGCGTGACGTATAGTGGTGGTTTGATGGATCCGCCAAGTCCAAGTACGGTGATGGTTGGTGAGGTGCCTTGTGATACTACGACATCTTTGCATTTAAGGGGAGTCCAGAAATTGGAGAAAATGTAGAACTTATTGTTCCATTGCAAAATAATGAAGAGCTTGGTAAGGGTCATCGGGTTCGTGTGCCTTCTACGAGGCTTCGTGGTTTTGTTACCAACACTGTTGTTCGAAAGATAGACCCCCCCTGCATCATCTACTGCTTCTCCTGCTTCGTCTCGTTCCTCAGGTAAACAGTTCAATATAGCTTGTTATGTGGATTATAATAAATTTTCTGTGAGACATAAACATTTTTTGGCAGCAATTACTAAGCGTAAAGAGCCTACTTCCTTCAAAGAAGCAGTTAAAGATTCAGGTTGGCGTCAGGCTATGAAAGAGGAGATTGATGCCCTTGAACGTAGTGGTACGTGGACTCTGGAAGACTTGCCTCCTGGTAAGAAGGCGATTGGTAGTAGTTGGGTGTATAAAATTAAATATCACGCAAATGGTGATGTTGAACGTCTTAAGGGACGTCTCGTTGTCTTTGGTAATCGTCAAGTGGCAGGTATTGATTATAATGAAACTTTTGCTCCTGTTGCTAAAATGGGAACAGTTCGTATTTTTCTTGCCGTTGCTGTAGCACAAAATTGGGAGTTGCATCAGATGGATGTTTGCAATGCTTTTCTTCATGGAGATTTGGAGGAGGAAGTATATATGCAGCTCCCTCCAGGGTACAATAGTCCTATTCCAGGGAAGGTGTGCAGGTTACGTAAGTCTTTGTATGGCTTACGACAGGCTCCTCGACAGTGGTTTGCTAAGTTGTCTACTGCTTTGAGGAAATTTGGTTTCATACAGTCGTATGCAGATTATTCCTTGTTCAGTTATCAACAGGGTAATGTCTCCCTGCACGTTCTTGTTTATGTGGATGATTTGATAATTGCAGGTTCCTCTCATGATGTGATTTTGAGGTTCAAGCAATATTTAAGTTCCTGTTTTCATATGAAGGATCTTGGTGTGTTAAAATATTTTCTGGGTATTGAAGTGGCTCGTGGTAATGAGGGATTATTTCTTTCCCAACGTAAGTATGCTTTGGATATTCTGACAGAAGCAGGTATGTTGGGTTGTAAGCCTATTGATACTCCAATGGAGCAGAATCATCGTCTTGCGTATGCGGAAGGTGATCCCTACGAGCATCCAGAACAATATAGGCGTTTGGTGGGGCGTTTGGTGTATCTGTCTGTTACTCGACCTGAGTTGAGTTATTCTATTTATACTCTTGCTCAGTTTCTGAGCAACCCGCAGATAGCTCATTGGGATGCTGCTATTCGTGTTTTACGGTATATTAAAGGACAACCTGGTCAGGGAATTTTATTGCGTCCTAGTACTATGCAGTTGAATGCTTTTTGTGATAGTGATTGGGCAGCTTGTCCCTTGACCCGTCGGTCATTGTCTGGTTATTTTGTGCTTCTTGGTAGTTCTCCTGTTTCCTGGAAAACCAAGAAACAACATACGGTGTCCCGCTCGTCTGCCGAAGCAGAGTATCGTGCTATGGCTGTTACAACCTGTGAGCTTAAGTGGTTAAAGTCATTGTTACGTTCTCTTGGTGTTATTCATTCTAAGCCTATGAGGTTATTTTGTGATAGTCAGTCTGCCCTGCATATTGCGAAGAATCCTGTCTTTCATGAGCGTACGAAGCATATTGAGGCAGATTGCCATTTTGTTCGTGATGAGCTGCAAGCTGGGAATATTTTCACAGCATATGTTCCTACTGGTAATCAAGTGGCTGATATTTTGACAAAGGCTCTTGGGCGTCAGCAGTTTGGTCATTTGTTACGCAAGTTGGGCATTTGTGATTTGCATGCTCCAACTTGAGGGGGAGTAATAGTGGTGTAAATATCCTATTAGATTAGTTGTAGATTTTCTATGATTCATGTACATCTTTGACCAAGTGTATATTCTATATTTAGTTCATAGATTTAGGATCTCATCATTCTTAATTGATACTGTCGTCTATATTTAGTTCATAGATTTAGGATCTCATCATTCTTAATTGATACTGTCGATTGTAAACTTAGAATGTAATGTACTATTTATTACAGAAGTCATGCAAAGGAAGAGACACAGTTTTCTCCTAATATTCTCTCAAGTTTATCAGACATTGGCATTACCCAAAAAGTCCTCCTACCCAATGAGTTACAAATTGGAATATTTATCATTAAAAACAGTGATACCTGAAATCATAATCTGGATATATGTGGCCAAGTGTAAGAACCAGGTAAATCAAGGTCTTCCGGCTGGATGAAACAGTAAAAAACTAAGCATAGAAGGAACATAAAAGATGACAATAGTACAGACCTGTGTGGCACAGTTTCACAACCTTGATCTGCAAGATAAGAAGTCTGTTGGAGACTGCGAGTCGCTGTCTGAAGATTGTCCAAGGTAATCTAGGATCTGAATTAAGAGCGTGTCAATTCCAAAACTTGCATTTAAACAGTCACACAACTCTTAATGTATAGAGACAATGTTTGGGATGCAAATTATCAGTTAAAGCCCACCTTTCAGCCATCTAAGCCTTTTATCTGGTGAACCCGTCATGGCAATGTGACAAGAACTTCCCTCTCAAATTCCTAGCTATCAGATTGGCAGCTTGCAACTAGACAGCTATGCCACCAATCCGCACTAATAAGAACGAAACCAAACTGGTCCCATCAACCCATGGGGAATACTTCGGTATTAGTTCGACCTTGTGTCAATAATAGGCTATCATATAGACCATTTGGATAACAAGAGGTGGGTGAGCCATGAACGTGCAAACTTTATTGTTTCCATCAATGTATATCAACTAATTTCTGCTATACTGATAGTACGATGACCAAAGCCAAGATATGACTTATATAGTATGATCAGTTTCAGCTTGGAGAATAATGGTATACTTTGATTTATTTATTTAAATTTTTTTTTCAGCGGGACTGAAGGCAAGTTCAATACAATTATATTTGACTCACAATCACTATTAATAGCAGAGAATGCCATAAATGATAAAAATGATGAAGACTGCATTAAAAAATATTGTAACAAGGTTTTTTTTATATGACTAAGAAAGAAAGAGATCCTATGTAAAATGAAAATATGTGACAGTTTACAGGTCATTTATTAATGAAAACTTCAGATGGAGTAAAAAAAAAAAAAGTCAAGTGTGATGCCTTTCCAAGCACATGCATGATGAAAATCATACAAATTTGAATTCAAAGTGCAACAATATATGCTTCTCAAATTAAGTTGCTGTTGTAGTATTAGCAAGTAGGAGCAAACAATGACATAGCACGAAGGACAATGGAGAGGGTAATGGGGAGGAAGTGAGAAAAGAGAGAGACGATATCTTTTAAGTTTAAAACTTTGGATGTTCCTAATTAGATATGCATAAGACATCAGAAGTTGAAAATGGGCTAGGCCTTTCATATGAAACATCAGCATGTTTACCACTTATTACTGATGCAAACGGAAAGCATGTTATTATGCATATAAAGAGAGCTGCCAAGGCGTTGGTATGCTACATTACCTCATGCTCCAAGCTAAAAGACAACTTCTTGTCTGAACCTGCATGTTTGCCTACAAAGACAAGCGGAACTTGTACTTTATTTTCCATACTCAACAACATAATGAAAGCAGCATCAAACAGTAGATTCTATACCCACACGAATAAGCTTTTAGATTTCCTTTGACCGTACATTCTCCAACATTTATATGCCTCAGGAAATAATTTATACTGAACAAAATAAAACATGGCATCAGATCTAAAATGCTTGCGATCATAAGAAAACAGTTTAAAAAAAAGCAATTGTTGGTAACGCAACAGTTACTAGTAGTTGATACCTGTCCAAGGGGGTGTATTCCAAAAACTTCATCTTGAGTACTCTTCCAATGCATATAACTAGTTTAATTCAGATGGTGCCCTGTCAAAACCATGCATCCAGCATACATTAGCATTCTCTTGTAGAATAGCTGATGAGATAAAGTAATATGTTGCATACATGTATAAATGTACAACTACTAAAGAAAATACGGAGCCAAAAAATTACTTTCTACAAGTCACTCCAAAGAAAATATTTAAATGGATCACCTTGCAAATTCAGATGCAACATTGACTTCTCTTCAATCTTGAGATCCTTGCCCTTATAATTCATTTTACTTCAAGATCTTAAGGTTAGCGGTCCACTTATTTTTCCCCCTTGTTTTGGTCTGAGTGTAAATTCCTCTTTAAGCAGCATTGGCAGTAAAAGCTTTTTACTTGTTTTAAATCAAATAGGTATTACATATTCTAGAACTATAGGTATTGCCAAAGGTTACGTCTATCACTAGTCTAGACCCTCCCAGGACCTGCACTAGATAATGACCTTTTATTCTATAACTATTCTTCTATTTATGTAACATGAGAAAAGAGATCAGGCTACAACATGACAAATAAAAGAAATATCAAAGCCGCAAAACTGAGGATTTCCATATCATATGGGGGATGGTCAGACTTGAAAATTCTTAAAAATGAGAAATTCTACTTGCCTAAATCATTGGAGATGGAGATCTACAATTGCAAAAATCCAGTTAACCAAGAATATGTGGAAAACCTGTGAGGAATCCTTGAGGATTTGCCAAACATGAGTACATGACATAAGGTTCCAAATGATTACAGGAAAGATAAATCAAATACTGACTCTATAATGAGTCAAATATTTTTTTTAATAAAAGTTTCATAGTCAAATGATAGTTTAAGGATATTCTAGAAATGAGGCATTATTCCCTTATAATGACATTGTTCAGTATACTCTCATCAACAAATTATCCATTTTCCTTTTTAGTCTAGATCGCTTTTATGCCTTAACTTAAAACAAAATCTTATGTCGATGGAGTCGAACACCATAGTGGGACTCACTTAGTGTAACTCAAATTCACTAAAAATGAGTACCCTTCTTGTATATGGGATATCCCCAAAGTTCAATGAATAGGAGTTGGTCCTAGCATGTGATGGATCATGTGATCAATGACATGATTATAACAATTTTATACATAATTAATCAAATTCATTAATCACGTTAACAATGGTCATTATTATGGTAGGACCAACTCACATTGTTTCTCATTTTGAACGTGCTTAGATTTTCAGTTATTGGGCCACATTGTGGAGTTCCACTCCAACTCAAACTCTCTCCAAATTTAAGTAGGAACTCATTTTATTGTTTTGAAGATGGGTTTTATTGTCCCTTTTTTTTTTTTCACACAAAACACTCTCAAATAAGGGTTCAGTAATGGGCACAAAATGAAAAATATCACTAGATGACCACCTACATGTTTTAGTACTAATGTTGAAGGATTTGAGATGTATGGATGACGATGCACTTTTTGTAACACTCGACCACAGTTTTTCTGTTGGCTAAGTTATTTTGAATCTCACCTTGTCAATGGGCTTGTACTCTTCTAATTATGACTTTTTGCACAAAGCATAGGAGGATCATGAGAATATCTTGAGAGCAAGGGCATCTGGGAAAGGAGTCCTATCTTCACCTTTCAAGCTTTTGCAATCGACTTGGTGTGGTACTTACATTCGCTGTTTATAATAAGGACCTTCCAGCAGATGCTACACTTGCAGAACATATAGCAGCAACCCAAGGGTAAGTCTGCTTTTTGCTCCGTCTCTGGTTTGGGGTAAAAGGTGTCTCAAATCTCAATGATCCCCAAATTTCAAATGTTAGAATGATTTGGCTGAATATCTGGTTATTCATTTCTTAGTTTAAGTGCAGTATGGGAAGTTGGGAACTGGATACCACATTACTTGTGATTTTGGCATTTTAAGTTTTTGTGCATTTGTGTTGAAGGCTTTTGGTGTTGAAGGTGCATACTTTCTAAATCATTTTAAATACAATCTCCAAAACTTGGCATGCAAATGAGTTTTATATATGTTTGTCTTTAAGCTTTTAATATTATTTTAGATATTATTTAAATTTAGCATATTACATGCAAGTTTATATAAACGTATATAGGATGTTTCCTTAAAACAACTCTATTATTTTTATGTTAAATCCTCGTATATAATGCAATTTTCTTTTAAAAATAACTCAAGTTTAAAAATAACTCAAATAGCCTCCTAGCCATTAATAAAGTTGGTCTCAGTATTTGTAGTGACCTCAAACTCAATCCTAAATGAAAGAAGAAAGTTCTAATAACCAAAAAGAATTAGGCGATTTTTACTAGCAATTCAGTAATGACCCAATCATAAGTCCTTCTAGAAGAAAAACCTCTTCTAAAACGAAAAATAATTCTAACAATATTTTCTTTCCTAATCAGCGAAAAACTCGCAATTTCAGAAAATCTAAATAAAAAATCCAACAATCTAATAGTCATGATTCACCTCCCAAAAATCATGATCCCAGTCAACGATGTTATAAAGGTGGATTGGGTATAATATGCAGTGGAAGTAGCTCTTGAATAGTAGGAGGTGGATTGGGTATAATTGGTAGCTTTCCTTTGTCACGAGACATTAGCTGCTGTGAGAAATAGGTGAAATTAATTTGTTAAATTATTTTAGAAAATATGAATGAATGAAATTATGCATCAAATTGAAAAATGATTACTTTTCCCTTAATGGTAGTATGTAGGCCATTTGTAGTGACTAAAAAGGGCTGAATTTGTGTTACGAAGGGGTGTTCCAAGAACTAAATTATGTTGTAGATTTGGTACAACAACAAAATTAGTAGGAATACCGATATTATCTTTTGATATGAGAGCATTGGTTAATTTATACTGGATGGGACACATGTTTCCATTGGCAGTGGTGATTGAAGAAGGTTTATGCACTAAGAGATATATGGGAATGAGACCTTCTTTAATGCAATTTATATCAGCTCCTGAATCAATCAGAGCAGTGAGTTCATAACAAAATTCATGAATTTGTAAAGTGATTGTACTGTACCATTTTTTAAAAGGGTTTTTTAATATAGTACCACAAAAACTTTCAAATTTGAAATGTTTGTTGGTTAAAATATTGCAATTCTTATATATGTTGGCTTAAATATTACTATTTTTTTAGTTCAGTGAAATAGCTTTAAATTACTTTACAGTTTATGATTATCCTTTGAACATGACATCAGGGTTTCTAACTCTTGGATATGGTAGGAGCTCATTGTGAGATCCACATTTCTTTTCTACAAAGAGATGTTTGTTGTTTTACATTTTGAATATTGTTTTTAGAGATAAGCTCTCCTAAGCTTCAGCTGAGTGTATAGTCAGCTGCAGCGTGCAGGAGACCCGTGTGCTAATAAAATGAAATGAAAAGATTGGCGTCAGTTCTCTGTTCTCCATTTTCATTTCCCCCTCTTCTCATTTCCCCACTTCATTTCCTCTCCCGCGTCGATCTCTCTCGCATACCGGTCTCTCTCTCTCGCGTCGTCTCTCCCACAGCGCCGCCTCACGCTACAATCTCTGGCCGGATCCGGAAAAGGGGTTTCTTTGATAAGAAGGTCGGACCATCGCTGTGTCCCGGAGGTCTCTCTCGCTTCAGCCCAGCTCCTTCGTCAACCAGCTCCTTCCACAAGTCGGAGCGATCTTTTTTGGTTCTTTTGTGGGTTTTCAATTTTTTTGGTTTTAGTCCATTAGAACACCAGCAGCGGTTTCAGTTTCAAAGGATGTCAAGAGATCTTCTAGTTTCAATTGATGTTTTGTGATGGGTTGTGGGTTCTGAGATCTTAGTTGTTTTTAGGTTTGATTTTTTTATGTCCAGATCATCGCTGAAATTATTTGGGGATTTTGGCTTTTGTAAATGTTGTCATGATATGGGGATATTTTGTTTTCATAATCTTTTTTTTTTTTTTTGCAACTAGACTGATGACCTACTCCTTTGGTTGTGAATGTGGGAATCACCTACCACTACAAGAAATGAGGGCACAGACTACGCCACACTTACCGACGCCACATAAATGTCGGTAATTTCTAATTTTATCGACGCTATCACCAAAAGATAGTGTCGGTAAATTTGTAGTTCAGCTTGGCACAAAAAAAGGAAATGTGTTGTACAACTTCCCAACGCTAATGGCGTCGGTAAGTTTTTGTATTTAATTTCCTGACGCTGCATAGCGTCGGGAAATTTTCATATTTAATTTCCCGACGCGCACGGCGTCAGGAAGTTCTAGGCGCCAAATCTTCCCACTACAATTTTGGTTCGAGGATTTGACCCAAAAACTTCCCGACGTCGTGAGCGTCGGGAAGTTTGTGAAAGAAATCTACCGACGCCATACGGCGTCGGCAAGTTAATATATATCCCCTACCCATCTCCCCCCTCCTCGCCACTCTCTGCAACTCCGACTCCGCTTCTCTCTTCTCTCTGCATCTTTTCTCTCTTCCTCCCATCTAACCAACTTTATCCTAGCCTTCTTCCCTCTTTATGAGGTATGAAATATTTATATTATTAGTTTTATTTTTTTTGTTTTTCCTCAAATAATTTTTCTCTCTTTTTGTTTAAATGTTTGTCAGCATCCACTCACTACCGGCGGCCATCACTGCTTTCAACGTCCACTGCTGCTGCCATTCCCCACCCATACCAGCTGATGTTATATCTTATAATCAATATGTAGCTTTTATTTTTCTACTATTGATATGATAATTAGTTTAATAATATGTTTTTATAGGTTTTGTTTTGTAAATTTTAGAATAGATATGATTATAAGATTATTATTATCTGAATGCAGTTTGATAATTTATAAAATTTTTGTTATGTGTTTTAAATATGATTTTATGTCTAGGCTTTTTTTCTATGGATGTGATATGAGATTGTTAAACTATTTTATTTATTTTTTGAAAATATGATTTAATTAAAATGTTAATATCTTTTTGAGATATATGTAGTATGTGTAGTATTGTTAGTAGAAATAGTTTGGATTTTATTTATGATTAGAAAGTTATGTAAATTGATTTATTTAGTTTTTTTGAAGTGTTAGTAATATGATATGATTTTGGTATATGTA
>CM022946.1:23312345-23605114 GCA_012931725.1 Litsea cubeba
AATCTACCGTTAAAAGTCGCAAGTAAAGAAATTTTTGCAAGTAATAAACCTAAAATCAATAGAGGAACTAATTTCACCTCATATTAGTAAACATTATAAAATGAGTATCTGTTCCGTTCATGGCGCAGCCCCGGATCCGCAATCGAAAATAGAACAATCTCCCAAAGGATTGATCGAATCCAAAGAAGGATTCAGCCACTAGGGCACACTCAATAATAGATAATGGAAGACACCATAATTGAAGAGAAGAACTAAGAGAGATTTTTGGTTATTTGAAAATAAGTGTAGGCAATTACAATGGGGAATCATCTATATATAGAGGAGCAAGATTGTTCCCACTCTTGCTTGGACGCCAAGACTTTCCTAAACAATTAAAGAAATCTAAATAAAAGAGGAAAGTCAAATATTAGCAATCCTAATCAAACAATGATAGAAAATAGAAAAAAAATAGGATAGAAATGAGTCGCCACGGTAGCTCTGGTCAATATTGGGCTTGTAGATTGAACCCAATGGATCAGGTTGACCTATGGGTCAATGGTTTGGCCCTAGCTGGCTCGGGCCTGGACTGTACTGCATCAGCTCAATGATAGAGGAATCGATCAAGGACCTTTTTCAAATCAATACCTGACTTTTAAAGAACAAAAAATCATAATCAAAAGTGCGGCTACAAAATCAACCCAATAAACTTAGAGAGGATGGTATTCCATACATTCATCCGCTATATCCTTTTTTTGGCCCAATGCAAGGTAGGTCAACTGCTACTTTCACACAAAAGTAGACTCAAAAGCTGGTTCAGTGAGCTTTATTGCCGATTGCCTATGTGAGGCCAAGTCTCCTCTCATTCCCAACAACTTGCATTGACCTACTGCTGATGGCATGAAACACATTATGATTTATAAATAGTGCGACATAGACACTTCTTTAAATACACTGGAAGGGAAGGGGGCCCAAAAACAAAGCACCTAAAAGTCAACTGAAAACTAGTTATAAATTCATGAGTATCAGCAAAAATTAAACCCAGAAAAGAATGTATGATCAAGCAGACAAAGATCAATCAAACCTATCCCACATTGGAGCTGTGCTAAGACTGAAATGAAGCTTTTGATGCATCGCTTCTTGTGTATCACTCTTTCCTCCTCGAAATGCATCCTTAAACCAATTTGAGAATCCAGCTTTTGGTTCTGGCTTTAGCTCTGACCATTTGTCAAAGGAAATGACCTCGGGAAGACAATCTATTGCATATGTGACCCTAGATGAAGAATGGGAAGTGTTAGTCACGTGACTCAAAGGAAAGAAACAGACACACACACACACAAAAAAAAAAAAATCCCTTTCTATATTTTATGGTTAGGCCAGTGGTAGTCAAAGGTGAGCCTAGGTACTGGGCTCAGCTCCAAGAGGTCTTGCAGAGTGGGCATGCCACCCACGCACGCATGTCACCTATTATGTTTAGATCCTTTAAGTTTTAATAGGCGACATTGATTAGGCCTAGTGCACCCAGGGGTGTATGTACCAGGCATAGGTGACACTGATCAGGCCTTATGTTATTATCTTGCTCTTTTTAATTTTTTGAGACAGTATATTCTATTAAGGGAACTTAAAAATAAAGTAAAACAAAAGACTTTCTATTTGTCTAACAATTAAAAACCACAGAGTTAACAGTGCCAAAAAGGATGTCGGCATGCCCTTCTTTCCTTTTTAGCTTAATTAAACAGAGAATCTTATAAATATGGCCATAACTACACAGAAATTTACAATTAAAATAAACCAATAAAATCTAGGAGTGCAATCACCATCAGAAAATTTGAAAATTGAGCTTTAATTTGGGCTAAAGAAACCAAAATCTATTGACAGTTTGACACTTACAATAGCATGGTCTTAACTCTTAATTGCTTTTTTGGATAACATTTTAGAATGTATACATAATTCTAACAGGTAGATCTTTTCAAAAGAAAACAAGAAAAAAATATAGCTGTCACATTACATAACAGGTCCCACAGTCATGGAATCATTAGCCTTTTCTGACAACCAAATAAAGAAGAAAGTCTCAAAATTTATCTTGAAAAACAGAAATGCTTAATTAATAACATTGCAACCTAATGCTATGGAAGTGCATGTACGTCACGAACAGCCTTGTCTATCCTCCGCAGTATCTTGATAGTTCAATAACTATTTGGATGAGGAGAAAATGAAAAGTGAGAATTCCCCACTAAGTAGAGAAAGCAAGAGAAACCTACATAGAACCACTCAAGTGAAGAATCTCCACTTCTTACTTCACTACTATTTGATGTAAATGGAGAAAATAGAAGGCAGAATAAGTTCTTTAAGTTTCTTCTCACATTCATAATAAAAACAAAGAGAAAGGTGAAAGGAGGAGGATATGGTGTTTCCCTGGGTTAGCAAGAAAAAAAAAAAGCAGTCTACCCTTTGAGGAGAAAACTCTCCAAAGTGGATCTCACTTTTCTTCCCTACAATATTCAAATGGGGTACTGTTGTTGTTGTTTTTCCCCCCTAAAGAAAAATACCTTTTCTCTCCAAACAATTCCCAGAAATCAATAGTCGGATTCATGGTCAACAAGCCATTAAACCTGATTTGTGTCATGGATAATATTTATATGACAAGAGGTCTACTTGCTCTATCAGGAGGTAAGATCAAAATTCGCATAATATATCATTTCATGAAATCAATGTCTCATGGATAATTTTAGGAAAATGCTAAAACTGAAATATATACTGATAGACTCAAATGAAGAAAGAAATGACACTAGTTGAACCCCATTTCACATTATTGTGGTTTTGAAAATCCAAGGAGACCATCATTGAACTAAAGCTAAATGCACGTGTGGAAACATAAGGAGTCGTTTGTTTTTCAAATATGCAAATGTTACATATGTAAATGCCAGATATGCTTATGTAACCTACGCATATGATACACAGTGGCGGAGGGAGGGGGGTCGAGCAGCGGCAATTGCCCCTCAGATTTTTCTTCTCTTTGTTAAAGAGGAGAAATTTTAGGAACCAAAATTTTGTTGTTTAAATTTTTGCTATTTTGCCCTTCCTCAAAATTCTTTGCTCTTTATAAAGAAGAGTGGGATTTGAGAAACTAATAAGGGCATTCCAATCTTGTGCTTTTTTCTAAAGGATATACATCTAACAAAATTTTCATATCCTTCACAGAAAGATTTGCTATGATTCTCCACAAAGTTGGCATCCTATGTTTCAACGTTTCTTTCTAGTAGAGGGATTTTTTTTTAACCCTTAAAAATAGAGTTTCATGAGGCTCTTGAGTGGGGCAACTTAAATGAAAATAGGCCTGGAATGAGGATCCTCCAAGGCTGATTGCCTAAGTGGGGCCCTTAGAGATAATCGAAATCTTATAAAAGAAATGCCTTATTGTCTATGAAACTTTTAACTCAATAAATCTGGGCCCAACGTCAAATTGGTTTATATGAAACATCTAAATTGTTTATAATATTTTATTTGAGTGTTCTAAAAATTATTAAGTAAAGATGGGTCATTCGAATGAAATTTAATGGGGACTATACACTACATGAGAAGACCATTTTTTCAATGATACAGATGTTTCATAACTGGGTCCACTATGGAACTCTTCTTGGAGTCATTATTTTCTCTTCTTTTCTCCTGTCTGTGCGTAAATAATATTGGGGCCTTGAAATCATTAGTAAGCCACAAAAGAAGTGGCCTCTTTTCTAAGAGAAATTTCAAATACAATGCAGGCTTACTGTCAGATTGATCTCAACAAAAATCTCTATTTTTAGTAATTTTCTAATTTTTCTAAAGTTACTATGGAATATTAAAGTGAAAGTCTTATAAAGACTATAAGAAAATGGGTCATATTTTGAATGGTTTAGATTTTTCACGAGTCAAGTCAACTAATATTATTGGTTGATCTTTGGGAGTGTGAAAATGAAGCTGTGTAAATGGCCTCATTTTCACACCTCATTTACGCACGTGCATAGATCAGCACTAACAACCGTGATACATGTGGAATGGTTATGCATGTGAATCATTTACATATGTAAATGAGTACAAACAAACGACCCCTAATGACCAAAAGTTGCATGTCCCAAATTAATGATAATAACAAAAATAACAAAATGGTGCAATTGAAAGAGCTATATTTAACTTATAAACACCTGCAATTTGGATTTGGGAGAACAACTCTTCCGATCAAATAACCTTCAGGCAGAATTACGCCCCTCTGTTCCAAGTATGATTCAAGAATCGCAACTCGTCTTTTAGTTTCGTTCACCTGAGTAGAGAAAATAATAATAGAGTAAAATTTTCATAATTGAAAGTAGTAGAAAATTCCCTTCTTTCTGTTTTACGGTAGAAGGTAGAGAAAATAGTAATAGAGTAAAATTTTCATAATTGAAAGGAGTAGAAAATTCCCTTCTTTCTGTTTTACGGTAGAAGGTAGAGAAAATAATAATAGAGTAAAATTTTCATAATTGAAAGTAGTAGAAAATTCCCTTCTTTCTGTTTTACGGTAGAAGTTAAAGATGCACAATCCTCCAAAGTGATCTACAAATAACGAAAGATCATACGTAGATCCCTTTTCTCTACATTTCATTTCATTTCTCTGCTTTATTATTTCATTATGTTTCCTAAGATATTAACCCATATCACCTGCAATATGAAGGTGGTTTGGTCAGGGTTAACAGAGAAAAAGCATATACAGCTTCCTTTTTTACATTATACATGCTCTAGCTCACCCAATTAAAAAATTCAGTAATCAAAGCAGCTCATCTCACCTGATGTTCCATGACCTAGTGCCTACCCTATATCCATCCAAGTGGTTTGCACATGGACAATTGCAACAATGAGAATGAATTGAAGACCAACTGAGATATTTGGTTGTTATATGAGGAATGAAACTTTGGGTGTAGTTATTCTCCCATCAATGACTGGATTTCAACAGTGCCAGGCTAACCAAATATAAAACTTGGATAACCAAATCACAGTGTCTGCACAGTGTGCGTTTGAAGGGATGTTCAAATGGCATGATTGAACATTGCATGTTTTCTTTCAACAAACAAAGAAATGATGTGAAACTGAATAAACTGGATTGCAAAAACAGAGAATACTGTATAACTGAATTAACAAAATTGACTCACGAGAGATGGAAGCTTCTCCTTCTTGTGCCGCTTCTCGCCAGTGCTAACCCAGCTTCCATCATTGTCAATGTCTATTGATCCAGTGAAATTCCAAACAGAAACCACCATCGCAGCACTGAAAACAAATCACATACAAGAAAGAAGAAAAAAGGATCATTTCCCCTGTCAAAGTGAAAAAAAAAAAAATTTCAATCTTTTCACATGAGAAAAACAAAGAGGGATCCATTATCCATAACTACCCTTTCGTAACAAGAACCATGTCGATATTCTGCCTTGAATTGCTATCCGCGTCTGGAATTCGAAGTCCGACATACGCCTTCCCGCCATAGATCTTCTCAATCCTAAATAAGAATACCAAACCCTAGAATTACGCATGAGAAAGAGTGAATTTTGAATGATCGATGAGGAGAGAGAGAGAGAGGATTAGGGTTTAGGGACCTGGTTGCGACGTAGAAGATAGCAGAGGAATCGGAGCTATCGTTGTTGAGAAGGTCTTCGTCTTCGTCGTAGAAGAAGCGTCGAAAGAAACGGAAGAAGACCAAGCCGCAAAGGATTTCCAGCCACATGCTTCTCTTCTTCCTCTTCGATCCCCAAAATTCAAAGAAGAAAAAGGAAGATCTGATAGATGACTGGTTTTCTGTAAGATCAGAGGAGATGACTGCGAAGAGGAGGAGGTGAGATAGCTAAGAATTTCAAGATAGTCTTCTAAGTTTTGGCTGATATTTACAAATACATTCTTATATTTTCTGGTAATTATAAAGTATCCCTACACTGAAGATAATTATAAATAAACTCCTCCTCTTCTTTTAGAAAATTAAAAAACAGTCCTTTGACTGATAGTTATTACTATTTAAGAAAAGAAGAATTTTCAAAAGGTATAAATTTTTTTTGCTCATATTTAAAAATGTAACTGCTTGTCAAAGGGAAGGGTAATTTTCTTATTACTTAAAAAATATTTTATGGAGAGAACTTGATTGAGAGATTTGTGAGAAACTTTTGGAAGCTGCTATTGACATAACTCCACGTGTTCATTCCATATCCCTATTTTTTCAAAAGCTTGGCACCTAGGTTGGAAATTTTCAAGCTACCTATCTCTTTCTCCTTCCCTCTTTTTCCCTCTCCTTGTTCGCTGCCGACCTTCGCTCAGGCCCGGCCCAGGAGGGGGGTAGTCAGTGCAACCGCCCCGGTCCCCAGTTGTTAGGGGGCCCAAAATTCCAAAAAAAATTTCCTCTCCTAACAAGAAAATCAGAAAACGTTTCCTCTCCTCAAGGCTACCCAGCATTCAAAGCCTGAAACCCCTCAACGGCTCAACCCTTCATCATTCAATCAATCAAAATCCTCATTCCTCAAGTCATTTGAATCCCATCTCAACCAAACAGCAAGCCCCAGAAAAAAAAAAAAAAAAGAAGAAGAAGATCTGAAGAAGCACGCTGCACCCAGCAGGCAGCAGGCCCACTGGTTGATACATTTTTTTGAAGAAGCACCCTGAAAGTAGCAAGCCCAAAAAAAAAAAATCAAGAAGAAGAAGAAGCAGCAGCACTGCAGCGCAGCCAGGGCCGGTCCTGACCGGCGACCGCCATAACCGGTTCTGCACAGTGCACAGCCTGCACCGCCATCGCCCATCGCCAGATCTGGACCAGATCGGCAGATCATCGCCGTGCTAGCAGGCTACCCAGTCAAACCCCTCAACCCTTTTGGCATTTTCATCAATCAAACTCTTTGATTCACCCCATCTCAAGTTCTAATTTCTCAAATCTCAACCAAACAGCAACTCAGCAAGCCCAAAAAAAAGAAAAAAAAACAAGAATAAGAAGAAGAACCAGCACAGCAAAACTTGACCGGCCAGTGTTTGCTACTGCTGTCGCAGTGCTGCAGCGCTGCTCGCCTGCTCCACCGCCTCCACGGCCCACGCCTGTCGCCTGACGCCTCCACGGTTCCACCGACCACCGTCCAGATTCTCAGAATCTCAGGGCCAGCACCCACCCAGGCACCCACTGCGCGGCTGCGCCGGCGCACAACCACATCTCTCATCTCTGTCTCAGGCAAGAGGTAGAGGAAGGCAGGAGTGCAGGACCAAGCGTCCAAGCCACCCAGACCCACCCAGGAATCACAAATCAGTAAATCACACGATTCACATTTCACACACCTTTTTCACCTTTTGTTTTTCCATCAGGCACCAACACGAAGACCGAGGCAGTGGCACCCACTAGCCCAGATCAGTTGGACCTGATCCAGACTATCCAGTGATCCATTCCACAGTTTCCACTGACAAGCCATTTTCTCTGGCTCTGGCAACAAGTCAATACATGTTAGGTGGATCCATCTGCAACTCGCCTTTGGCAATAAAATATGAATATATAATTTTTGTATGTTTGTTTGTTTGTAGAACTGTGAATTCACATAATCACAAGAGTTAAACATTCTCTTTGCAGGAATTCTTATAAGCTCTATTTGACTGCAAATTTGGAAATATCAAGTTTGTTGTTGTTGTTTTGTTGAGGGGGATTTCTCAAATTCCAGGTTATGTTGTTCTTTGTTTATTCTTTTAAGCATTAAAATTGCATTGGTTTTACTTGTACTATTTCTGTTTTCAAGTAGCAATGTTCCCTAAGAAACAACCATCTGGAAGTGAAAAAAGAAAAAGAAAAAGGGACAGAGAAGAATTAACTAAATCTCAAACTGGAGCTCTAGATAATTTTTTTCTTAACAAAACAAATAGTTCACTTGATAACTCAACTGAAGATTTAGTCAATGAATCTAAACAACAAAATCATGTTGAAGAATTTGTAGGAATTGATAATGATTTAATCAATGAATCTGAACAACAAAATCATGTGGAAGAACTAGTAGGAACTGAGAATGATTTTAATGAACATGTAGGTGACTTAGGTGAAGAAGATGAACATGTTGAGAATGAAGAAATTGATCATCTTTGTAATAATGAAGACATTGAACCTGAGGGTGTTGAACCAAGTTTTCCTTTAAACTTTTGTGATCCTAGAATTTGGGATAATCTTGATGAAAAAATGAGAGCTTTACTTGTGGAAAAAGGTCCTGCAAGAGAAAATAATATCAAATTTCCTAGGGATGAAAACTTTAGACATTTTTCCTCAACGTATTACATGAGAAAGTTACCAAATGGAGAGACTCATGATAGAAAATGGCTAGTATACTCAAAGGAATTGGATAAGGTATTTTGTTTCTGCTGTAAGTTGTTTAAGACAATGTGTAGTAGAAGCCAATTAGCAAATGAAGGACTTAGAGATTGGAAACATCTTAGTGAGAGGCTTAAACAATATGAAAATAGCACTGAACACATAACTAACATGAGTTCTTAGATTGAATTACATAGCAGATTGAAAAAAAATGAAACAATTGATAAAGGCATACAAGAACAAATTAGGAGAGAGAAGGAACACTGGAAACATGTTTTGGTAAGAATAATTTCTGTTGTCAAATGTCTTGCTAAAAATAATATTGCTTTCCGTGGAACAAAAGAGAGAATTTATGAAGAAAATAATGGTAATTTTTTAGGTATATTGGAAATGGTTGTAGAATTTGATCCAATAATGCGTGAACATTTTCGACGAATTCAAAATGACGAGATTCATTATCACTATCTTAGCCATAAGATTCAAAATGAGCTGATATCTTTGCTGGCATCAAAAGTCAGAAGTGCAATCATTAAGAAAATCAAACAAGTAAAATATTTTTCAGTGATACTTGATTGCACTCCTGATTCAAGTCACAAGGAACAAATGACTTTGATAATACAGTGTGTGGATGTGTCAAGGAGTCCAGTTAAAATAGAAGAGTACTTTTTAGAGTTTTTAATTGTGAAAAAACACATCAGGATTAGGACTTTTCACTGAATTGCAATCTGTCCTAGAATCCCTTGGTCTTAAAATTGATGATGTAAGAGGACAGGGCTATGATAATGGCTCTAATATGAAAGGAAAAAAATCAAGGTGTACAAAAAAGATTACTTGAAATAAATCCTAGAGCTTTGTTCATGCCATGTGGTTGTCATTCTCTTAATTTAACACTATGTGATATGGCAAATTGTTGTGTGAAAGCGAAATCCTTTTTTGGGGTTGTTCAACGCATTTATTGTGTTTTTGCTAATTCTACAAAGCGTTGGAAGATTTTACAGGATCATATAGATGGTTTAACTCTTAAAACATTATCAACTACACGTTGGGAAAGTCGTGTAGAGAGTGTTAAAGCAATAAGATACCAATCTGACCAAATAAAAGAAGCTTTATTTAAAGTAGCAGAAACTAGTGAAGATGCTAAAGCAAAAAGTGAAGCAGAAAGTTTAGCATCACATGAATTGGAAAATTTTGAGTTTTTATTAGGCATGGTTATTTGGCATGATATTCTGTTGAAAATTAACTTAGTCAGCAAAAAATTACAATCTAAAGATATGTGCATTGATGTTGCTTTAGAAAATTTGGAGGGGCTCATTTCTTTTTTTGAGAATTATAGAGAAAATGGATTTGCATCTGCTATGATTGAAGCTAAAACTATTGCTTGTGATATGGGGATTGAACCCGAATTTCCTAAAAAACATCAAAGTCATAGAAAGAAACAATTTGATGAGAATCTAAAGAAGAGACAGTACAATCAGTTGAAGAATCATTTAGAGTCAATTATTTCATATGTGTAGTGGATATGGCTCTTTCTTCATTAAGAAGTAGATTTGAGCAAATGCAAACATATGAAGGAATTTTTGGGTTCTTGTTTAATTCAAAGAAGTTAACTTCATTGGGTGATGATGAATTGAAAAATTATTGTGTGAAGCTTGAAACTACTTTAAGAAATGGTGAGTCTTCTGATGTTGATGCAAGTGATTTGTTTTCAGAGTTACAAGTACTGCAATTTCTTTTACCAGCAGAAGTAAACACAACACTTGAAATTGTAGAGTTTGTAAAAGATATGGACTATTTTCCAAATGTTTTGATTGCCTATAGAATACTATTGACTGTACCTGTGACTGTAGCATCTGCAGAAAGAAGCTTTTCTAAATTAAAATTATTGAAATCTTACTTGAGGTCTACCATGTCACAAGAAAGGCTAAATGGGCCAGCAATCTTATCCATTGAAAATGAGATGTTAGAAAATCTTGAATTTGAAAGCATAATTGAAGATTTTGCTTCTCAAAATGCAAGAAGAAAATCATTTCAATAATACTTTTTTAATTGTGATTTTGTTTTTCACCTTATCTTGTAGATGGCGATGCTGGTATGAGAAATTATTTGGGCGACGATTTGGTACTCTTACCGAAATGCTGGTATGAGAAATTTATTTATTTATGTATTAAATGTATTTATCATATGATATTATTTGATTTTTAATGAAATTACTATTTTTGGGCTAAATATATGAAAACATGTTATATATATGTGCATATATTAAAAAACTATAAAAATGAATAAAGGGCCCATTTTAGTGATTCGCACCGGGCCTTTGAAAAGTCAGGATCGGCCCTGCCTTCGCTCTGTGTCCACCTCCCTCTCCTTGCTCGCCCCCACCTCCGCCGACACTCAGCCCTCTCCCTCTCCCTATCCCTACCCTTCTCCCTGCTCGCCACCCACCTCTGTTCATCTTTGGATATCGCCCAACCCCTCCCTCTCCCTCTCTCTCTCCCTCCCACTCTCCCTCTTCCTATTATTCGGTCATTCGACCACTCAGGGTTGAAATACCAAAAGGGTTGATCACGAATCAATCCTAATGATAAATAAGTCCCAACACAGATTACAATATGAGTTTGCGGAAGAAGAAATCTAAGTTAATCAATCTAATAATCACCCAGATGGACACTTCAATTTTATACGTGGAAAACCCTGAATAGGGAAAAAACCACGGGACCTTACCCTGGTCCGAAAAAGATCAAAGCACCAAAAGAAAAACGAAGGTTACAAGATACTCACTACCCCTTTACAGTTGAACACAACCTAAGACTGTAGTAGATCTAGTCGACGAACACGCCGTTCACCTTCTCCAGCACTTCGATCTCCACGCCTTAAACAAGACGAATCAGCAAATACGTTGCGGTTGAATCTCCAGAAGAGATGAAGGCTTCAGCACATGATTTTCACAAAAGCTCTCTGGAGGAAAGCCATCTCTCAAGAAATAGTTTAGGGTTTTTAAGTTCTATCAGAGATGCATTTCTTGAGAGGTTTAAGCGTTAAAAAGGCTTTCTGAAACGAATGGGATAGATCTCGTTTGAGTGGGATACGGATAAGACAAGATGAGATCCACTCAAATAGGCTGCAGTTCGCCGCTGTCCGATCGATCGGACTGAGGGTCCGATCGATCGGTCTGTAAATAACTGACAGCATTTCAGTTCCGATCGATCGGCCAAAGGGTCCGATCGATCGGACTGTAAATAACTGAGAGCAATTTTTTGAACGATCGATCGGACATCAATCGCCTGTACATAACTGAGAGGTGTTCAGGTCCGATCGATCGGCCAAGAGTTCCGATCGATCGGACTGCAAATGTTTGCTCTCTTTCTCTGCTGAAATCCGATTGAGTATTCCAAATTCTTCATCTTCGGATTTTTGTTCATCAAGTTACAGTCCAGTCTAGAAAATATAAAATTACATTATTCCCATGTTTTGTCCATCCACATGAAGTAGCCAACTCTCAAAACTTACAATCTCCCCCTTTGGCAATTCATGGACAAAACATCTAATACATGAAAATCTACCCATAAACTATCTAAAAGAAAAGCTTCAGCTCCATCTTGATCATACCTGTAAATCCTGTCACAACCAATCTTGACCAAGGATCATCAAAAATCAAAGATGATAAATTAACCAAAAAGACTATAAATCATCAACCATGAGCAACTGTTCTCCCCCTTTTTGGACATAAATTGACAAGGGTAAAGAAAATTCTATTAACCGAATGATGCAAATAGGAGTACAAAATGATGCATCAATACCAGTCCACAAATAAATTAGAAAAGCACAGTAGCATTATAAAAACAGACATAGAAAACAACCAAGAAGCAACTACTGCGGAGGAGGAAAACGACGAAGGAGAGTATCAAGCTTCCCCTCAATGCGGTTACTACCAAGGTGCAGTTGTTCCATCTGTGCAAACACATCTTGAAACTGAGAATCCATTCTATGTTCAAGCAATTCAATCTGAGTCGATTGATCAAATAAGCGGTTCTCAAAATCCTGAAAGTAGGATGGCATCGGTGTCTCAGACGGAGGTTCAAAATCTCTTGCGGCAGCACAAGGAGCCAGATCTTCTTCATCACTATCAGCGACATGGGAGGTAGACTGAGTAATAGTGCGATATGTAATTGGTCCTCTTCCTTTCGCAACATCATCATGAGGGCTAATAGCAACACCATGCGAAATTAGTATCCTCGAAATAAGAACCCCAAAAGGAAGAGATGTAGTTGAAGCACTTTGAAGGGCATCCAGCATATGCTTGAAAATAACAAGTGGAACATCAATGGGCTTCCCAGTGCCAATGACATATAACAGATAACCAGTTTCCATTATCACTTCAGAAGTCCTCCCCTTATGTTCAAGATTGAAACAGACAAACAAGTTGAGCATTCGGAATGAGGGAGTAAGATATTTCTGTTTAAGCACTCCTCCAACCCAATCGCGTCGACGACCACCAGTTAAAGTGGTAACTACAGCACCCCAGTCAGTGTCATCCACAGTATCCTCCATATCATCTGAGTCAGGTTCAGGTTCGGGATAAACGGCATCTAAACTCCGGTCAATTTGAAGGAATTGACTGAGAAAATTTGGATCAACTTCAATCAGAAAACCACGAACAAATGTTTTGAATGATTCGTTCCCAATATCATGAATGTTGTTATAAAACTCCCTCACCAAAGATCCATAAGCAATAGGTGAAAATTCATAAAGGGAGTTCCATCCTCTTTCAAGAAGCCAATCCTTGAAATCAATATCCATTCTGGCAAATTTAACCTGACGTTCCACAATGACTTGTTTTTTGGAAAACACATTATCAAAGGAGGATTCTCTCGAAAGACTCTGAAACCTTTGAGCATCAAATGGTGCAGAAGAAGAAGAACTACCACGCTGAACAGTCCTCTTGCGAGGTTGAGAAGTTTTTGGAGGCATGAAGTCTTTAAGGTAAAACAGCAAACACTTGGTGTGCACTACATCAATATAGCAACCCAACTTTCATCTCAGCAATGTAACAAGCAGGAAGTAGTGAAACACCAAAAAACACAAAATACTATCTTGCCAAACACATGGAAAAGATCCATTCAAGAGATCTTGGACAACCAAACCAACATCCACTAAAAGAGAATCACATTCTAACAACCCAAGACAACAATCACAACCAAATAATAGGAAAGAAGGAGATGAATTGAAATAGATTAAAGAAAAAAAATTACCTTGGAGAAGCTGGAAACCTCTAAGGAAAATCTTGGAAGAATGCTAGAGAATGAGGGGCTAGGGCAGAAGAGGTAAGTGTAAGAAACAAGAGAAATCCCGGGTTATTTATGGTGTTGACTGAGACACTATCCGATCGATCGGGCATCAAGGTCCGATCGATCGGACCTGGGTAAAATAAAGGAAAACGGGCCAAGGTAAAAAAAATGTTGCACAAACTAATAACAAGGTCATAAAGAAATCCCTTAATGATCATACACCAAAAAAATATTCTACCAAGCATTAGAGAGTGATTGAATGTGAAAATTTTTTTTTTTTTTTTTTATTTTTGTTTAAAATTAGTTTGTGCTAGGATGAATGATAGAATCACACAAAAAGAGACAACTCCCCTGGCAAACTAGAGTAGCAAAGCTCCCCCTAAATTCCTTCCTTTTTTTTTAATTTTTTATGTAAAGCTCTTTGAGCATTGCAAAGAAAAACCATCATAGGTGACTTTCACACTAATGAATATGGTAGCCTTTTCCAAAGAAAATTACCAATCATTTGGTGGCTATCACTCATACTCGTAGGTAGCCCTATTCCTCCGGTTTTTTTTTTTTAATGTGCTGTGAGCAACTCATAAAATAACCAGGAGAGAATATCTGAAATCATGCAAGAATATCATAACCATCAAACTGTGAAATTGTTTTCAGTAAAATGTGTATCTCTAACAAGGCAAAAAAAAAATTCAATGAATCACACGCTAGGAAATCAATAATGAGCAATGAAAAGAAGGTGCAAAAAAAAATTAGGGGTAAGAACAGATACCTAGAGACTTACGAAGGGAGTCAAACCTAGTTGGGTCCAAGGGTTTGGTGAGGATATCAGCCAATTGATTTTCCGTAGAGATATACTCCAAGCAGATAATTTTCTCTTCAACCAAATCTCGGATGAAATGATGCCTGATGTCTATATGTTTGGTTCTTGAATGTTGTACTGGGTTTTTAGAGATGTCAATCGCACTTTTGTTGTCACAATAAACTACCATTGTAGTTTGTTCAATGCCGTAGTCAGATAGCATTTGTTTCATCCATAGTAATTGTGTGCAACAACTTCCAGCTGCTATGTATTCGGCCTCAGCAGTCGATAAAGACGTTGAAGTTTGTTTCTTGCTATGCCATGCAACCAAGTTGTTACCAATTAGGAAACAGCCCCCAGATGTACTTTTTCTATCATCAACACAACCTGCCCAGTCAGCATCGGAGAACCCCACAACATTCATGGTAGAATCTTTGGAAAACCATATTCCAAAACCAGTGGTGCCACTTACATATTTCAAAATCCTCTTGACAGCTTGAACATGTGACTCCTTAGGTCTTGCTTGATATCGAGCACAAATACAAACACTAAACGAAATGTCTGGTCGGCTAGCAGTTAGGTACAACAGACTACCAATCATACTGCGATACAATCTTTCATCGAAGTCCTTCCCAGAAGAGTCTAAACTCAGTTTTATAGTGGTGCTCATAGGTGTATTGGAGTGCTTAGAGGATTCCATCCCAAACTTTTTCAAAATGTTCTGAGCATACTTAGTTTGAGAAAGAAATATCCCATTTTCACATTGTTTGATTTGAAGACCGAGAAAAAATGACAGTTCTCCGACCATGCTCATTTCAAATTCTTTTGACATACATGTGGCAAAAGATTTAGACAAAGTTTCAGACGTGGATCCAAAAACAATATCATCCACATAAATTTGAGCAATTAGGATATTATCGTTTTCTCTCTTGATGAATAAAGTTTTATCCACACTTCCTCTACGAAAGGAATTTTCAATCAAAAATGTTGTCAATCTTGCATACCATGCTCGTGGAGCCTGCTTCAAACCATACAAGGCTTTATGCAGTTTGAAAACATGGTTAGGAAAATGAGGATCCTCAAACCCTTTAGGTTGTTCAACATACACCTCCTCATTCAAATAACCATTCAAGAAGGCACTCTTGACATCCATCTGATATAGCTTGATTTTCA
This sequence comes from Litsea cubeba, assembly GCA_012931725.1. Classification (NCBI taxonomy): domain Eukaryota; kingdom Viridiplantae; phylum Streptophyta; class Magnoliopsida; order Laurales; family Lauraceae; genus Litsea; species Litsea cubeba. The sequence continues at coordinate 23,327,896 of CM022946.1, forward strand.
AGGAACAAGCTATTGCTAAAAGAATACGGATGGACTCAAGACGAGCAACAGGGGCAAATGTTTCATCAAAATCAATTCCCTCCACCTGTGTATATCCCTGAGCAACAAGTCTGGCCTTGTTTCGAATGACTTTACCAAGTTCATCGGTTTTATTTTTGAAAATCCATTTTGTCCCGATAACATTGGTATGAGTAGGCCGTGGTACAAGTTCCCAAACACGATTACGCTCAAATTGACCTAACTCCTCATGCATGGCATTGATCCAAGAGTCATCAACAAGTGCTTCTTTGACATTTTTTGGTTCTAAGAAGGAGACATAACATAAAAAAGTTACCTCATTTTGCACTTGCTGTCGAGTCTTCAACGGAGCCTGAATATCACCAATGACTTCGTCAAGAGAGTGATCTTTGAGTACTTGACCTTTTTGAGATCGAGGATGTATGTCCTTGCTTGAAGAAGGCTGATGACTTGATGTTCCTGAAGCCGATCTCTTTAATTTTGCTCCAGATATTTCAATTTCAGATTCGGATTCTGAATCAGGTACAACAATATCTTGAGCTGGTTGTGCTTGATCTGCTGGTCCCTTACTTTGATTTCCGTCTTGCTCAACCTGCTGAGAAGAAATAGGATTTAGGAAAAAATCATCTTCATCATCTGAAAAATAAGAAGGTCCAGCATCATCTATGACTACATTGATAGATTCCATGACAGTAGAATTACGTAGATGAAATACGCGGTATGCTCTACTATCTAAAGAATACCCAAGAAAAATCCCTTCATCACTTCGGGAGTCAAATTTGCCAAGATGCTCTCGGTCTTTCAAAATATAACATTTACTCCCAAAGGTTTTGAAGTATTTTACAGTGGGTTTCCTTCCATTCCACAACTCATACGGTGTATTCTTTGTACCAGACCGTAGATAGACTCGGTTGATTACATAGACAGCGGTGTTTATTGCCTCAGCCCAAAATCGCTGTGGCACTTTCTTACTATGAATCATAACACGAGCCATTTCCTGTACTACCCGATTTTTTCGTTCCACAACTCCATTTTGTTGAGGAGTTTTAGGAGCGGAAAACTCATGTTTTATGCCATTCTCAGTACAAAAAGAATCAAAACATGAATTCTGAAATTCAGTTCCATGATCAGATCTGATTCTGGCAACTCCACCAAATTGAGCTCCCTTACCTGCAATAAGTTGAAGCCATAAGTGATAAAAAACTGCAAAAGTTTCAGATTTATCTCTAAGAAAACGAACCCATGTGAATCTTGAAAAATCATCAACTGTGAGAAAAATATACTTTTTACCACCAATGCTTTCCGTTTTGGACGGACCCATTAGATCCATGTGAAGCAATTCTAATGGTCTGCTGGTAGTAAGCATTTCCAATTTCTTATGTGGTACTCTAATTTGTTTCCCCAATTGACAAGGACCACAAACATGATTAGAGGGCTTTTGAAGTTTGGGGAGACCTCTAACCAATTCCTGCTTGGACAATTTTTCTAAATAGGTATGGTTAATGTGACCCAACCGTTGATGCCACAGATCAACATCGTTAATGATTGACGAATTGCATTGTAGATTGTTATCATTAACAACCACATAACAGTTATCGGAATTCCTTTTACCAGAAAGTACATTTTTCCCATTGGCATCGACAATTGTGCAGTGATGTAGTGAGAAATGAACCTCATTACCAGATTCACAAAATTGACTTATGCTCAACAAATTTGCCTTTAAACCATCAACCAGAAAAACATTATGAATTGGTGACATACCTGGGATGTTTATTGAACCTTTACCAATGACTTTTGATTTACTCCCATCGCCAAATTGGACATTTCCACCATTGTGTTTTTCAAGAGATGTGAAAAGAGATTTATCACCTGACATGTGTCTAGAGCACCCGCTGTCTAAATACCAAACATGTGAACTTTGTGCTCTAAGTGCAGTTAGAACCACATTACAGTAAAGGTCAGTTTTGCGAATCCAGATAGATTTTTGTCGCACCTTTGGAGGAGTGGAATTGTTGTTCCTCCGTGCATTGCGAAGTCTGTTACGCAATTTGTTGCAATGTGGCCGAATATGTCCAATGATACCACAGTAACGACAAGTTGGGACATATTTGTGAGGAGGTATAGTTTTTTGTAATGTGGAATGTACATGTTTAGAATGATAGACAGCAGGTTCAGTAGCAAACAATGTATGTCCTCGAACAAATTTACCTGTGGTGGATGACGTGGATGCACGATAATCAAATCCAAGGCCATGCTTGTTGTTTGATATGATTTGCGCACCCAAAATTTTATCAAGTTGCTTTGACCCTTTGTTCATCCGATTTAAATCAGCTTTGGTAGAAACTAGTTCAGAGGTAGCTACCTTCAATTTCTCAGATATGACAACCTTTTCAGCTTTGCAAAAATCCATTTCTTTCTTTATGATTTGTATCTCTTTGTCAGCTTTGACAGATTGTTCATGCAGTATATTGCATTCATTTCCTGCATCAATCAGCTTTTTAGTTAGCAATGTGCACTGTGACTCAAGTTGAGATACTTGACCTTGGGCTTCTTGAAGTTCATTCTTAAGCACAAGCTTTTCTTTTTCAGATGTCTTCCATTTTCCTTTCAGAATGTCATTTAACTGAGTCATCCTCCTTGAGTGTTTAAGAAGACTTTCATAAGCTTCAACCAAATCCTGCTCATTATCTGACAAAGAATTTTGATTCTCTGAATCATTAACAACAGAGTTTTCCTCAACATCCTGCACGGATGAACTGTTAGATTGTGCCATAAAAGCCATGAACTTTCCATGACCAGAGAAAGTTTCAGATTCAGTATCATTTCCATCTTGATCTGAATCATCATCCCATGTAACATTGAGAATTTTACCTTGAGTTTTGAAAGTTCTATTAATGCATTGAGATGCATAGTGACCAAACCCTTTGCATTCAAAACAGTAAATATCCTTTGAGGGAATTTTGGATACAAACTTCTCAGATTTTGTTCCAGAATTTACTTTGAAGGAAGAAGTAGGATTATTTTGCCCTTTAAACTTTTGGAAAGATTTTTTAAAACCCTTCTTATCATCTTTTAGAAATTTCTTAAACTTTTTAACAAATAAGGCATCAAGATCTGGATCCTCAGATTCTGATTCTGAGTCATCATATTCCAAGCGAGACTTGGAAGAAATTAGAGCCAACCCTTTGGCCTTCTTGTTTGACCTTAAATTTGCTTCAAAGACTTGCAAATTCCCAACTAACTGATCAGCCTTGATCGAATCCAAATCACTGGACTCTTCTATAGCTACTACTTTCGGGTCAAACCGCTCAGGTAAAGATCGTAAAATCTTTTTGACAATTTTATGTTCAGGAATGATCTCACCCACCCCATTGAGCTACCACTTATCCCAAAACCAATTGGTGATAGGAAATGGCACAACAATAGTTTTATGGTGAGGGTGAGGGCTCGACCACAATTATGACCGCTCAGGAGCGAGGGTGGACGTTGACCTCAACAATTCCTCCCTCAACGGCACACCCGCCGCGACTCCTGCTGCGAACTCGCAAAACGCTTGTCCCGTGACTCGAACACCCGACCTACCAGGCTTTGATACCAATTGAAATACCAAAAGGGTTGATCACGAATCAATCCTAATGATAAATAAGTCCCAACACAGATTACAATATGAGTTTGCGGAAGAAGAAATCTAAGTTAATCAATCTAATAATCACCCAGATGGACACTTCAATTTTATACGTGGAAAACCCTGAATAGGGAAAAAACCACGGGACCTTACCCTGGTCCGAAAAAGATCAAAGCACTAAAAGAAACGAAGGTTACAAGATACTCACTACCCCTTTACAGTTGAACACAACCTAAGACTGTAGTAGATCTAGTCGACGAACACGCCGTTCACCTTCTCCAGCACTTCGATCTCCACGCCTTAAACAAGACGAATCAGCAAATACGTTGAGGTTGAATCTCCAGAAGAGATGAAGGCTTCAGCACATGATTTTCACAAAAGCTCTCTGGAGGAAAGCCATCTCTCAAGAAATAGTTTAGGGTTTTTAAGTTCTATCAGAGATGCATTTCTTGAGAGGTTTAAGCCTTAAAAAGGCTTTCTGAAACGAATGGGATAGATCTCGTTTGAGTGGGATACGGATAAGACAAGATGAGATCCACTCAAATAGGCTGCAGTTCGCCGCTGTCCGATCGATCGGATTGAGGGTCCGATCGATCGGTCTGTAAATAACTGACAGCATTTCAGTTCCGATCGATCGGCCAAAGGGTCCGATCGATCGGACTGTAAATAACTGAGAGCAATTTTTTGAACGATCGATCGGACATCAATCGCCTGTACATAACTGAGAGGTGTTCAGGTCCGATCGATCGGCCAAGAGTTCCGATCGATCGGACTGCAAATGTTTGCTCTCTTTCTCTGCTGAAATCCGATTGAGTATTCCAAATTCTTCATCTTCGGATTTTTGTTCATCAAGTTACAGTCCAGTCTAGAAAATATAAAATTACATTATTCCCATGTTTTGTCCATCCACATGAAGTAGCCAACTCTCAAAACTTACAAGGGTCGAACAATAGCCGAACGGTAGGGAGAAGGACCGCGAGCAGGGAGAAGGAGAGGGAGAGAGACAGGGAGAAGGGAAAGGAGAGGGGGTGAAGGAGAGAGACTGGGAGATGGAGAGGGGGAGAGAAAGAGGGAGAGGGAGAGGGAGAGAGACAGGGAGAAAGAGAAGGAGAGAGGTAGCAGGGGGAGGGAGGGATGCCAAGCTTTTGGAAAAATAGAATGTGGAATGAGCAAGTGGAGTTGTGTAAATAGTGGCTTCCAAACTTTTATACCTTTTTAATATATTCAAAGTTTTATGTGCTATTTTGAAAATGAGACAAAGAATTTATATCTAATGATACAGAATCAGAGAAAATTTTTATAACTAATGATACATAATTATAAACAAGCCCCTCTGCTTCTGTGACATTCAAGAAACTTCCTTTGGCTCATTGGCTGTTAGTTAAATTCTACAATTAAAAAAAATCTACCCATTTATGCTTGACTTTGCACCTCTCTCTCTCTCTCTCTCTCTCTCTCTCTCTCTCTCTCTCTCCTATTACAAAATGGAAACAAGCTATTTATCACTGTAAAATTTCCTCCGGCGGGAACATTCATGATTCAATGTAGATGTCCCAATCTGAATGTTTGAGAGGTCTCCTCCCTCTAAAAAGGGAAAATGGAGACCACCTCAGTTCAGGGCATCCCCATCATGCAGACATCAAACAGAAAAAAATCCCCCATTTAGCTCATTGAAGCTATAAATTATGAATTGTGGCAAAATTTTTGTGGCTTACTGGACATAATACAAAAGATTATTTATTTATTTATTTGCTCAGATAGATACCTACGGGCTATAAGCCCATGCGCACCCTTCACAAATCCCATAACACAACCACACATGCTACAGCCTTATTATTTAGATAGAGTGTAGGTGCCTCATCACTGAACTATAAATGGGTTCGGACGGAAAAATTTTGGAATCCAGCCATGTGTAAAGGATAAGGTTAGCAACACATTTTTAGATGTCTGATCTAGACTAATTAAATGAACGGTCTTAAAATAGAAATGTAAGGCTATGAAATGATCACATTTTTATTGCCTAAAATCCTACCAATCTGACTACCTTTCTTTGGCAGATTTGACATCGGTAGCCAACTTCTTGGTTTAGTGGGCTGGGCCAACTTAGGTGAAGTTGTTCAGCTTTTTAGCTCCAGACCAGGAATGAGCATTAAGCGGCATCCACCCCACTTGTACCCCGTACTGGGCTTGGAAATAGAGCCTGTGGGACATAACATGTAACCTTGGCTATCAGTACTGCCAATGGTGTATTTTAAAGCAATTCTGGGATGGGTTGGGCCTGGGTTAGAGGAGTTGGGTCTAGTTTTGTTAGAGTAAAAAGGCCCCACAAGTTTGCATGTTTTCCACTGTTAGGGATGTAAATGGATCTCCGATTTTTCGATTACCGAGAGGCTCCGACTCGTTAAAAACTAGGGTTTGGGTCCTTATTTAGGCCCCAATAAGTAAATGGGTCCGGATCCTTTTTTGGACCCGTGACCTAAATGGGTTTAGGTCCAATTCCACCCTGGTTCCGACCCGTGGACCCGGACCTGTCCCATATATGGAATTGGTTCTGATTTTGGTTCCATTTCTCATTAACGGTTTTAGTTCTGTAACTAAGAAATGGGTTTTGATTCTGATCCATATTTTCATCAACGGTTCTGTTTCCGTAAAAAATAAAATCGGTACTGATTCCAGTTCCATCTTCTCATAAATAATTCCGAATTTGGATCATCCATAGCCGGATCAGAACCAATCCGTTTAGATCCCTACCCACTTACATGCTACTGCAAGCATACCGTACTTGACTGATCACACCGGTTTGCAAATCAAAACGTACAATTTCAGTGGACCTAACAAAATAAGACTCTTCTACCAAAAAATAAACAAACAAATTAAGACATATGTCTCAAAAGGCCAACTTTTCCAAAGTCCAGGTCCACCTGTTTATCATTAATCAGGCCGAAGTGTGGCTCATATTGACTTTCATGTCACTCTTTCATAGCCCATATAGCAGTATAATAAATGTCTATACCATGGTGCAGAAACTCTGTGGATTTGTAATTACTTGCCTGGGTCAACTCAGCTCAGTAAGTCACCATATTTTTTGTTTTTTGTAGACTTCCTAGTGAGTCAACAAATTTGTTGAGTTGAATCAGTCTTTGTTTCAGTTTTTAAATTATGTTATATGCTAGTTTGATAACAGTGGAATCTGCAGGGCACAACCTGATCCAATTACCAGATATCTTGAGTGAGAAGCCCAACCCAATTTGCAATTGCGACCAAATGGGCTATAAGAAGCCCAATTGGGTACATAGCATTCCGGTGATTAGCCCTGAGTCCTAAGTCTCAACATATTTTGGACACAGCCACCTTTCCTGTGAACATTTGACCCCCTATACCACATGGGTTAATGATGGATTATTGGAGGGAGCATGGTCCAGTAACAGTGGGGCAATCAAGAATCATAACAGCAGTTCTTCAACCCCTTTAACAAAGCTCCTCTTTGTTTGACTTGATTCTTCAAGCTCATTATTCCTCCAATGAATATTTCCAAAGCTCACTTGTTTGAAGATAAACGTTTCAAAATAATAATAATAATGCATTTTTTTCATCCTACCTAGAGGATATTAATCATAACAACTATCTCTTATGTTAATATTTAGTGGCAAAATGTTCAAGACTGAATGATCACACGGTCAAAAATTGTATTATATATAGAATGGTGGAAGATTCACAAACAAGTTTCGAGTAAAAAAAAAAAAAGGCCCATTGATATTTCGCCCCCCCCCCCCCCCCCCCCAAATTAATCTTTTATATATTAATGGTGGAAGATTCACAAACAAGTTTCGAGTAAAAAATAAAAAAAAGCCATTGATATGCAGGCACTCCAAAAAAGAAGGGAGTGCCTGCATCGGAAAAGGTGGGGGGGGGGGGGGTTTAAAATAAAATACTTATATATAAATATAATATATAGGAAAATTTTTAAAAACTTTCGTATCTTAAAAGGGGAGTTTCTGCCACTATCTAATAGCCAACTATTTGTTAGTATTTGAAGAGATCCACCTTTGTAGGAGAATATTTAGGAGAGATATTCGGATATGTGTATCACTGATGACATGTGTCACATTTTTATTGGCTAAAAGATGGGCCTTTTTTTTAGAAAAATTGTCCGGGGAGTTTTGTAGCGTAACTCATATATATATATATATATATAGAGAGAGAGAGAGCTCCACAAACTATTGCATCAGTAGGATAAAATTGAACAAAGAAATAGAATTTATGTAGCTAATCGACTTGGAATAGATATAGAAAATCCTTATGATGATAATATAGAGAGAGTCCTCTAACAGTGATATTTAACACTTCATCTTATTGCTAGATCTGTCATGTTTGAACAATAAATTGCCCCCGTCCTTGAAGAAATTTGCAACTTGGTCATGTATCAGAGTGGGAGTAAATCAACTTCTTCAGTTACCCTATATTTCCTTTTGTGTGGATTCGGACTTAAAAGTCTCTGACTCCACATGGTTTTTTTTTTTTTTAACTTAGGCCCTGAAGAACAAGACTTGTACCCAAGTAGGTCCAACCCAAATTGGGGAATTGATGGGTGCATCATGAACTTCATCCAGTACCAGGCAACAGGAATATCGAAGCCTTATGTTGGAAGCAATGTGAAGATTAAAGTGGGGGCCATCTTTCATTTACATTGGTTGTGAAATGAGAGAGAAAGATAAAGAGGTAGATGGGACATTCCATGTGGGAGCATGGCTTTTGCAGCTGTTGCAGCCACTTCCCAAGAAGAGGACATTTCTCCTCCCAGTCCCACTCAAAATTATCAAAACAGAACAAACACTCGTCCAAGTCGACATTAGCCATTAAGACAAGAGAATTTCCAACAGGTGGGCCATTTTCAAAGCTCAAATGCTTTTTTCCAGTACAGTGGGACTCACCTTCATCAACCCAACCCTCTTGTGAATATTGCTCAGTAGATTGGCACGCATGACAATATGATACTGATCTGCTAGCCTTTGAGTTGAACTCATATGCACTTATAAGATGAGTCATCATCGAGATTTTAAAATCAAGAGAGTTTTACTTTTGCTCCATTGTACATCCAACATACAACCCATCAAAATCAATGGACTCTTTGGATCATTATATTTATGAATATCATTAATCCACCCACTAGCGTTGAAGGTTTGGCCTCATAAAATATATTGTTTCATGATTTTGATTCTTGTGTCTAATATTATGAATAGCAATTTAACCGCTAGCTATGGAGTGATAGTACATGGGTATTTTTATTGGAGGTCTAAGATTAGCCCAAATCTACTTTAAATTAGTGATTTGTACATATAATGGATTCTAACGCTTTTTTAAAATAGAACACATGGTAAAATTTATAAGGCCTATGACCCATCAGGTGTGAAAAGATTTCGAATCCAACTGCAGCAAAATCAGGTCTTTAGACATTGCTAATAGTAATCTAAGGCCATGAAAAATATCCAAGGCTATTACTGTCAAACATCATATATAGCACTGTGTCCAATTTATTATGAGTAAAGACTCTAGTCACTGTACATTTCAAAGTCTTATATCATATAGCTGGAAAGGTTTAAGAACTTTTTCTCCTCCATGACTAGATACAAAAATCCTCTTATATTTCTAGGGTCATTGGGTTCCACAAACTGTATCCCATGTTTTATTTTAAAAAAGAAATAAACAGTGTAATCCAAAAGCATTAGAGAAAAAAAAAAAAGAAGAAGGGAAGAGTAGTAGTACGAATTGTCCATCAATTTCAATTATAGGGTGAAACTAAATTGATCAGTGGTCAGAAATGAAAAGATACAAAAAAAGGTGAGACATGCTTACAATTCTCCAACAAGAATGATCATTTAAGGTTTTCCATCCACCATGTGCTGTATGTATTATGGCACATGCGCAGTGGATGAGTTGTATTTTAACATGGTGTCTTAATTCTTAAACGCCCTCTTGTGTCTTATCTTTACAAATTTAAGGTAGTGGGGGACAATACTTTAATCCCCCATGTGCTGCTACTTCCTCAGTTGCATCTCTCATTTTCTCATGTCCAAACAAATATGATATTGAAGGGTGCTTCCTTCCATAATCATTCCAAACAACAGCAAATATCCTATTAATAGTGGCCCACCTATAATCCTTCCAAACCCTCCCACATGCCCCTTCTCATTTGAATTGACACTCTACCATTGGATGGAGTCACAATAAAAAAAATAAAGTTACAAGGTCATTAATTTGAAGCCCTAAAATCAAGAATTAGGATGATCTAAACAAAGTGAGATTTGGGTGACCCCTACCCACCAGATACCCTTCTTATCCTCTCTCTCTTTCTCTCTCATTTATTTGCATGCATCTAATTGAGCACATACAAATGCAAGTGTGCTATTAGCCTAATATTAATCATAATGTGCACCCCTTTAGATTCATTCACTATTTGTAATTTAGATTTGAACCAATGAATATCCTAACCAATAAAAGAAGGGAATGAAAACAATTATTTCATTGTTTGCAACAATAAAGCTAAAATTTGACTGTTAGGGCGACTTGGATGCTATGTCGGGTTTGGTGGGCCAACGTTGGAGAATCAGACCCGATTCATTTTTGGAGGCCCATGATCCAAAAGGGCCTTGGACCACATTCCCTTTTCCCCTCCTAATCTTATCAATGGGTAAATCCGTCAATAGCAAGTCCTCTCTTGACTCTTCAAGTTTGCAAGTGAAAAAGGCAACTGGGATACAGAGATTCCAAATGTCTAAAAGATATTGACATTGACCAAAATACCCTCTTCCACAGTAGTCAATAATTTGATCATGGCCATCTCTCTTAGCCCTGCAATTAAGGCAGAAATTGAAATCAACGATTGTCATCATTAAGATCTTCAACTCACCTGATTGAACTGAAGCTGATAACACATTACAGTTTTTCCACAAATAAAAGGTCAGAAGAATGAAGAATCTTATCCCTTTAATGAATGCAATTTATACCATACACTCAAATTATAAGTAATATACACAAATGTACACCATTAACTCAGTTGCATGTCAAAAAAAAAAAAAATTCTCAATTGCATTTATTTTTGCTTTTGCGTTTGCGTGCGCGGTTGTGTTTATCCACTCCTAACCACTATAGTGCAGGCTGGTGTAACAGGAGAACAGCCATATATTGCACCTGCAGGTTGGGCTGGATAGATGTCTGTAACTGTCATTTGCAAAGATGTAAATTGCAAACACTAACCAACCTACATAAATACTGCTCAACCACATGAAAACATAGGAGGAACAGCACAAGCCCTTTTAACTGCCTTGATAGCAACAAAACTTAACATTTGGAGAAATTTTGAATTTTAAGAGCACCCATCACTCTCATACCAAATTTCACCATCACCCACCTCCCCTTCTTTGTCTGTGCTTGCCCGCAGAACCCGTTTATGGTTCTGGTGATCCAACACATTTGATTAGTATTATCCAGAAATGTGGATAGCTGAGGCTAGCAACCAAATAGGCAGCTGGGACCACAGGAAAGAGAGATATTAGGGCATGGACCAATTTGAGATGAGGCATACCAGATGCACAACTTAGATTTTTTCTGCACCAACTGTACAGCTTTAGTTTGAACACAAAAGGTGTCTCTCAACTGAGCCCCATTTAATAGCTCATTGGAGAAGTTAATGAATGGGAACATCCTGATTCCTGGCATGTAAATGTGATGCAAGGTACACTTGAATGAGATGAGTTGTCAGAAGAAGAGTATCACTACTGTAGGTCCTCATGCATGTAGGTGGAAAGATATCTTAAATCTGGGTTCACTTCTTGCCAAGGTAGAGAATTGGATGAACCCTATCCCATGAATTGCAACGACGTGTAAGTAGCCCAAATATCACTCAGGTCGGAGTATTCTTTTTGGTTACAGAACGGTGGATAGATTGAAGTTGACTTCTACAAATGGTGACCTTACATTTTATTCTGAGATGAAGATGCGTGCGCGTCCGTTAGTCAAGTGCAGTCCATAGTTGTCAAACTCAGTTCGTTTAGGCTGCATAGGCCGAAACTATTTGGTTTGGTTAGTGCCCAAACTGCACAATCCCTCATAAAATATGAGGTCCAATATTTAGCTTGTTCACTCAAAATCTGCATTTTAGTTTTTCAAAGTCCTTGATCCAAAAGAGGCCAAAAATTCTTAATATTGGCCAAATTCCATACAAATGTTTTTTTTTTTTTTTTAATTCCAATTATATTGAAAAAAAATGACATCCATTAAGGCAAAAGGTCAAGGCTAGCTCTCCCAAAATCTCAGATTTATATAGTTTATATTATTGGGATTTAGTTTACTAGTGTATTGGCCTACTCTGTTCTTTCAATATATATTTTAAATATGTTCGTATTCTCAAAATATAAATATTTCTTCGAAACAAAACTCCAAAATGAAACACCCAAATGCCAACCAGCCCAAATGTTTCAATCCATAGTCAAATCGAAATAGTGTCCAAAACAAAATTGACAGCTATGGTAAAGTCTGTAGTACAGATCTTGCGGCACCGTGTCACAGCTTGCAGCACTGTTAGCCATGTAAATAATATCAGTCTTGTTGAAAGGCCAGTATTTCACTAGGTCTTAGTGAAATCAAATGCTTCTGAGATCAAAGTTCACTGAAGAGAGAATAACATCTGGCAAGAAAACTTATAGCCATTCATAGAAGCAAATGACCTCAAATTAAAGAGAATGCAATTATACAAGGCAAAAAAGAATGATCCCCAAAGCTGATAGAACAGGACCCCTAGAATGAAAGCAGACACTCTTATAAACATCTCTGAATTGCTACAATTGAAAAGGGGGTACATGCAAAAATCATAGCAAGCAACAGAAAACATGAACACAATTCGAATGCTCAAACCACAACCACACACAGAACACAACCATCGACAAAGATAACAGTGAATACCTGAAGTTTGACTAGTGCTACTTTGGGTTGTTCTTCTTCCTCAGCAGGTTCCCGAACTTCCGTAACAATGGCTTCTTTTTTTTGTGCTGTTGCTTTGATGGAGAGCTTCCACCATTGTCCATAGTCTCCGATGACAATACATTTATCCGATCAAAGCTATCACCATCAATCTTTGAGTCCGATTCATCTTCAAGTGATTCTGGTTCAGCATCCCTTTCAGGCGACAGGTCCTTGTCAGCAATCTTGCAGTTATCCCACATCTTAGCATCCACATCAACAGAGTCGTCTTCTACTTCCTTGGCATTACCATTGCCATTCATCCCTTCTGGTTCAACCACATCACCTTTGCCATTCATCCCTTCTGGTTCAACCACATCACATTTTCCATTCATCCCTTCCGGTCCAACCACATCACTGTTGCCATTCATCCCTTCCGGTCCAACCACATCACCATTCCTTGATAAATCTGCCCCTCCATGTTCCTCTATCTGTTCTAGTGGAACTTCTGACTTGGGCTTTTCCTCATCACTTTCATTGCCATTCTCCTCACCAAATTCTACCATCTTTGGCAGTAAATCGTATGATTTCTCACTATTCGATAACTCACCATTTTCTTCCATCTTCTTGGTTGAGGCCTCCGCAAGCAACTTAGATAATTCTTCCACTTTCTCAAGAGCAGCGGCTTCTCTGGTTCGAAGGTCATTGTTCTCTTGGGTACTGCATTCCAGTTCATTCTCTTTGTTTAGCAACCTTTCCTTCAGTATCAAGCTCTCAGCCTTAGCTTTCTCTGCAGCTTCTTTTGCAGAATCGGCCTCAGATTTTGCTTGTTTTAACGTATTCTGAAGCTGCTCTCCATCTTCCTTTGCAGACTGGGCTTCTTCCTCTATCTCTTTGAGCAAATTCAGCAGCCTATCCAGTTGTTCTTTGAGGGCAATGATTTCGTGTTCTGATTCTTTTATAGAAGCCATAAAACCAAGCTCTTTCTCATGCCACTCAGCCTTTGAGTTTTCAGCAAGCATGTCCATTTCTCTTTTGGCTGCATCAAGTTCTTCATCTGATTTTTTTATAGCCGTCATGAAATCAAGCTCCTTTTCATCCAATTTAGCTTTTAAAGTTTTGGATTCAGTCTGATATTTTTCAGCCAACTGTTCGAGACGACCCATCTCCTCTTTCATTTTATCAAGCATTGGCTCGTACTTATCTTTGGTAGCTTCTAACACTGACTTCAACTCTTCTACTTGGGACTCGGCATTCCCTAGCTCTGCCTGATTTGTTGTGAGCTTCTCCTTTGCATCTCTAGCTTCCATGGAGACTTCATGCAATGCTGATGCCAGACTCTCCATTGCATTCTTACTCTTCTCTTCTTCGTCTTTAGAGGCTTCCAACTCATCTATCAGCTTGTTCTTCTCATCCAGCAGAGTTTGAACGCTTGAAAGTGCGAGCATCTCATTATTCTGCGCCTGCGCTTTATCCTCTTTTGCACTTTGGAGCTCAGATTTCAAATTTTCAACAGTTTTAGTCATTTGCATTGCTTCTTGCTTTGCCATTTCAAGACGCCGATCCGACTCTTCAAGATCCACTTTATGTCTGCCAAGTGAAATCTCCAAAGACTCAACATTTTCTCTAAGAGAGGCAATCTCAGATTCTGCTTCCTGTAATGATGCATTGTTCATCTCCAACTGCTTCTTCAGTGAGGCCAGGGATTCCAATGCGGATCTCTCAGATTGAGTCGCTTCTTCGATTTGAGACTCTAAAAACTCTGCCTTCTTCTTCAACTCATCCACTAAAGTATTCGCATCTGATGCAGCTCTTTTTGAGTCAATCACCTCAACCTTAAGCCCTTCAATTAGAGCTTCCATCTCAGCCAGTCTCTCTTCAGCCTTTTTTGCTCTTTCGAGCTCTTCTTTCAACAAATTGATATCAGAATGCAATTTCTTAACCAATTCAGCAGCTTCATTGGACTTTGTCTCCAGCATCGAATCTAGTGATGCTTTCAGGCGACTAACTTCTGCAGATAGAACCTCTGCCTTTTCGGCATTGATTTCTGCAATCTTCATGGCATCATCAGCATGACTCAGTGCTGCGTTTTTTGCTTCAGAGGTCATTGACAGCTCCTGTTTTACCCTCTGAAGCTCCTGAGTTGCTGACAACAATGCAGCAACATCTACTGCATGCTGGTTTCGAACAGCATCGACTTCTTTCTGCCATTCCTCTTCCCTCTTCTGAGCTGCCTCAATACCTGCTTGCTCCAATTCATCGGCACGGAACTTCTCTATCTCAGAACTCTCCTCGGCACGCTTCTGAGCTACCACAGCCTCACTGAGTTTCTCACTTGCCCCATCAGCTAACCTCTTTGCCTCCGTCAATTCTTCAATGGCTTGGTCCTTCTCTTTCTCGACAGAGACCAACCGCTCCTTTGCCTTCTTCAAATCATCCTGAGCTGCACTTAATTGTGCCTGCAACTCCGACGGCTTTAAGGGGCGATGTAGTTTCTACAACCAAAACCCAAATGTCAATGCCCATGATCAATAAGCGGAATGGAATAAAAACCTAACAATAATGAATTGGGTTTAATGGATTTAAGCAATTATCTTCAACTTACATCAGGTGGAGTACTGCCCTTTGACAATCGGCGCTCTGCAGTTGGCTTTGAATCAACCGATCTAGGCGAGTGATCAATAGAAAGGCGTGAGTTTTGCAGTGAAGAAGGTGAATTGGAGTCTGACCTAGCTGGCGCTTTGGCTATTTTGCTAACCCTAGGAGTTGCTGGTGTGGTTTTGTTGGGTAGGGTTTCGGATAAACCAGTCCTGTCCAACACCCAAACCTTAGATTTCCACAACAGAACAAGCCATCCATTTCCATTTAAAGAAGCAAAACAACAGTGTCATAAATGATAAATCATGAGAAACAACAAAATAACACAATATAGAGATAAAACCATGAAAGCCCTAAGATCGTCAACAACCAGATGATGGGAATCCCATCCTTCAAGAAGATAGTTATCTTTTCTTTTCTTCAGTTACCATGTTAGCTGAAAATGATTTCCGTGTCTATCTAAATTGCTATTTGTTTATCTCATAGGTTGTTTCCCTGTTCATCTCATAAGCTTATAACACCAGATCAAACCAATGTGAGAAGAAAACAAAACAAAATCCATAAACCAAGGATGCCCAGAACCCAGAACCACCTTTAGATCTCAAACCAGGCAATACCCAAATCCCGGACTTTAGCAACAAGATCAACCAAGAAAGCAGAGGAAAATCCAAATGAAGAAGAACCCAGATAGTAATCATGCCAAAATATACAAGGAAAACTTTACAAAAAAAAATCCACATTAATCCAAAACCACCCAGATACACAACATATCACA
Organism: Litsea cubeba; assembly: GCA_012931725.1. Taxonomy (NCBI): domain Eukaryota; kingdom Viridiplantae; phylum Streptophyta; class Magnoliopsida; order Laurales; family Lauraceae; genus Litsea; species Litsea cubeba. Next base: position 23,343,867 of record CM022946.1, read on the forward strand.
ATTCACAACGGAAAACCCAAGTTAAAAAACAAAAAAAGATTCCACCTTTAGGCCAAAATCTTGAGAAAAAACGAAAACCCAGATCAGATCTGGTGAGAAAAAAAAAAAAAAAACACAACTCACTTGGTTTTGGAGGAGAGCATGGTGGTCTAGAGCTGGAGGAGAAGGATAAAAGGTGTCTTGGGAGCTGGAAATGGAAGAAGCTTGGATAGAGAGCTAGAAGCAGCTAAAACACAGGCATTGTCATGAGAGGAATAAAGAGATGTTGGTGAGGTGTAGAAGGAGATTCTCTGACAGCTGAGAAGATGAAATTACAGCAGAAACTGGTCTTGTCCGGATTTCCAGTCTCATGCCCGAGTGAAGAAGAACCAGTACCTTGCCAGTACCTTGCTCTCAATACCCTTTTTCAGAAGCAAAAACCATGTAATATTACAGAAAAGACCCTGCTTTTTTCTGAAAGTGGAAAAAAATCTATGCTGTAGAGCTTTATTGACCCTCTGCCTTTTGTAATAATAACAATAAAGCCACCAGTGAATGATGAATAAAGAAAAGGCAGAGGGTCAAGGCGTGGCTGACTGTTTGGATCATGGTAAAGTAAAAGTGAATTGCAGTTGATTTACGTGTTAATGACGATTTACTTGTTTGGGTAACGTGAGTTAGACTTTTGCTTACTGTTATCTGATTGAGACTCTAATGAGAGATAAGGGTTATTAAAGTTACAATTAGTTTAACTATTGGGGTTACTAAGCTTGAAAAATGGAAAGGGAACAAGGAGTTATTATAGCAATTGTTGAGTGTTGGATGCGGCCCATGTGCCGCATGCGTGAGGGTCACAAAAGAGCCTCAAAGGCTCATTGATTTGGTTAAATGAAAATTTATTCAATCCCTGTATGTTCTTAATGAAGCGGGCCGTGGCGCAACAGTAAGGTTGTTCATTGTAATTTGTACGTCACAGGTTAGAAATGTGGAAAAAACATCTCCATTTGGGGGGGGGGGATAAGACTGCGTACATCTAATCCTATCCGACCCGAAGTGGTGGGAGCCTCGTGCACTCAGCTGCCTCTCCTATGTTCCAAATATTTTACATCGAATGTTTTTCTTCTTTTCTATAACGGAGGGTGTCCAATCCCTTTAAGCAGCCTGTAGAGATAATCCAGTCTAAAGGGCCACCCTCAATCTCCAAAAGCAAATTGTAGTTTCAGACCAATTGAGCTAGACCTCGAAGTTAATTTTACATAAAGGTAGAGAACATTTCCTAATTCCTAAGAAACCACCCGAATCATACCATTGGAAAAACTCTATACAAGAACCTTTTCTTCTTCTTTGTATTTGGGAAAGCTTCAGTTACCACTAGACTTACGGCGCTGTCACCGTTTTCACTGTGTGTCGATTTTCATGGGAAAGTGTACATCATACCTTATTTAGATTTTCAAAGTCTGGTGGCCTTTTACTTATAAATCAAATTAAATATTTCTGCAATTAATTATTTAGAAAGTGTACATTTCTACAATTATTGTGAGTAACATGACAGATCACAAGTAACTCACGTTGTATAAGTTCATGAACTGTGACTTGCTGGTTAATGAGTTATCTCCCTTGTACCCATGTGGGAGGTGGTAGAGTTACAGAAGATGTGGTTGGCTTACCATAACTTGTGTTTCAAATCTGCTCTAGATTTGCTTGTATTGTGTTTGTGTGGTTTTGGGGTCGCTACCGAAGGGATTAGTCCCTCTAGTTAAAAACCTCAAAGATGCCTACTGCATAAAAATGAAAAATGAAAAGAATTTCCTCCATTTGATTTACAAATTACTAAGATTAGGGTGATAATAGACAGGGTGGTGTTGACATTTATAAGTCAAGTTAATTTAGGGCACATTTGTATACATACAGTGGAAAAATGATTCTGTAGAAAATCTCCTCTTCTGCATAAAAAATAAAAAAATAAGAAATAATCCGATCACCTTTCATAGGAATTCATTTGTTAAAAAGTCTTAGAAAATTTAGCCCTTTTTTTCACTTTTCCGCGAGAACAAGTGGCTTTACCAAATATACATTTTACTGTAGTAGTGGAATTTAATTTCTGCAATCATCACTTTTTTCCCACAAAAAAATCAACAATACAAACGTGCTCTTAATAATCAATTCAGAAATGTCTATTTTTCATAAAAGTTAACAGGGCTGACATAGACTAGAAATTATCTGGTTGGGTTGAGTGGTTGGGTCAAGAATTCTCACATTGTCTTGATTGAGTCTGTCTCTATAAAGACTTGTCCACCTACAACAGGATTCAAATGAGTCCAGAACCCGGATCCTCTAATGCTCCACTAACAAAAAAATCTTAACAGATCAAAATAGAATTTTAATATATTTCTCCCACAGCCTTCACCAAATTTCACTCAGGACACCATCAGTTGATTTTGTGAATAAAATATTACGAAGGTCCAAATATTTTGTAGTTAGCAAATCTTATTAAAGTGAAAACCCCAGCTAGCACCCACTTCTACATGTGGGGCCACGTTCAATATAATGAGGATTTAATTAGATGGACACCACCGGGGAAATAATAAAAAAAAGAGAGAATGGGTCACCCTAGAAAATGGTGGGACCACCAGGATGCATGGCAGTCTAAGAGATGCAGAGGGATGAATTTTGATTATAAATTCAATTAAGAACGTTCTCAATATTCATTCAATAGCAATGATCTTATAGCCTCTAATATATATATATATATATATATATGGAGAATGTTCATGTGCATTCTTCCCTCACCCTATGGTGAGGGACACCCCATTTTTGGATTCATTTCCAAAAATGGGGTGTCCCTCACCCTATGGTGAGGGAAAGATGCATCTGAACATCCCTATATATATATATATATTAGAAGTTTATGGTTATATCTGGTGTAAATCTTTTATGATAAAAGCTGACATTGAAAAACATCCAAATCCAAATTAATTCAAAATGGAAGCAATGGCGATTAAAAGGTGCATGAAGAGATTAGATTGAGTATCAAATGGACCATACCTAAGAAAAGAAAAGCGAAAAAGGGTCGTCCTAGAGAATTTAGCTTCTAAAAAGTATTTAGGTCCATATTTCATGTAACTAAATTATAGTACAATAATTCTAAGACTTGTATTCCTAAAAGTAGTTACAATTGAAGAATGAAAGGAGAATACCTAAAATCGACCATCAAAGAATCCCTCGTAATGAAAAATGGATGAGACGTGAATATCATGTCATCACCTTAGTAATTTTTAGTAATTTAATTTCAGGGAAAGTCAAAAGTTCCATACATATCTCTACCTTGAATCCTAAGCCTTCATCTATTTTCTCTATATATATTTTTTTTCATTACCTCAGCTAAAATGTCAAAATCGCATGTGAGATAATGAAAACTCACACGTACACAAGAAAAGCTAGGTCAAAACCAGACCAAATTTTTTTTTTTTTTTTTTAACTTCACCACACCACATGGTGTGCTAGTTAATTCACTTAAAAATACTTCACCAAGCCCAAGACCAGTCATGAAAACTTATCAGATGGTGAATGTCTGTCGTACAGTGTACACACTCATCGCTAAAGTAATAGAAAAATCAATGGATAGAAACTTCGTCTTAAGAAGAGTAAATCCTCATATAATATTTATCGACCAAAGGGCCACTAGATCACCAAACTGTAGAGCCCACTTGTCCAAAAATAACATATCTGATCACCCTCTGAGCCCAATTGACCAAAGTTTGCCCCAATACATACAGCCTGTTTGTTTGCATGACTATAAATAATATAATATATATAATGCATAATAATCTTAGTCCTGTTTGTTTGAATTAAACGACTTTGAGTTTCCAAATTAGGATTATGACTAGATAAATATTCATTTGACATTAGAGGGGAGATCATTTGGTGCTCTTTTTTTTAATATATATTTACTTTTATTTCTTCATTTTTAACAATTTTTAGCAATACAACTATAACTTTTAGAAATATTACTCCTCCAAACTCAATTACATGAAACAATTGGGCCCTTCACTTTTTAATTGCTGCATGCTTCGTTCTAATGATTTTCATTCCTTATCTGACAAGCATATGCAGAGGTTTACATAGGTACACTGAGACTCTCAGAGAGATTCAGAAAGGTATGACTTTTCCCACTCTCAGAAATCAGAATTCATGTCATATTTTTTTTTTTCTTTTTGGTTAAAAAATCTTATGTCTAGTTATATTATTAACTTTAAAGGGGGTAAAAAGGAAACGAAACCAAGAAAAACATGGAAATGATCCAACAGAGCCTCCACTTGAGATGTTGAAGGATGACAATTATTTTGCTGGCTATGTACTTTTGCTTGGATCGAAGACAATCAAATCACATGCTCTCCTGTGGACATGACTCTTCCAAATTACACTTTTAAGTTAGATTTATCAATGAAAATGAAGAATTTAGGGACCCAACCTCCCTCCCATCAGCACCGAAAAAGAATAGCTGCTGATCAAACTGGTCAAAAGTTAAATTACTAGTGTCCTCCAATAAAGTGTTGCGTCTAAGGGGGCATGACCCATCCAATGTCCAAATAAAAAGGATCTACAGATAATAATTATAAACGCTAAACACTATATATATATATATATATCCAGCATTCAACAAACACACAGCAAAAAAAAAAAAAATTCCTATGCATGTCCTTAAGCAGAGAGGGTCATATGAGTCAATTTCAGCCATTGAACTAATTGACAAATCAAATCATAGGTTGATTCAAAACAATAAATAAATATACAAACAAACTGTCATTGACTGATACCAGTGCACTATAAGTAATATATACTAGAGCACATGGTACTATGATAAACTAAAGAACAAAAATGCTCAGACATGTCATCTCATTGACCCCGGACACCCTTATTCCACTTTCCTTTCTTCTGTGTTCACCCTACCAGACAAAGGATATGATGGTTGGGATAGCCCAAAAGCATGCCATATTCGAAGAACCTAGCTATCAAATCCATGTATAGGTTAATGCAGATACTGTTAGCAGAATCCTTCAGAGTAGCTTATGACCAACCATGTCACATTGCCATACAATACCCATAAAATTAGTGCAAAAACTACGAAATGCTGAGTGGAGTCTAGTAGAATTGATAGTAAGAAGATTAGTTGGTAAAAGTTAAAAATAATTTAGTGCCATTGTCTGAGAGACTTTATTAGTACATGAAAAAGCTAGTGCTAAGCACAACAGAGTTGAAAGTAGCAAACAGGATTAGTGCTGGGTGGCAGGGTGCAAACAAGCAAGCAAGTCATCATGCAACCTTCAAGTGCTACTTTGGTTAAAGGGCACACCTAAGCATATAACAGCTAGACCTATATATAACGTGGAGCTGAATGCTGAAGAAACAAAAGCACATGTGACAGATTGGCTTGCTAAGGGGAATTTATGTAGTTATTAAGAATGGAAAAGATTAGGATTTAGGAATGAACATGTAAGAAACATACGGGTTTCTCCAATTAAAAGAAAATCAAGAAATGTTGCATGAAATGATATGAGCACATATGCAGAAGACCAAAGCTTCTTTTACATAGTAAGATGTATTGAAAGAAAACAAGTGCAAGGAATTACAAAAAGGAAGAGACTAGTAAAAACCACAAGGGCGCATTTGTATGACAAAAAGATTCCATGGTAGAAAGGAAACTTGTTCTAATTTTCCATGCAACCCGTAATGTTCCATTGTTTGGTACCATGCATTTTCCATGCGATAAAAGGGGAAAAAATGAACTAATTTTCCTTGAAAGGGAGGATGTCAATTTCCTATTGATGGGGTAGGAATGCAATATTCCTCTCCATGAAAACAAAAATCTCAGGAGGCAGAATGCTATTGTTGCACAAACAAGTTCTCGATGACACATTGAGGAAAGAGAGGATGGATTATGGACATTAATAAAATAAGCTGCAAATAGGGGTTAAGTGGAAAAGCATAAAGTATAAAGCTGGCCCCAAATAAATAGGATAAGCCTTCGATGATGATAGTGATGACAAATCTAATGTCATTACCCACTAGAATTCCAACTCACCAATTTGGTTTTGAGCTATCAACCAAACAAAAGCTAAAACTACCTCAGAGAGTCACAGAAACAGTTCCAGATCAACAGATTTTTAATCCTTCAGGTCATTCAACTCGATACAGTCATGCTTTTATCAAAAGAAAAAGTTGAAAAAACATACTCTCACGCCTCTGTAGAATAAGAATAAATTGCAATCCAAGATTTCCCTGCAGCACATTATCAAATTCTTTGAGCCTATGAAAGCAAAACTCCTAGGAGTTGACAACCTTATGACCTTAACATCCCATAATCAACTAATCTCATCCATCGAAACTCCACTCTCCACATAGTCAATGAAACACAAAAGCCATAGGAATGAGAACAAGGAAAAAAATAAATCCAATTTGCCGATTCCGAGTCAAGTTGTGTTGGAAGGCTACACTCAATCAATGAAATGTACATAATATTCCTTCTTCAAGATCCCCCTCAACCTTTTCAAAAAAAAAAAAAAGATCCCCCTTTCAACAACCCATTTCACCCCGAGAATTTCAAGGGAAGCACACAGCCAATGTGTATCAAATAAGATGGCAATTTACACTTGCTTGTTAGAAAATGTCCCACTGTTATTGCAATAAATGAAAGAATATAATCTATGTAAGCCACTCAAGGAACTCCCAAAAAATGCAATTTTCATTGCAGATTTCCTTGTAAATGATTGGGCCCTATCAATCAGATGGACATATCAACCATTTCAGGCTTCACACTATAATCATCAAGAACTACATTCCAAGTGAAATCACATAACTGACTCAAAAACATGCTAAATGATCCCTCAACTTAACTACAGACGCAAGCATTGGCACAGCACTGCTAAACACTTATCCCTCGACTTGTAAAGTTACAAACATTTTCAACAAACAAGAAGGACAAATAGGGGATAGGTCTGTTCTTGCTAGTGGAACTTCTTGCTGAAAATAAGAACTTGAGGTCTAGAACAAATAATAGCTAATATTATACAATTAAAGGGAGTACGCTATAAGCATATTTCCAGTGCACTGGAAATCTCTGAGTGCCACACTAATCATTCTAATCAGGATGAACTGAACAACTTCAATTCATAATAGCACTAATCTGGAAGTTCGATACGAGGCCGGCAAACTTCATAGAATCCTAGTCCTACAACTATAGAAAGCTACACCTCAATAGAAAATCAGATGCAAAAGCAGAATATCATGTGTTTCTGACAAAACAAATCAGCAAGGTGCAAGTCAAGGAACATTGCAATGTTTAGGACATTGAGGTGCGTTGGCCCAGTGGATTATGAAAATGAAAAATGGAGATGAGCCATGACTACTTTTTAAGTGCTATGATAGAGTACCTCAATCTGGCATACCATCGTACTCGTTTTGTTTCAGCCGAAATGGCCGAAATTTTTTGTTTCCCCCGTGAAGCCGAAAATGAGATGCATGGCACAACTTTTCGATTTGACTTTTGGTCAATTTTGGCCAAAATTGTGGATTTCGGCCGAAATTGACCAAAAACTTCCGAAATGGCCGAAATGTTTTGAGAAATGTTTCCAAAGTTCCATTTTAAAGGTTGTTAATTTTATGGTTATGAAAATTGTGCTTAAACTTTATTACTGTAAAAAATGTGCTTAAATTTTACACTTTTATGTTATAATGTTGTTTTATCATAATGAATTAAATGCATAAATTACATTCTGTATTATTTTCTTGTCTATTAATCATATATATATATTTTTTATTTATTTTCTCGAAATGTAACTCCAAAATGTTTCATTGAAATTTCAAATAGGCCGAAACATTCCATTTTGGAGGCCAGACCAACATGGGATCCAAAACGAAATCAACAACCATGCATGCCATAGCATCCATTCAAACCTCATTGCACACCCCAAACCTTAGGCAGCCATTGCCAACTAAAAGGACCATATTTTGACACCTACATCTTCCCACGAAAAATACCAAATAATTTAAGATGATACCCCTATAAAATATAACATCAAGACACATTCCCAGTGACTGTAAACAACGGACACAAGACCAGCCAACCTATCCTGTTCATTTTCATCATCGCACATCCTTGACTTTTTTAATAGAGTACCAATGAATTTCCATCATCACACACCCTTGACTTTTTTTGAATGGCAATTTCGCTATTAACAAATAGGAAAAAAAATTACATTATAGACATTGAACCCCTTAATTAAGATAATAAAGAGTTTTTTTCTAATGGAACAGTTATCTACTCAAGAACATTGCATCTTTTGTGCACTTTATTTAGCCAAATAGTTGGCCAAAAAACTCACTACTCATGACCTACTCAATCTCAGACCACAAAACTAGCAAAGGTCTCCAGGTCCACCTAATGCAGTAATTTGTGCCGACTGCTAGATCAACTGACAACTGAATCTCTCAGCAACCTATGCATTCTACATTCAGGCCTAAAATTCAAGTTAGAAAATTTTGAGACTTCAGTTTTTGCTTTACTAGCAGGTCCTAATATTTGAAGAAGAAAAAAAAAGGTTGTCCGAAACTTTAAATAATCATGATTTTGAAGGGGTTAAAAAGGATTCTTCTTGTTGTATCATTCAGTGGGCCTCCGCTGGAACTGCATATTCTTAGATGATTAGGGACTGGACAGAGAAAATTTGGCTAGTTATTCGTTCTGAAAGATTTACACTTCATCATGTTTTTTCTGTTCAGTTCTGCTTCTTGTTTGAGGTGATCACGTTTTCATTTCCTTGGATGTTGTAGCCTTAGCTCCGCTCTAACTTTGTTTTGTGTCAATATTATATTAACTTTTCCCAAAAAAAGGGAAAAAAAAAAGAAGTAAAAAAAAAAACTAGAAGACTGCATTCACAGTTGCTACAATGCCTACATAGTTTCATACACATGAAGTTCAAGTGAACCACGCTACAACCACAATGCTATGTTCTAAAAAAAAAACCACAATGTTATGTTCTACAAAAAACAACCACAATGCTAAAAACTATTCTTCCAAGAAATCCATAAATGAACAACAAGAAAACAATTAAAACACTTCTAATGGTAAAATCACCCCCAAAAATAAAAGAAAGAAAGAAAGAAAGAAAAACTCTTTTGATGCAATGATTTGAAGTCCACTAGTAGAGATCTAGTATTGTTGTGAGACGTATTTCTATTAGTGAAAGCAAGCATGGCACTGTGTGAGGGTGCATGATTGCACACATACCAAACCAAACCAAACCAAGCCTTTTCCCACTAGGTGGGGTCGGCTATATGGATTTGACGACGCCAATCAAATCTGTTTAGGGCCATGTCCTCCGTTAGATCCATGTAGGCAAGATCATGTTTAATAGTTTCTTTCCAACTTCTCTTGGGTCTCCCTCTCCCTCTCCTACTCCTGGCAATCTCCATGCTTTCACACCTTTTAACAGGTGCCTCCGTTGGACGCCTTCTAACATGGCCGAACCATCTCAGTCGATTTTCTCTCATAAATGAAGAAAATGATCCGAACATATAATCACAAGAGAAGGAAAGAGCTTAGACTGAAACCCATCACACATCGAGTAGCAATCAGGAATCTCCATGGTATTACTATCAGGCCAAAAGATTCAGTACAAGGACAATGAAACTACATGAAAACAACAGTGCAACTGTTGTTAGAATTCCACAATTCACATCCTGAAACTTAGGATTCGTACTAACCAAACCAAACCAAGCCTTTTCCCACTATGTGGGGTCGGCTATATGATTTGACGACGCCAATCAAATCTGTTTAGGGCCATGTCCTCCATTAGATCCATGTAGGCAATGTCATGTTTAATAGTTTCTTTCCAACTTCTCTTGGGTCTCCCTCTCCCTCTCCTACTCCTAGCAATCTCCATGCTTTCACACCTTTTAACAGGTGCCTCCATTGGACGCCTTCTAACATGGCCAAACCATCTCAGTCGATTTTCTCTCATTTTATCTCCAATCGGTGCTATTCCTACTTTGCCCCTAATCTCCTCATTCCTAATCCTATCTCTCCTTGTGATCCCGCACATCCATCTTAGCATTCTCATCTCCGCAACTTCCATCTTCTTGACATGATTATGTTTTACTGCCCAACACTCTGATCCATATAACAACGCTGGTCGTACCGCCACCTTATAATACTTTTCTTTAACCTTGAGGGGGACTTTCCGATCACACAAGACCCCCGAAGCACTCCTCCATTTGGTCCACCCAGCCTGAATCCTGTGACTTACATCAGTATCAATCCCTCCATCCTGTTGCACCATAGATCCAAGGTACCTAAAGTTTTCTTTCTCTATAATCTTTTGTATGCCCAAACTTACTTCTATGCTACCAGGTGTCCTACTTTGACTAAACTTGCATTCCATATATTCCGTTTTGCATCGACTTAGCCTAAACCCTTTTGTCTCTAATGTTTTCTGCCACAATTCTAGTTTAGCATTCACTCCTCTCGTCTCATCCACTAAAACAATGTCATCTGCAAATAGCATACACCACGGCACCTCATCCTGGATATGTCTTGTAATCTCATCCATAACTAGGGCAAACAAGTATGGGCTTAACGCTGAGCCTTGGTATAGACCAATCGTGATAAGAAACTCCTTAGTTTCGCCTCCAGTCGTCCTTATAGATGTCACGACTCTATCATACATATCCTTTATCGCCTCAATATATGCGACACACAGTCTTTTCTTTTCCAGAATTCTCCAAAGAATCTCCCTAGGAACCCGGTCATAGGCCTTCTCCAAGTCAATGAACACCGTATGTAAATCTCTCTGACCTTCTCTATACTGTTCCATTAACCTCCTAAGGAGAAAGATAGCCTCCATGGTTGATCTCCCAGGCATGAAATCAAATTGATTCTCTGAAATGTTTGTTATTCTTCTTAGTCTTCTCTCAATAACTCTCTCCCATAATTTCATCGTATGGCTCATCAATTTAATTCTGCGGTAGTTCGCACAGTTCTGAATATCTCATTTGTTCTTGTATATGGGTATAAGAATACTTTTCCTCAATGCATTAGGAATCTTCTTGCTCTTTAACACTACATTAAAAAGCTTTGTCAACCAACTAATGCCATCCTCCCCCAAGCACCTCCAGACCTCAACAGGGATACCATATGGCCCAACCGCTTTCCCATTCTTCATTCTTTTCAGTACTTCTTTAACTTCTTCCCTACTGATTCTCCTATAGAACATATGATTCCCTTCTTCTCTAGAAATGGTAAGCTGCCCCAATTGTATGTCACTACTACTGCTTTTATTAAATAACTTTTAGAAGTAGCACTTCGAACGCTCCTTTATCTCCTATTCCTTTACTAATACCTTTTCATCCTCATCCTTAATGCATTTAACTTGGTTTAAGTCCTTGGTCCGCCGATCTCTGGTTTTAGCAAGCTTGAATATCTCTCTTTCGCCTTCCTTAGTGTCAAGTCGCCTATATAGCTCCTCAAATGCCTTTGCCTTGGCCTCACTAACTGTCCTTTTGGTTTCTCTTTTTGCTTCTTTATACCTCTCCAAGTTCGCTTCATTTCGATCCTTTTGCCAAGTTTTAAAGCACTCTCTTTTAACTCTTATCTTGTCTTGGACTGCTTCGCTCCACAACCATGCCTCTTTCTGTACCAGAGCACCTCCTTTGGATTCTCCTAAGACTTCTTTCCCTACCCTCCTAATACACTCTGCTACCTTATCCCACATATTATTTGCACTCTCATCTATCGCCCAAACGTCTTCCTCTAGTACTCTTTCCATTAAAGCTAGTTGCTTATCACCTTTCAGGTTCCACCATTTATTACCTGAGATAAGAAGGTCGAACCAAGAATGATGGTATCTTCAGATCTTGATTCTGATGGCTGGATCCTAAAGTTACAGAGGCTTGGGGAAGTTGAAATAGGAAGAAGATAAACGGGGAACGGGAATAGTTGCAGAGATAAATGGGAAGAGATAAAGACTTGCGATTAAAGGGATTACGTTAAGAGAGTATTGGGCTTAAGTCATTGGGTCGGGTCAAACTGCGGGTCAAGTCATCTAGCCATTAACCCAACTCACCAAACCACGCATCTAATCTAACGTGTACCCCACTTAATCCTAACCACTTAAATAACTAAAATACATTTCAATTAAAATAATAATAATAATATCTAATAAAAATATAATAAATATATAATAGGTGGGACCGGGATCTTACATTCTCCCCCCTTAGGACATTTGGTCCTCCAAATAAAAATCATACGTCTGGAAGAAGAAACGGATACAACTTCCTCACTTAGTCCCGAAGTTCCCAAGTGGCTTCTCGAGGACTATGGTGCTCCCACTGGACTTTCACCCAATGTATTGTCCGAGTCCTGAGAATTTGCTCCTTTGTGTCGATATTCTGAGACGGTCGCTCCACATAAGTAACATCTGGCTGCAATTCCAATGGCTCATAGTGCAACACGTGCAAAGGGTCTTTGATATACTTTTTCAACATCGAGACATGAAAAACATTATGCACTGCTGACAACTCTGCTGGTAAAGCCAATCTGTAAGCAACTTCTCCAATTCTTTCCAAGATCTCGAATGGGCCTATATATCTCTGAGATAACTTGCCTTTTTGCCCAAATCTCAATGTTCCCCGCGTCGGTGAAACCTTAAGAAATACATGTTCACCTATCTCAAACTGAAGATCTCTTCTCTTCATGTCTGCATAACTCTTCTGCCGGCTTCTAGCAATTTTCAACCGATCATGAATTTGCTTCACTTGCTCACTGGTATCACTAACAATAGATGGGCCATGAAAACTTCTGACACCTATCTCTTCCCAACAAATTGGGGTTCTGCATTTACGGCCATACAACGCTTCAAATGGTGCCATGCCGATACTAAAGTGATAACTATTATTATATGCAAACTCGCATAATGGGAGACTCTTCTGCCAGTCCTTCCCAAACTCAAGGACGCATGCTCGCAACATATCCTCCAGTGTCTGATTAGTCCTTTCAGTCTATCCGTCGGCCTGAGGATGATAAGCTGTACTGAAATTCAACTTCGTGCCCAAGGCTGCCTGAAGTTCTGTCCAAAATCTGCCCAAAAATCTAGGATCTCAGTCTGATACGATCGCACCATGAATTGTGACAACCTTCTCCATATACATTCGAGCTAATTCATCTCGAGGTGTCTTCATATTCATTGGTAAGAAATGTGCCACCTTTGTCAGCCTGTCAACTATCACCTAGATACTATCTCTATTATGAATCGATGGCAATCCAGAAATAAAATCCATCGTTATGTGTTCCCATTTCCAATCTGGCACTTCCAATTGTTTTAAAAGTCCTGGGGGTTGCTTCCGTTCTGCCTTTACTTGCTGACACACCAAGCATCTTGCTGTAAATCCTGCTACTTCCTTCTTCATGTTATTCCACCAATAATGATTACGCAGGTTCTGGTACATCTTTGTACTGCCTGGATGAATAGTATAACGGGAATGATGCGCCTCCGTCATGATCTCATTCTTCAACTCTTCTAATTATGCCACTCATGATTTGGAACTTGCAGCAATATCATGGCATTGAAGATGTGGCGTCATTACTTGTACGGTGAGAAGTTTGAAATTCATTCAGACCATAGAAGTCTCCAATATTTAATTTGAATTATGATTATGTTCTTGCTATTTACTTTGTAATATTTGGTGCATAGGTACCGAGCCCTACTTTACCGAGGAGACGGAGGAGTATCAAACGTTTCAAGCATTTGAGCCAACTGACGAACCCGAGTGGAATGCCGGAGACGGTTTTGGAGCCGTCTGAGCCTGCATGAGAGTGACGTCATCTCCTCTAGATGAACTTTCTTTAATGATAAACCTTTCCTTAGTAATTGTTTTATTCATTCTGCAACTTTAACTATTAATGTTTATTTGATTTTCGTGTTGGATCTTATTTATGGTCATTGAATACCAATTGAATGAAGCTTCCGTTGCATTTAATGACATTTTATTTGAAATCACCACGGTTTGTGATGTTATGTGGGTCCACTTTTGGAAGCTTGTGTTGTATTAAACACGGGAATTTGAATTTGTTTTAATTTTTCACGTTTTTCCCCACCTAGTAGGAGAGGGAGAGGGAGACCCAAGAGAAGTTGGAAAGAAACTATTAAACATGATCTTGCCTACATGGATCTAACGGAGGACATGGCCCTAAACAGATTTGATTGGCGTCGTCAAATCCATATAGCCGACCCCACCTAGTGGGAAAAGGCTTGGTTTGGTTTGGTTTGGTTTGGTTTGGTTTCCCCAATTCTTATTTTGGGGACGTGACAAACATAGTCCATGTCACAAGCACAACAAAACTAGAATGCTCTAAAACATCTCTTTGTAAACGATAAGAAGGTATTATCTGTGAACCAATCGACAAAAGCTTCTGTTTTCAGCTCATAACCTACAACTTCAAGCTTCTTTCCTAGTTTAATCTTCTGAAAAAAAAAAAAAAACGTTCCTAAAAGATTAATCAGTAAAAAAGGAAAATGAATATGTGCAACCATGATCAGAAAAATGGTCACTAAACGATTTCAGTGGAACCATACAATTGGAATCACCACTGATTATCAATGCAGACGTATCAGTCTGTACGTACGAAAGCCAACTGCTGCTTTCATGAGGACACAATTTAGAAAGCATGGGGAAAGCGCAAATCTATAATCCTTAACTGCATGTATACATATATGAAAATTCCATGTAATTCAAACAAATACAGGATATACCGACATCTTTATAATATTTAAAATATACTCTAAATCAAGTGATGAACCATTGTCCACCCCATTGCAACTTCAATCACTGGCAGGACTCAAACAGTGCCATTGCAATAGGGAGACTTCTCTTTCACAAATTTCATATCATATACACAATGAACATAACCAAGCACAAGTAATACTCTAGCTAACATCTACCAATCAGCTTTCAAAAGGCTACAAACCATACTTCCTACTTAAGTACATCAAGTAGAATTAAAAATCTCATTGAATTTAAAATGAGATACCATTTCAAGTGCTACAATTTTTGCACGTCAAAAGGATACTACATAAACATGGATATACAAAGTACAAACAGCACTCAATCATTTGATGAGACCAGTAGTAAAGCACTTCAAAATTACATTAAAAAAAAGAGTCATGAATAGATTTAGTGTGAAAATTACAAGAATACCCATCTGTCAAAGAGTCTAGACGCTAAAACTGTGTATGCAGTATGCACCTACCACATTTCCTTTTACAGTTACTGTAAGCCCAACTCCAATTTACTCTCCCAATCCAAAGAGACCCACATGTGCCTTTGGAACAATCAGACATGCATCTCCAAGTAAAGCGAGAAGCCCGCAGCCGGCACACTGTCCATAATTTGATATACGTCGATAAAAGGGATATTCAAAAGAAAGAAAATGCAGCAAAAGGCCATGAAATTGCTTCCACTAGCCTGTTGTGATGTTTCCAAAGCATATCTATGGATACAAGTTCCCCCAAGAAAGACCCAGAGTCAAACTAACAATATGGAAAGCACTCACACAACCTCAATCAAGGAACCACTGTTACAATCAATTAGATGAAACCAACACCATTGCTAATGAAAACAGTCATTCCCTCCACCTAGGACTCTTGAGGGGAAGAAACCCAGAAGGAGATGTTGGGAAGAAAATGCTCGGAGACAGTGGAGGCTGCTGTGGCCCTGGACCCAGAATCCCCGAAGCCTGTTGCGGCAGGGGGGAGAGCGAGAAATTAGCGCTTGCCAGAGGCGAGAACTGAAAACTTGGTGACAGAGGATACTGAAACCCAGGTGAAGGCAAAGGATAAGGCGACCGCGGGGAGAATAGATTCAAGAAGCTGCTGGGGGAAGGCAATGGAAATTGGGATGATGGAGATGGCAAAAGTGCAGGAACGTTTCCCCGTGGAGAAGGGAACACGGGGGCATTCAGGGGCGTTGGAAGCAGACCAGAAGTCGAAGGTTGACCCTGACCACCGGAATCAATCATAGAATTCTGCAGGTAACGCATATAGGCCGAGATGGGCGACTCAGCCGTGTTGTTCCAAACCGGGTCTCCTGGACCTGGAGTGATAGCCGATAAGGGCGAGAACTGACTAGGCCATACAAAGAAAGGTGAATTTGGGTTGGAATTGGGGTTGGGGTTGCTGTTGTTATTGAAGGGAATAGGTGGAGGTAGTGGAGGAGGCACGGTGGGGCGGGTGATAGGCGATAACGGGGGTGGACGGATCTTCTGCAAGCGCAAACTATGAGGTTTAGGGGGGTTGTGCCTGGGACCCGCCGGCCTGGGCGGTGGTGGCTGGTCATGGTGCGAAGGCGATCCAGTCAGCTGCTGGACAATACTGCGAAAATCGGTCTTGCTGATGTTATAGACCTGGGGTTGGGGCTGCTGCTGCTGCTGCTGCTGCTGCGGCTGCTGCTGCTTAGGGTTTCCAAAATTGGGTTGGTGCAAAGGGCTCTTACGGATGTTTTTCCCCATCTTATTCACACCCAAATGCTCATTCATCCTAGAATTTCTAGGGTAATTCCCATTCGAATCATCCATCACAAACAACCCTACCCAATCACAACAATAAAAAACAAAAAAACAAACCCCACTAGATTTCAAGAAACGGAAGCTGATCTATCCAAACAGCAAATGAACTGAAACAACTCAAACCGTTTTGCAACTTTCAAAGACTCAGAATCGAAACCGTAGAGCTATCAAAGTTTCAAGACTCAAATACATACCTATGATCGAGAGCTGAATCATCTCCTTCAATTCAAACCCTAGAAGCTGAGAGAGTTGAAAAAACAAACAACGAAACGAAAAAAAAAGATTACCTTTTCCTAAGAAAGGGAGAGATATTTGAGCAGATTGCGGAAGAATCTTGAAATAGATTTTGGAATGAGTGGAAAAAAAAAAAACCCTAGCTAGGGTTAATCAGAGGATGGAAAGCAGCGTAGAAATTGCAAAGTGACGGGTACATTACGTTTACGACCTCTTGCTCTCCTTCTCCCCCTTTCATTAGTCATCGGTCAACAACAACAACTGTGATGCGAGAGACTAAAAAGATGCTGTATAAGTGCATAACTAACTAGCCTTTCATTCGGTGTTCCGAAGGAGCACCCATCAAAACCAATCCACTTGGTCATAACTCAGAAGTACCTAAATGTGGACTTCAAAGTGGGGGCCACCTCCAACTTTTGGATTGGGGGTGGTCCATAATTTTATGATTGTTTATACATTTTTGTTAGGGAAGATAATATAGAATATCTACATGAGAAGAATCTGTGTTCGTTGGCAAAACATCAAACCACCTGTTCATGGAATGCTCATTTGTCAAGCCACCAGCATAGATAGTATCTCACAAACCTCCTCAAAGTCATTGTATTTATGGCCAGTGGTGGTGGGGATGGGAATAATCCTAGCTTTTAGTATTTGTTGAAACCAGTACATGAGTACATATTCGAATGAACCCTCTGCACCCAAAGTTAGATTCTAGCTGAAACATAAAATTTGAGCCAACAACAATGGAAGGTGCAATTTGTGTGTGAATGTGAATCTCTGCTTGAGAAAGCCTCTCTATTCCTCCACCAATGGGCTGGATTAAGTTGAATTTTGATGGATCCTTTTCACATACACCTTATATTAGATTTTGTTGGGGGCATCTCCCACATGCTTCTCGTATGTGTGATGTGTGCAATTCCAGCATAAGGCCCACCTTTTGATAATTTGTATTGTTCAAAATGAGTGTCACCCCTCCACTAACATGTTCTTAAAGTTATTTTAATAGGAGTTGGTCCAACCATAAGATTTAACGTATAATTGATAATTTAATTAGCATATTTTTATATACTATTGATGAGTCAGGCCCAAATGACCCAACCCATGAGGATGAAGCTCAGGTCCAAGCCCACGAAGAGACCAAGTCAGGGCAGCCACGTTGCTTCGGAAGCAGTCTCGCTCCTACCAGGTCCTGCGGAAGAATATCTCACCTGCCTCGTCCAGCGCGAGGGCAGTTCGAGGGCTCCAAGGTCGAACGTTGCTGAAGAGTCGTCCCCATCTGTTAGGGGAGGACTATAAATCGGGGAGCCCCACCAGCACTTAAGGAGGATGGATCTCTCTCTATTCACTTCGACTCTTGTATTCCTCTAGTTTGTAATAATCATTGAGGAAGTAAAACACCACAGGCAATGTTAGTTTTATGGTCTCAATACCAGCATATGATGTAATAAATTGATTCATTTCTTTATTAATCAATATATTCATGCTTTCCATTTCATGAGATGAATGGTGTTTAATTATATACTTGCACATAACCAATACGAATGACATAATGGTTCATGAGATGAACCGGAGTCCATAAGTATACTAGATATAATACATGTGTATGGATGAGATCCACATACGGGAGACATGTATAATAAATCTTATACTTGAATATCTTCACAACCAGTGATGAGACTGGACATCTCATACTGACAAGGTTGCAGCATTTTGATCACTATGCGATAGTGTGATTTGTCTCGATCATCAGAATGAAAGATTCTGGATCATAGTGCTGGTACATTGGATGTATTGAAGGACCATGAGAAGCACCTTATAAACATTGTCTTTATATTAAGGTCTGCTCTCATAATTCCCTATCAGTAAGCTCTCAATCCTGAGACATTAATGGACTCAAGTTTCTATCTATTCATTTGCTTTGAGTCACCAATGAGTGAGGCCAACTATAGGTCAACACCTCGGTGATTTGGGTATATGGTAGTAGATCTGTAGGAACATTTAATGGTCAAGATGGAATCTATCTCTAATGTCCCCTCGTGCCAATTAATGGATTTATCATTGGTAAGTGTACACCCATTCCGATTAAGAGTTAATTGGAAAGGTACCATTGATCATTATAATTAATTGGGACTCAAGGATAATAAGATATGGATCTAGTTTGGAAGACAGGTCCAATTGATCCATGGATATTGATGGAGGGGCCTACTTGTGGTAATAGGGAAGTTTAGGGTCTTCTATGTAATTTATTCCTAAGACTGGAGTGCAATTGCATTTATATAGTGGAGTTATTTGCAATTAACTGTGGGCCCGGATTGCACATGAGATGTGGGGTCACGTATCCCAGTTGGAGCCAGCTTTCTAAGGAATCCCTAGTGGTCCCCACGCTAGCCCAAGTTACTAATTCTACTTAAACTCTAAAAGGAAGGAATTAGAAAGATACTATTTCTATTTGAAGTGAGACTTCTAATAGTGGTAATAGTAAAAGAAGATAGTTACTAATTATAATTAGTAGGAGAGGGTGTTATGGGTTATAAAAGGGAAGGCTTATGGGCTGGACGTCCATACTCATCTCCCTCATTGGAATTCACGCCCATCTCTCCTTGTGCAAGTGTTGCACAATAACCTCTTCTAGTTCTAGTTCTCCTTCTAGTTGCTTAGAGTTTTCTAGTAGTTTTCTTTAGGAGATCCCACCCATCTCCTTGAGAAGAGAATTTGATAACGGGATATAGCGTGGAAGATCACAAGGTGTTGGAGATCTTACTTTGATTAAGTGAAAGCGTTTCATCTTCAAAGAAAGTAGCAACTTCTCCATTAGAGCCCAACCGAGCTCCAAAGGTATAATCTACTTCCTTGTATGTTGTAGATTTATTTGTTGCATGTGTGTTACTGATTTTCTATCTCCTAGATAGATTGAATTACTGATCATGATAGATGAGATAGAGGGTTTGCATCTTGGACACATTGGTAGCCTTCTGGATAGTTGATCTCTGTATCAAGTGGATCAAAAGTTTTTGAAACCTATCCTAGAGGCCCACCCTATTTCCAACAGCAATCTCTGCCTTTATAAAGTGGACGTAGGTCATCTTGACCGAACCACTATAATCCCTTATCTCTCTTCTTTAATTATTGCATTTATTACTTGACCGGTGGTGTCCGAAGCCCTATTTTGGCATCATCAACTATTAATGAGATACATTAACCGTGTTATCAAATATATATTTAATCTTATAATGGGCCCAACTCCTACTGAAAAAAAATTTGATGACATGTCAACGAAGAGGTGACATTCTGCATTATAATAGGTGGGTTGCAGGCTAGAGCTCAACACATCCTATTAGTGGGTAGGCGTGTGTTTCAGCCAAAGGGTTCCAGACTCGTAATTCATATGTGGGTCTTAAGGATGCCCCCCACTCCTGCATCTTAAGGTGCATGTAAAAGGATCCATCAAAATTCAAATTAATCCAGCCCAATGGTGGAGGAGGAGTCCAATGATCATGAGGCTCTTGCAAAGTTGGGATTCACATTCAAACGCGCTCTTCTCTTTAGACTGGCACCGCTTCTAAGTTAAGTCTTCTTCCTTTGGCTATTCATATGAAGATGAAGGGTTAGAAAGGGGGACAGATAAAAAAATGAAAAATGACCATAAGTGTACAGTAGTTTTTGACATTATGATTTACAGGGATGATTCTTTTGCTCTAAGCACTAAATTCAAGAAAAACAAGAGTAGAGATATGCCTATCCAACTTTTATGCAAGAAAAAAAAAATCTTTAAACCGGGAAGGGTAAAAGGGTCAAAAAGAGAAAGTTGGAATGAGGAAACGACTGAGCCTTCCTTTTCTAACATTGAATGTTAGTCGAGGGAGGTTTCAGTAAAAATAGAAAATATAGGAGTGTCTTTGAGGTTTCACTAAAGTGTAGGGGCCTTCTTGTAGAAAACTCTATAAAAAAATAGCCACATCATAAATTTACTGCTCCATCCTACCATTTTTTAACCAAACATAGTGAAATAAACATCATGTGTGGCGGTGCGTACTTTAACCATGGATTAAAATCTCGGCCGATATGAATTGGTATCGATCCATACCAGGACGATATTTTGTCGCGATACCAGACTCGGTATCGCAAGGTAAAATATCCCCAAAATACCGGCCGATATGGTCAAAATATCGATTTGACCGATATCTCGGGCCGAGATAGAATAATGGTAAAAAATTATATTTTTGCAACTTTTTCCCAATTCCTCCATCTCCTTCTCCTCTTCCTTCATCTCCTTAGAGCAGTCATGTCTCCATAGTTCATTCTCTTGCATATTTCCAAATTCCAACACTATTTACTGTAGAAATCATTTTATTTGGTAAGAGAAAACAACTTAACTCCCTTATTTTTACTATGGGCCCAGCTCTCCTAAGCTTAAGTTTACCTTATTCTAAGTTGAAACAGTACTGGTGCCACAAATCAAAGTCGATTATCGTTGTTTTTTGCATGATGATCGTCTCCAAAATCTAGATAAATCCAATCAGAGCTTGATTTTCCAGTTCCATCATGCAAAAAACAGATAGAATCTACTTAGATTTGTGGGACCAGCACTATTCCATCTTAGGATAAGGTAAGCTTCAACTTATGAGAGCCCTGCTCTTTTACTATTATGTATTTTTTATTTTTTATTTTTAGATAAAGCATAGTATGTCATTTTTGGGTTTGTGTTGTGTTCTTCACTTAGATCTACACATTTTCATGCTAGATATACTTATATACATGATTTTGGGTGTAGAAAAATAATTTTTTTGAAATTTTTTTTTTAAATCTTCTATTTAAAAAAAAATAATGTTAGAGTATTTATGATACTAAATAGTAACTACTAATGTATTATTAATAGTGTATAGATAAATGATATGTTATCTTTAGTTTCTTATATTTTACACTAATAAATTGATCATGAGCCAAAATAATGGTTGCATTAAATAAAATACTTGAGAAAATAATAAATTGTGACACAGACTGGACTCATAACTTAAGGTGACAAATATTTTGATTTATTGTTATTACTAATGAAAAAAATATTATTTTTCAGTATTTTTTAATATTCTGAGTTTTTTTGATATTTTTGTTATTTTTTGAATTAAAAAAAATACTCCGCGACAGACCGAAGCAACCGATACCGATATCATATTATTTTTTTTTATCCCGATCGATACCGTGACCAATTCCACGATTTTAAACCATGACTTTCACACCACCTTCACTAAAGGGCCATTCTTTGGAGTCGCACGGCTTGACTCCACATTTCATTCTTTGGAATCTTTCAACGTTCAATCTCCTTCTACAACTGTAACCGTGTTGACGGTCCAAAAAAG
Organism: Litsea cubeba; assembly: GCA_012931725.1. Lineage (NCBI taxonomy): Eukaryota > Viridiplantae > Streptophyta > Magnoliopsida > Laurales > Lauraceae > Litsea > Litsea cubeba. Next base: position 23,366,049 of record CM022946.1, read on the forward strand.
GGAAAGCCATGTTATTGTCAACTTACCGTGTAAGGAGATAGGCGAGATAATTGCTTTTTGTCTTTTGTTTTATTTTGGCCTTTGTTAAAGTTGTCTTTGTGTTCCATGCAAACACCTTAGATTGCAACCATGAGTGGTTCTCTTGTGGAAGTGAATGATTGTAGCTGTACTTTCCTCTTTGAAATGCAGAATCTGTTAATTGCACTTGTTCATGCCCCAAGTGGAAATGAATGAGTCCTTTTGTTTTAGAGCCTTTCAAGTCTCTCTGCCTCTTTGTCCTGGAATCGAATTTGGGTTAGATTTAGAACCAGTTTCTGGTGTGAGTCTTTCAGAATTCAGTCTTACTCCCAGTTTGCGACACTGAGTAGTTCATCATTTGAACACACAAATAGTCTTTCTAAATCTTCCCAAATGACAGGGAATCACGTCCCATGTCAAATCATGACATCAAGTAGCTAGGGTAAAGTGGTGATTTGACCCTTTCTTACCCTATTTTAGGTTTGTACGTTCTTTATTTCTGATCCTATAGAGAGAGAGATGAACAGAAGAGATGGGGTTCATACTTCATACCTATTTTGTCATTCAACGACAGAGTTGGCAGAGAGATGTAAAATTGGGGTTTTATAGTAAAGGGACTCGAGTACCTCACGACCACAAACCCACCATATGGAGGGTTTTTGACCCATGGTATCATGGGTCAAGAGCAACACTATCAAAAAGTGCAGTCCAAGGCAAACTTGATCTTGGTGATATCTTTATATCATTTGTCATAATAAATTCATGAAAATTAATTTTTAGATGTGTTAATCCTTAAAAGTTCCTTTTAATTTTATATGTTGCAACCTCTTTTTCGACAATCAATCATGTCCTACTATAAATTTCAAACTAAAATCACCCTACATGTGGCACCATTGTTTTGATTCAACCCGTTTACTATAATACACAACCTCCTTTTTATATCAAATGGCCTAAACTTCATCTCAGTCTCAGTGATATTAAGTACCCAACCTTATTGCGCCCCCGCCCGCCCCCCTTGATATAAGTACCTAAACTTATTGCAAACCACCCCCCCCCCCCCCCCCAACAAAACCCGAAAAAAAAAAAAAAAAAAAAAAACTCCTTTTACTGTTATTTATGTTAATCTTGGGTTCAATTTTACTTGGATCTTCTAATTTTTATCAGGGGCCCATCAAGCATCTTTGCCCTGTGCATTGCAGGACTGCTATGATAGAGCCATTAAATATTGAGGACAAAAACTGAAGGGCACCCAATCATTTGATCAAAATACTAAGAAAACCACCTGAAACAACCCCACCTCAGTCCTTTTAAGTCCAGTGATTATTGATTGCCATTCAACCTGAAGTCATCATATTTACAATAAAAATATAAAAAAGGTCTTCCCTTCAACTGTCATTAATTAAGTAATGGACCGGGAAAAAAAAAAACCCACTAATGGACCCTCATAAGAGTGCCTGTAAGCCCTCACAAGATAAATAAGATTTGGGATAATTTATGGGGCCCACTTGCCTATAAGATCAATGGGATTTTGGAATTAAACTGGCTAAAGATTAAATAGAAAAAGAAAAAAAGAGGTCCATTCCCATCTGTCTCATCTATGGCTATAAAAATGAAACTTTGCAATCCATGTAATGCCCTTAAACTAGATAGCCTACAACATCAAGTAAGCCAATTTAACAAAACCAACTGTTCGATTTGTGACCATGAAAATTTCAGACAGTTTAAAATGAATTTCATCTCGTTTATTAATATATTCTCTAATTTTATTTCAATAGGAGTTAATTTCATTGTAAAATGAGTTTATCACCAATACAATAATTAACAATTTCTCAAAAGTGAGGCCCATCGTAGAGTTCCACTCATTTCCGTTATTGAAGTGCGGCGGAAACACTCAGGGGATCCGAGCTCCAATTCATCGAACTTAACCAAGCAAAATTAAGATCATCTCAAGACTTAAAACCGTCTTGTAGGTTTGAAATTACTGCTCCAAATGTTAAACTGGCAAAAGCCAAAATTGTATTCGGCCAATATATAAATCTTGGACTAATATATCTATATAACTTACACACACATATAGAGGAGCGTTAGAAAACTCTAAGAAATCATTTTAAAAAAAACGCACCTCCTAGTGGGACCCACTATATATGATGCATGACAACTATGAAATGCCGTTGGATGAAAAGATCCGGATAAGACCTACTTATATATGTTCAGAATTTCAACTCCATTCAATCATCCTAATTCCTTGATATATGGCCCTAAAGTTTACTGACTTTAGAGGCAACATTTTCTTACCATCTCAATCCAATGGAGAGTAGCAATTGGACGAGTGCCAAATTTGAACATGGGTGGTAGTGTGTGTACGAAAAGATTAGATTGGATCAAAATGTGCTCCAGGACCTTGAAAAAAAGTGGAGCAAAAAGAATTTTTTTATAAATTTTTCGTATCTTTGAAGTATAATATATATCAGTCTGTTTCAAACCTTTCATCTTAAAGAAAATAAAAATAAAAATTGGATCACCAAACAAATATTACAAATATTCTCCATTAATTACTTGTATGGATTTTATAAATTAACAAAACAACAGAATAATATATTAAGGCCGGTATGGAGTTCCCAATGCATTTTAGGCTTGTGACAAAACACAGTAAATTTAGTATTAGTCATGGCCCAAACCTTTCCAAAATCATGTTTGATAATGTGGAAAAATGGACCCAGATTCAAGGGATTGGGACAAGAGGGTCTGGTATGTATATAATATATTCTCATTTCTTTTCTTTTTCTATATTCAGTTTTATTTCCATCCTGAATTCGATGTATTGAGACAGGCATGCATGTTGCATTTGAGGCTGAATTTTGAGGATTAGACGCTTCTCATGATATCTATCATTTTGCTTGTATTGTCAAAATTCTCACCTGTCTGAAACAAATGTTTCTGGTGGATACTTTTGGTCCAAAGCACAATAATTATCGCCTTGATTAGGGCATGGGAGGGTGGCAGAATTCTGAATTCTGAATTCTGAGCTGAACTCTGACAAAGTCCATTTATCAATATTCTGCACGAGCACCATCACTTGAATAGGGATGAAAATGGACCCCATTTAACCAACTTGAAGGAAAGACAAAAAAAATCTAGTCTTGGCCCTCATTTTGTGGGCCCCACTGACAATGCATGGGCTCCTGACTTCATGGTCCATCAAAATGGGGCTGGACCACCCAAATAAATGAACGATACATGTACCCATGTAGTGGATAACTAACTAATCAGGGGGCGTTTTGCACAATCTACTTGTGGCTTCTATCATTCTTAGTTCTTTAAATTTTACCAAGGCAAGCAATTTTTATTGGAACTAGAGAGTTCGTGTTGGGAGTTGGGAAGAATTATAAATGTTATCTCCCTCAAGTTTCTCAAAACCTCCTAACAACCAGTATTAAAATGATAATATTTGGAGAATTTCAAAATGAAATTTTTTTAGAAATCTGCTCATCAAATAAGGAAGTTCAGGAATTCCATAAAAACGACGACAATATTGTTGTTTGAAAGTCCTAATAAACAAAATCTCCGTGGGAAATACTTTGTGGACAAATGTCCCCGAAATCAACTTCTTTTCCGCACTTTTGTTGTGTTAATCATGTTGTGCTATATACTAATATCAAGATGCCCTTTCAATCGCATGGAATTGAATATATAGAAATTTATGGTCAAATATTTGGTTCTAAAATAGAGTTATTAAAAAGATTTAAGGGGTTACTTATCAGGCAGGCGACCGCAGTTCTAACCTGACTGACAAAGGTTCGCACCCTGGGTACGTCATATTTTCCCACTTGTGTAGGCTTTATTTCCATTTGTGCCGGCTTCTTTTCCATTTATGTGAGCCTTTTTCCCGCTATGAATTCTCCCCAAGAGGAATAAATTATCTTTAGCTCCACCAACCGAACTAAACTCCCCATTCAGAATATACTAACAATTCAAGAAGAAGAATTTTATAGTGGAATAACATGCAATAAAGAAGCCACATATCCATGACATTGAACATTCATTTCTCTTTCATAAATCAGTTCATATAAATTAAACATCATTATGATATCAAATCATAACTCTCTATCTCTTCATCCTTCACATAATCATATAACCAAAGAGATTTTGAGAGAAATAGAGCAGAGATATAGATAGTCCTTTTCCATGTTTTCTTTAATTATAAGTGTGTGGGGAGATTTCCAGAGCTCCAGGATTACGCTAAATCACAGCCATCAGATGGGACTAAGCACTATTACGTGCCATCCGCATGCTGCCCACGTGGCGCCAGCTACCAGCACGGGGGGCCCGGCCGAAGTCAGGAAGGTCCGGGCCGCTAGCGCCGAGCTCGGCTACCCCAGGTGCCCACCTCGGCTGAAAGCTCCACCTCGGCCGAAGGAACCGGGACAAAAGCCGAAGCAGGAAAGAATTTCCACTCGCGCCCTTCGCCCCCCACGTCATCAGACACGTGGAGGAATAGGGGAGCGAGCCAGTGAGACAGATGCGACATCCAGCCGTTCACAATCTTCGCCAGATCCCTGACAGGACGGCATCCAGTGGCTGAGGCCAAATCAGGGCACGGCCCGAGCATAGATCCGATGGTGCCCCTACCGCCAAAGGCGCCCAACACAATCTGGCCCAACGTGACACGCATTCAATGCGATATGGGCCGATCCGACTGACATTAAATGCAAAGCGGGCTGGATTGGACCGCATTAATTACTTTGTGGGCTGATCATGACTTCCCTGTCGAGTCATGGGACCCGCGCCAAGATATCATCCAAAGATACAACCCAAGCCTCTATAAATAGAGCCTCGTTCCACATGCAAGGTACGCACAATCCAATAGAAAGAGCCGTTACTCTGTCTCTCTTCTTCCTCTCCTTCCTTTGTTCCAGTTCATTCACTGACTTAGGCATCGGAGAGCCTTGCGCCGCCCAGGCCAGGGTCCTCTGACCGTTTGCTCTCCCCTTTCAGGCTTTCGGGCGGCACCTAATCTTCATCACCTTGGATAAGTCCTCTAAGGCACCCCAGTTATTGTGGGTCATTATTTTCTGCACCTACAATTGGCGCCGTCTGTGGGAAAGTAATATCTCAACCTTCCCAACCTTCTCAATCATCCCAGAAATCATGCCTCCGAAAGCTAAGAAAGGCGGAGAATCCTCGAGAGCAATGCTCGAGCAGCCAGCACCGTCGCCGGACGTCCCTCCTCAAGGGCGGTCCCGAACGGTGCATGGCACATCTGCAGGCGAGGGCCGCCTAGGCTAGCAGCTCTACGTCGAGGTCCCCCTCCAAGAGGGACTCGAGGCCTCGCTCTCAGCAGATGAAGTCACGCCACCTCGACGCGACGAGCGTCGGCATGAGCGTCCTCGCAAAGATAAAGCCGTGGCCGTAGAAGAAACACGCCGCGCTCAACCTCCTGCCACTGGAGGAGTTGTCGCAGCTCAAAATGCTCTCCTCCAGAAGCAGGAGCAGCTAATCCGTGAGCTCCAGCAGCAGCTGAAGGCAGCGCAAACTGCCTCGTTGTGGCAGGCCTCTGATCCTCAGGGCAAGAAGAGGGACGCCCAGAGCAGGGCAGCCCAGCCTCCTCGTGAGGATCTGAGAAACCATCTGGACCACAAGCGAAGCCAGATCCATGATGAAGGCTCGAGCAACAGCCGAAGTCATCATAGCTGCAATGGCCGAGCCCATAGCCATCACAGCCCGAACCACTCCCGGCGAAGACCAAGAGTGCCGACGCCAGAAAAGGACGACGAGCAGGAGCGGTTCGACAAACGCATCAGGTTGGCTCTTCAGCGAAACCTGGACGTGCGGGACCAGAAACAAATCTGCGGCCATACCGATCTGGGGGCCTCACCCTTCACAAGAGACATCGAACGGACTCCCTTGCCCAAGAAGTTCTCTGTCCCGCGGTTCGTCCCTTACGACGGACTGTCCGACCCATCCGCTCACCTCCGACACTTCTCCCAGAAGATGTCCATCTGGGGGAACGACTGCAAAATCTTCTCCTCCAGTTTGGGTGACCTCCCCCTGAAGTGGTTCTGCGCTCTCCCCGAAAAGTCAGTTTCGAGCTGGAAGGAGCTCCAGCTCTCCTTCCTGAAAAAGTTCCAAGCCTACAGCGTCGTTCCCAAGACAGAGGGGGACATCCTCGCCCTAAAAATAAAGCAGGGCGAGAGCCTCGCCAAGTTCGCTCAACGATTCTGGGCGGTTTACAGCCAGGTCGAGGGCACCAGGGAGGAAATAACAATCTTTGCTTTCCAACATGCCCTGGTCCTCGGACACGACCTCCGGAAGGACCTGGTCGGAGACCCCCCAGAATCCATGCCGGCGTTGATGTCCCGGATAAAGCGCTTTGTCGCCCGGGAGGAAGATGAAATCCGGGCCTGGGAAGAGGACGAAAGCCCGGAGCCCGGGCGGAAGAGCAGCCAGCCTCGGCAGAGAGGCGGGAGGCCCTTCCAGAAGCAGGAGCCCAAGCAGGCCAGGGACGCTAATTCGGCGAAGCCTACGTCGTCTAGATCTGGAGGCACCTGGAGGCCCAGACCTCCCACCAACGCCAGTCAGGGCGTCAATGTTGTCTTCAAGGAGCCGATATACCAGATCATGAACAAAATAAAGACCAAGCCGTTCTTCAAGTGGCCTCCGCCCTTGAGGAATGAGCCCACCTCCGGCAGCCGAAGCAAGCTCTATTGCTCCTACCACAAAGGTAACGGGCACAAGACCGATGAGTGCAAGTCTCTGAAGTGGTACCTGGAGAGGCTAGCCGGCGAAGGCCACATTCTAGAGTTCGTCAAGGCAGAAGATGCCGGCGGCAGCGAGGGCCGAGTTCACCGGAGCACGGCTCGGGATCCAGACAGCGAGGATTCCGAAAAAATCATTAACGTGATCCACCTGGCGTCCTCAGTTCACTCTCCCTCGTCTCGCGGAGGCTCGCAGGCCCGTGCCGAGGCCAGACGGGCATCGCACGGGAAGGAGGTGATGAAAGCCGAGCTCGGACCGGCATCCAAAAGAGCTCGCCGCGACCGACCTGCGATCTCGTTCTCAGACAAAGATCTGGAGGGAATCCAGCTTCCCCACAACGACCCCCTGCTCCTCACAATGAAGCTAAGGGACTTTACCGTGAAGAGGATCCTCGTCGACTCCTGCAGCTCTTCAAAAAAATGAACCTCTCGGAAGCAGACCTCACGGAAGTCCGTGCGCCCTTGCAAGGGTTATCCGCCAGGCCAGTCTACCCCAAGGGTCGGATCACCCTGGAAACCCGAGTCGGCGGAGCCTCCGTGTTGGCCGACTTCCTGATCGTGGACGCCCCTTCTCCCTACAACGTCATCTTGGGCAGAACGTGGCTCCACAAATTGGAAGCGGTCCCTTCTTCCCTCCACCAGAAGCTGAAGTTCGTATTCGAGAGTAAGGAAGGCAAGATGGAAGTGGTCACAGTGGAGGGAGATCAGCAGCAAGCTAGGCAGTGCATGTTGGCCGCGGTCCCAGCAGAGAAAGAGCCAGAGCGCGTCAACCTCGCCGAATTCGAGAAAGGGCTAGATGAAATCGGCCGAGATCCCGAGAAGAAAAGTATTGAGGATCTGACCGAGGTCAGGCTAGACTCGGCGGACCCAGACGGGTTCTTCCTGATCGGCACTCAGCTGCCAGACGAGGAGAGAGCCGAACTCTCAAGGTTCCTGATGCAGAACGTCGATGTCTTCGCTTAGAGCCCAAGCGAAATGCCTGGGGTCGACCCCGAGGTCATGTGCCACAAGCTAAATGTGGACCCCAGCCACAAGCCAGTAGTGCAAAGGGCCCGAAGGACAGGGCTGCAGCAGACAGACGCGGTCGTCGAAGAGGTCGACAAACTGCTGAAGGCAGGAGCCATCCGGGAAGTCCAGTACCCGGTCTGGCTGGCTAATACGGTGGTGGTTAAAAAGAAAACTGGTAAATGGAGGGTGTGCGTGGACTTCACAGACTTGAACAGGGCCTGCCCTAAAGATAGTTTCCCCCTTCAAAAGATTGATCAAATGATCGACGCCACCGCTGGCCATGACCGAATGAGCTTCCTCGACGCCTACAGAGGCTACCACCAGATTCCACTACACGGGCCTGACGAGGAGAAAACGTCATTCATAACCCCCCGCTGCACTTATTGCTACAAGGTGATGCCCTTCGGGCTAAAGAACGCGGGGGCAACGTATCAGCGCCTCGTGACAAAGATGTTCCAGGCTCAGCTCGGCCGAACGGTGGAAGTATACATCGACGACATGGTCGTCAAATCATTGCACTCCAGCGACCACCTGGCGGATCTTGGCCAAGTCTTCGGCATCCTTTGCGCGTTCAAGCTCAAGCTCAACGCTTCCAAGTGCGCCTTCGGCGTAGCCTCTGGTAAGTTCCTCGGCAGCTTGGTAACGCGGAGGGGGATAGAGGCCAATCTAGACCAGATCACCGCGATCCAGGGCATCCTGAGCCCCTCTACCACGAAAGAAGTCCAGAAGCTCACAGGAATGGCTGCAGCATTCAATCGCTTCATTAGCCGGTCATCAGATAAGTGCAGGCCTTTGTTTCAGCTTCTAAGGAAAAATTTAAAATTCCAGTGGACTCCTGAGTGCGACCAGGCGTTGGCCGCGCTCAAAACCTATCTATCGTCACCACCTTACTCTCCACCCCAACTCGGGGGGAGGTTTTATATTTATATTTTACGGTCTCGGATCACGCAGTGAGCTCCGTCCTCATCAGGGAGGACGAGGGAATTCAAAAACCAATCTATTACACGAGTAAGACTCTGCTTGATGCCGAGGCCAGATACCTTCTATTGGAGAAGCTCGCGCTGGCTCTCGTCAGTGCCTCCCGCAAATTCTCCCATTATTTTCAATCCGACTCCATTGTGGTGATCACGGAGCACCCACTCCGTTCTATATTTCAGAAGGCCGACTTTTCAGGGCGGATATCAAAGTGGGCAATTGAACTAGGGCAGTATGATATACAGTACCGTCCCCGAACTGCGATCAAAGCCCAGATTCTGGCCGACTTCATCGTCGAATTCATCTCGCCAAACTCGGCTCCGACCCAGCTCGGCACGGAACTGGGGGGCATAGGGCAGGAGCCCGAAGTGACCGAGGTCGAACAGTCTCCCACCTCGACATGGAAAATCTTTGTCGACGGTTCGTCCACCTCCAAGAGAGCTGGCGCCGGCATAATCCTCCAATCACCAGAGGGTCTGGTCATAGAGCAGGCCTTCACATTGGACTTCAAAGCAACAAACAATGAGGCAGAGTATGAAGCACTGATAGCAGGATTGAACAGCGCCCAAATCCTCGGAGCCCAGCACCTGGTGATCTTCAGCGATTCCCAACTGGTAACCAGCCAGCTCGCTGGAGACTACCAGGCCAGGGACGAAAGGATGGCGGCCTACTTAGCCCTTGCGAAAAAACTGCTGTCTCATTTCCAGAAAGCCGAGGTCAGGCAGATATCCCGAGATACCAACACGCACGCTGACGCGCTTGCCAGCCTAGCTTCCGCTGTCGAAGCCGGAAAAAAGAGGACCGTCAAAGTTGGGTCGATATCAAGATCAAGCTTAGAACTCCACTCATCTCGGCTAATCCTCTGTGCTGACCTCGGCCCAAGCTGGATGGATCCGATCATCGCTTACTTGAAGGACGATCAGCTCCCCGAGGACAAGACTGAAGCCCACCGAATCAGACTCAAGGCAGCTCGATTCTGGCTCTCTCCCGAAGGCAAACTATACAGGAAATCCTTCACATGTCCATACCTCCAATGCGTCCACCCGAGCAAGGTGGACAACTTCCTGTATGAGATCCACGAAGGAATCTGTGGCAGTCACATAGGAGGTCGATCGCTGGCCTACAGGGCTATAAGCCAGGGTTACTGGTGGCCCTACAAACAGAAGGACGTGCAGGTGTACGCCAGGAAATGCGAGAAGTGCCAGAAGTTCTCCCACTCTCTCCATCAGCCAGCACAAGATCTGAGTCCCCTCTCTAGTCCATGGCCCTTCGCTCAATGGGGCCTAGACATTGTGGGGCCTCTCCACCGAGCTTCAGGAAACAAGAGATGGCTGATAGTCGCCACGGATTACTTCACAAAATGGATAGAAGCTGAGCCGTTGTCCTCCATCACGGACAGGGATTCCAGGAACTTCGTTTGGAAAAACATCCTAACGAGGTTCGGCATCCCCAGGACCCTGATTTCGGACAACGTGACTCAATTCGACTCCAAATCCTTCAAAGACTTCTGCCAAGAGCACGGCATCAGAAACCGTTACTCTACTCCGGCATATCCACAGAGCAATGGCCAGGCCGAAATCTCTAACAAAGTGATCCTGGACGGCCTGAAGAAGCGACTAGACAAGGCAAAGGGAAGATGGGTAGAGGAGCTTCCGAGCGTGCTATGGGCATACAGAACGACTCCAAGACGTTCCACCTCGACAACACCTTTCTCTCTGGCCTACGGGATGGAGGCGGTCATTCCTTTAGAAATTGGCCTACCCACCCCGAGGACAGAGCTGGTCAACCAAGGCCGAAATGAGACGAACCTGGCAATGAAGCTGGACCTGGCAGACGAGCGCCGAGAAGCAGCAGCCCTGCGACTGACGGACTATCAGCAGCGGCTGGCCAGGGCGTACAATAAAAAAGTCAAAGGGAGAAGCTTCTCCGTGGGGGAGCTGGTTCTAAAAAAGACCCTGCCAGCTGACAAAGAACCAAACGAAGGGAAGCTGGCCCCGAACTGGCACGGCTCGTTCAGGGTAGTCTCACTGGCAGGAAGATCATCCTACAAGCTCGAGGACTTAGAGGGCAAGCCACTGCCGAGGCCATGGAATGCATCCCACTTAAAGAAGTTCTATTTCTAAAGATGTAATGAGTCTCAGAATCAATGAAAGCAGCTTTTGCCCTGTCATCAATCTGTCACCTCTCTTTGACTGACTCCGGCAGCTCTGGGTCTACCGCCCTGGAAAAGGCTTCGAGTTCAAACACTCAGTCGTTTCCTAAAGCCCTGGGTCTACCGCCCTGGAAAAGGCTTCGAGTTCAAACACTCAGTCGTTTCCTAAAGCCCTGGGTCTACCGCCCTGGAAAAGGCTTCGAGTTCAAACACTCAGTCGTTTCCTAAAGTTCCGGGTTTATACACCCCTCGAGACCGTTGCCGAACTCATGCTCACACAGCCGAGACCAACGGGATTCTGGGTCCACCTCGGCGCAAGGCAATTCGTCTCGGCCAATGCTAGTCCATTTCAGCCAGTTCCGGGTTTATACACCCCTCGAGACCGTTGCCGAACTCATGCTCACACAGCCGAGACCAACGGGATTCTGGGTCCACCTCGGCGCAAGGCAGTTCGTCTCGGCCAATGCTAGTCCATTTCGGCCAAGGTCAGTTTTTAAGAAGGGAAGAGCAGTGCAAGCACTGAAGTGCAAAAAAGCAGCACAAAAATACAAGTGTTACAAAACAGTGCGAGAAAAGTAAGAAAAAATACAAAAACACTTTACACGGATTGTGTGATCGCAAAACTCGTCCTTTTTATTCATTGTAATTACTTCATTACAAGGGTTACAGAAAAGAGAACAAAGCACAGAAAGGAGGCTCGCAGTCCTCTAAAAGCAGAAAAAGAAATAAAGACTGGGAGGCTCTGATCTTCACCGACTCTTCAGGATGCAAGCTCGAAGACTCCGGTCCGCTGTTTGGAGGCTTTGAGGGACTCTGAATTCCACCGAGCTCTACAGTACACTTTGGTTGGTCAGACCAAAGCATTCAAGAGCCCCTCCAGTTCGGAGGCCCTGGACCTCGCTGAGCTCTTCAACACCCTACGGTCAGTGAGACCAAAGTTTGAAGAACCCCTCGGTCCAGCGGGGCCTCGATTCTACCCTCCGCTCGGCGGTCTTGATATACCGTAAGGGGCGCGTTCCGACGCAGGACCCTGCAGGACCGCCAGACGCAGAGGGCGCCACCAACCCACAGTTGCAGAAGACTCCCATGCAACCGGACCGGTGAGGGTTGGCCGTGGACCCGCGTTCAGAGAGCGCGTGGTCCACGAGGAATGCTTTCAGAGAGCGCACAGACCACGACGGACTTCCCCCCTCGGAGAGAGCCGTCCTCAGGCGCAGGGGTTCCCCCCGGATCGAATATTTCTAAAGGTCTACCGGACATGGCTGCCAAAGCAATAAACAGAAGAAGATGGGCTCCTACGTCTATGTGAATTAAGCTATCCTAATTTCTTTTCTTTTCCTCTCCCAGGGCGAGCCTACCACCTCTACTTATAGGAGGAAGAAGGGCCCGGTCTCCGAAGGAAGTTATGAGGCGAAGTCTCTCATGCGTTACGCGGGAAGCACGTCTTCCTGTATGATGACCAGCGATCCCTATGGCGCCACGTGGAGCCGTTCGCCCGTTTCCCTCATCGGCCGTATCACCTTGCTTACTGCTATTTATGGTCTCCAGAATACGGAGAATCGGCACAGATAGCTATGAAGACCGTTCGACTCTCTCTGACTCGAGGGTCGCGCATCACATAAAAGGCATTCAATACCACACTCAGAAACAAAAGAGAAGTAAAGGAGCTCTGTTCTCATTAGAAGCGAAGGATGTTACAGGGCTGAAAAGCAATACATATAAAAGGCCAAAAGCAAGAAAAGGCGAGACTACTGTAGCTTCGGCGACTCCACCAGGTCGATCACCGTATCTGATGGACCAGCAGCATCGGCCGCGACCGCAACCTCGCTTGGAGTGTCGCCGGCAGCAGAGGCTTTGACCAGTACCTCCCCCGAAGAGGGGGCAGAAGAGGCCTCGCCTTGAGGCATGGCCGAAGCATCGCTGGCGACCGGGGCGTCGCTCGGGGCTGGGGCAGCTGGGGCAGCATCCGAGGCAGGGTCAGCTGCGGGGGCGCCGACCGGGGCGCTCTCGCCCAAAGGAGTGGGGCTCGGCTCAGGAACTGGGTCCGAGTACTTCGGCAGATTCCGATAGACCGGGTGGTCCTCGGGAACCCCCGCGCGCCTCAGCGCGGCCAAGCACCCTTCCTCGAACAAGATGGAGGTAATTTCCTCCACCTGCCTCTCGTACTCTTCGGTGGCTTGGTCCACCCCCCCTTTGGAAAGAAGACTGCGCCTCAGACAGCAAGGAAGCCTTCTCTTTCTTCAGCTCGGCATTCCCCGACTTAAGCTTCTCAATTTCGGCGCGCCCAGCCAGCACTTCACCACGCAGCTTCGTCGCCTCAGCCGCCGATTCAAACCTCGACCTGGCTAGTTCAGACTCAAGCTCGGCGATCCTCTTGGTCTTCGTCCAGATGTCACCCTTCAGTTGGTGAGCCTGCGATGTGAGGTCGGCAGCGTTGGCTAAGGCCGCCTCCAGCTGGGTAGCCGCCTCCAGCTGCTCTTCCTCAGCCCTTCCAGCTCTTTCTTTAACCTCTCCCCCTCAGACTCTAGCTGGGCAACCTTTGCGACATTCCTGTCACTCCTCTCCATCACAGTCAGGAGCCTTTGCACGTTCTATAAAAAGAGAAAGTATGTCAAACAAAAGCAGCCAAGCTGAGGCACTTGAAGAAAAGCATTGAAGATACTCACCAGAAGATTAGCCTGGATCGACGAAACCATCAGGCTCTCATCGTCGTACCTCCCATGCAATTCCATGTCTCGCGGAAAGGCACAGGCTTTTGCGAGGGCTCCAATGACGTTGGCGTTCCCCAACAGTCGGTCCTCGACGTTTAGAGGCTTCCCAAGCTGCGTCTCCATCCTGGGTCTCCATGCCGCAGGGGCAGCTCGAGGTCCGGAGGCCGGTCCGGATCCTTGCCCCACCGAGATGGTGAGCTCGCGTGCCGCCCCGCTGGCCGGCGCACTCTTCACAGACGGAGCCTTGACTCCGGGGGCCCGCACAGGAGTTTTACCCTTCGGAGGCTGTTCAGCCCCCGAGTCCTTCTCCCCCACCTTGGACTTCTTCCTGGGCGGGGACCCCTCCCTCGGGCGATCCGGCGAGCATCGCCGCACTCCCTCGCTCGGAGCGGGGGCAGGAGCAGAAGTGGCACCAACACCCCCCGAGCCCGAAGCCGCGCGGGTGCTGGCTGACGATGGTGTCACAGAGGAAGAAGATCTCTGCCTGAACTTGGCCGCCAGATCCTTGACACCGGCTGCCCTTGAACCTCCCTCCATTCCTTCTTCCCAGCCGGACGAATAGGCGTCCACTACCTCCGTCAGATTCGGCAGTTCCGAACTAGAGGTGGATGCCTCAGCGCCGGACGCGGCTCGGCTCGTGGCAGGATCGTTCAAAGGGATCCTGGCGGGCACGGCAACGGTAACAGCAGGATGATCAGGTTGCGCCTCGTCCTCCGGGGCTGCTCCGATTCTCCTATAGTGGCCACGGTACCTCGGCGTGTACCCTAGCAGTTTCCAGGCCGATCTGGTCTCGTGCCCCTTGTATGTTTCGACCTTGTTAAGGTCGTCAACGTTCCTCCTCCAGCCTTCGCTTGCAGCCCGGCGTTGCCTCGCACCCAGTTCTGCACCACAAACAAAAAGAGTGTCAGCTCGGCATTGTCAAAATCAAGCAAGACAAACAGAGAAAAGAAGCAGTGTTTACTTAGGGACAGTCCCGGGGCGACGAGGGACCATCAGCCTCCTGCTATCGCCGGCGCCAAATTCCCACTCCCCCGACACACAGAAGAGATATTCCTCGGCGTTCTTACTAGAATCCTCCAAGGCCAGGACGAAGCCTCTTCGTTGCTGCTTCACCCGGAGATAGTACTTTCCTTCCCCAGCCTTGCAGATATCATAGGTGTCCTCGATGTCATGGACACCCAGGTTGGTCCCCAAGATCTCGTTCAGCTTCGCCGTGCCCATAATGACTTTGTAGCCATTGGGCATCAGCTGGCACGGGGTAATAGACCAGGCGCTAAGGCAAGCCCTAAGCAGGGGGTGCAGAGGGAATCTGACCCTGCCCTCGATCACGGAGATCAGAGGGAATGGCATCCAGCCGCCGGAAAAGCGACGCGCGGCATAGTCAATGGGATCCGCCGGCTTGAGGCGGACTCCCTCCGGGATACTGTAAGTGGCCCTAAACCTAGCTATGCCCTCGTCAGTATCTAACCGAAACCTAGGGGTGCCCATGTCTAAAGGGGGAAAACGGCGGAGTTAAACCCTAGAAGTCGAGAAACCCTAAAGAAAGAAAAAACCAGACAGAGGCACGAAGTTACTTACAGAGATGAAAGGGCAAGTCAAGGCCAGGTCCGGGCGTGTCCTACGGTCGTCCTCGCTAGACAGATCTCGAACAGCGGAGCAGAAATCGAAGGTGAAGGCGAAGGCAAAAAGAAATCAGAAACAAGAAAGAAAGAAGACGACCCTATTTATGGAAAGGGAACTCTCGTTGCGCGCCACTTTCGAATTCGAAGGGACGGATTTCGCAATCCGCGCCCGTTCCATCAATGAGACAACGCAATCAGTGGAGGAGCTACACGTGTAGCAGTCGGTTCGCTTCTCAGAACGGGCAGGACAGAGCATTTATTGCTTCAGAAAAGTTGAAGCGACACCACGCAATGATCGCCGCATCCCCAGACAGATTTTCTAGCTTTCGACCACTAAAGGCTAGGACGCTTAAGAGGTCAAAAGCTAGGGGGCAATTGTGTGGGGAGATTTCCAGAGCTCCAGGATTACGCTAAATCACAGCCATCAGATGGGACTAAGCACTATTACGTGCCATCCGCGTGCCGCCCACGTGGCGCCAGACTCGCCTCGGCTACCAGCACGGGGGGCCTGGCCGAAGTCAGGAAGGTCCGGGCCGCTAGCGCCGAGCTCGGCTACCCCAGGTGCCCACCTCGGCTGAAAGCTCCACCTCGGCCAAAGGAACCGAGACGAAAGCCGAAGCAGGAAAGAATCTCCACTCGCGCCCTTCGCCCCCCACGTCATCAGACACGTGAAGGAATATGGGCGCGAGCCAGTGAGACAGATGCGACATCCAGCCGTTCACAATCTTCGCCAGATCCCTGACAGGACGGCATCCAGCGGCTGAGGCCAAATCAGGGCACGGCCCACGGATAGATCCGATGGTGCCCCTGCCGCCAAAGGCGCCCAACACAATCTGGCCCAACGTGACACGCATTCAATGCGATATGGGCCGATCCGACTGACATTAAATGCAAAGCGGGCTGGATTGGACCGCATTAATTACTTTGTGGGCTGATCATGACTTCCCTGTCGAGTCATGGGACCCGCGCCAAGATATCATCCAAAGATACGACCCAAGCCTCTATAAATAGAGCCTCGTTCCACATGCAAGGTACGCACAATCCAACAGAAAGAGCCGTTACTCTGTCTCTCTTCTTCCTCTCCTTCCTTTGTTCCAGTTCATTCACTGACTTAGGCATCGGAGAGCCTTGCGCCGCCCAGGCCAGGGTCCTCTGACCGTTTGCTCTCCCCTTTCAGGCTTTCGGGCGGCACCTAATCTTCATCACCTTGGATAAGTCCTCTAAGGCACCCCAGTTATTGTGGGTCATTATTTTCTGCACCTACAATAAGTTATCAGAACCGTGGACCGATGCTGCTCTTGCTGGGATCCTCAAAGCTCCAATCTCTCCTCATCCCAGAACTCCTCACCAGCCTCGCCTCGCCATTGGAGCCCGTCTTGGCCTCACCAAAGTCCAGTTTTCGGCCCTTGCGTTTGAACTTGGTGGCATTATCCTGAGCCCGACCAGTTATTTTGTTGGGTGCAGCCCGATTTCTGTGTCTTGAACCGGGGGCGCAAACCCTCAATCTCCTGCTGTGTCTGACACGTGGGGGCACAACATGATCATGTCGCCCTGTCTTTTTTCCACTGAAGAAGAAGAGGAGGAGTTGGAGCTTTTGAGGATGGAACGGAAGGGAGACTTGAAAATGGTATTTAATGGTGGTGGAGAAAGAGGAACGACAAAAGAAAGGTTTGCTTTGGAGAAGATTTCGTTTTTTGGAGGTGAGGTTTTGGTGTGGGCTTTTGGAGCTGGCACCCAAACAGTTTTTTGCAAGCTTAAGGAAATTTGATCCTGATAACATGCTTATCCGTTCTAACTATAGTTAACAGAAACCAGGAACCGGATAAATCATCATACCATATAGATCTGAATCTGCAAATTTAGATTTTCTTTCTTGATTTATGAAATGTATTTATAGTACTACTAGTTGTGGTCTGACCCCAATCCAATCTAAACCAGACCTATTGGGGGTTTGGGCTGCTGACCTTTTAACTAAGGATCTCAACAAACTGGCCCAACTTGTAATTAAGCTATCTTGGCTCGACTTGTTTCAAGCTTGCCTCATGTGCAGCTGAAGATGATCTCCAAGTTGGCTCAATATGTTCACAAGCCTAGCTCAAGCTAGATCCTATTCGGTTTGACTTGAGCTTAAGCTCAACTCTTTTGATTTATGTTTTATATATATATTCCATATAATACTTTTATATATGTCCAAGCTCTGGTCTCTCATGATCCTTCCGTTCGGATCCCTTGTGGGGGCCACCAGGTGCTACGCCAATCATGGGAGAGGTGGGGGTTAAAAGGTCTTAAATATGGGACATGCACATGTGCAAGATTTAAACTCCATTAAATCATCTTAACCCCTTAATTATGGCCCTCAAAATAAACGATTTTAGAAGGCATCATTTTTTCTTAAGATCTCTCATCCAACAATGAGTGACGATTTTATGAGAAAGAAGTTTGGGCTTGTGCTAACTAAATTTGAGAAAGAGGGGGATGGGTGGGCTAGGGATTGCGAATGTAAATGGGGTTGGAATGACTATATGGATCCCACGTGTTTAAAAAAGGGGGCCCGAATGATGTTTCGCATGAGAAACGTCTGCGGATGGAGCATTATATTCATGTCAAGCCTATGTGATAAAATGCATGTAAATATAAATATGAGTTTTATATATGATATACGCACGCTACTTACCTTAATATTTGAGGGAGAAAATTAAAGTTGAGCTCAAGTTGGGCTTCTCAAGCTTTGGGCTGAGAACCCCTTTGGATATCTAAGTATAAGCTTGATTTTGAACTTGGTCAAGCTTGGCTCGCATCATTTACTTCTTTTTTTTTTTTTGTTCAATTTGAGCCAACATTTTCAATTCTACTAATAAAATGGGCAAGGTTCTAGTTAAACTTATTCATGTTGGTGTGAGGTTGGCAGATTAAATACGTAGTATAGACTCAACATCAATTCCAACCTATTTTCTAATGTTCTTTCTATTCTGGATAGAAAGATAACAAAAACCAATTTGTCAATGGGCTCACTGCTGTCAACCCAAACCCTGAATATCAGAATGAAATTCGGGTCAGGCTGGCACATCAGGCTAGGAATTGGAACCTCTTAATTAGTCTACCAAACCATTTTATAATAGCTACAATTAGAAATCAGGTTTTTAAGAGAAAAGGAATAAAAAAAAAACTCTCAAAAGATTGAGCTTTTTTCAACATAGAGGGTATTTGTATCATTTGCTAAAAGTAATTTAATTAAAAGGACTCCACTTTTATAAGTTAAAGAAGTTAAGGACTTAAAAATAATTCTAAAAACTATGAAAACTTCTAGGAATCAAGCCAAAAGGAGGAGGGTATAAAATAAATTTCTATATAATTAAAATGTACAAGGTTCGGCTGTGGATCCATTGGACTTGAACCCATTGTTAAGTAGGTCTATATAATATAGGAAAACCCATTTGCAACTTTTCCTCCAATAAAAAGAGAGGAAAAGCTGCATTTCCACTTTTCCACTAATATATATGCTTTTCAGCTGATATATACGTTGGAAAACCTGTACATCAATGGAAAAATGCTGAAAAGCCATATTTACTACTTTTCCAATACTATATACGGCAGAAAAGCTGTATTTGCCACTTTTCCAATGCTATATATGGATTTGCTACTTCTCCAATGTTATGTACGGTGGAAAATCTGTATTTGCTACTTTTCCAATGCTATATAGGCGGAAAAGCTATGTACTTGTGCCTAGAACAAGTCCACCCCATTTACACTATGTTTACATATATGTTAATAGAATATGATCCTGAAGATTCTCACAATTGTAGAAGTAATCTCATAGTTTCATATGTTAAAAATACAAAATTTGCTATAAAAATTGATCCAATAAAGGATAGGCGCAAATCCTCAATTGACCTCAATCCAACCCAGAGACCACTACAAGAAAAAACATGTTTGGTGACATGAAAAAATGTCACCGAAGGCCCATTTTTTGTCACCTATTATCATTGGTGACACGGGATGAGGTGTCATTGTATCCATGACACTAAAAGTCAAGGGTGACAAAGTTTGTGCACTTGTCACGGAATGATGTCAACGGTGACAAAAATATGGTGTCACGGAAAAAGATTTTCCATGACATAATAAGGTGTCACCAAAAGCAATAGTGACAACAATGCGCATATCATAGAAAAGAGATCTTCTGTGACAAGAATTGTCACTAAAAGTATTTATCATGACAACCAAATGCGTGTCACCGATAATATTACCAGGTTGGCACACAAGGGTGACATACTCTTTTTGTCAAAAAAAACACAACCAAAATATTTGTGCCACCCAAATTATCATTTCGCACATGCTTACAAAGTTTCAAATATTTGTATCTAAATATACCCATTAGCAAAACTTATACCACAAAGACGCAAAATATCATTCAAATCAAATATCCAACAAGTCAACATTCTATTATCCAAGTTCACAATCCTTCAAAATATTCATCCTTCAACAATAAACACTTCAAAGTTAATAGTTTTAGCATAACTAAAAAACATCCATACACGGTATGTCGTGTCAAATTAATTATAAAAATAAGTAACTCCATCTTGGTCATCTTGGTTAACTGCCAAAAAGTCTTCAACTCCTTCTTGGTCATCTTGGTTAATTGCTAAAAAGTAACTTCATCTCGATAGTTACCTACCTGTATAAAATCGCAACCAAAAAAATATAATTATTTAACATGTTATGAAGCACACAACTCAAAATAAATGTATGAGAAAATAAAATATACAGAAATCTGTTGCACATTTAGGGAAAAAAAACATAGAAGTTAGTATCATAGAATATAGTAGGCAATGTTTGATTGAATGCTACGAAATACCTCAAGAACTCGAAAAGCCACAACATAAGATTTGCAATTGAAATAATCTGCAACTTTCTGTAGATCATAAATTTCTGGAAGGGGAGTAGACCAAATCTTTGATAAAAGATATAAATAATCAGTGTATGCCTTTATTGCCATGAGATCAGCCATAAACAAGTCCATACCTGATAGTCTTGTAGAAAGAATGACATGTGCACATGTGAGAGGGAGAGAAGCAAAGCTAGTTATAAAGTCATTTCTCTTGTCAAGGGGCTTCTAAATGAGGTATATACAACTACAATGAAAAAGCAATCGAGAGATCCCTTCATGTTATGGCTAACCCTATCAATCGTAGTTGGATTTATGACCAAAGTCATAGGTCCCCAACACCTCCCCCCGCCCCCCGGGATAGGTCCCTAGGCCAGTAGGTTTTGATAGTCCCCCTTGGCCTAATGATAGTCACTATTCAAATAAAAAAAAGTCCCCCTTGGCCACTAGGCCAAGTAAGCAAAGAAAATATGAGCTGAAAAATAAAAACAATTAAAATTTAAGAAAACCATTAACCAACAACAGATTAAATACTAAAAAAACCCAAAAGTCAAACGACATAAAAGTACCAATCTATATATTTGGGCATAATATTTATTAAAATAATTTTTTCAGGAAAGTAAGAAAAACATGTGTTTCTGATCTCAACTTGAAATCTTTACCTTCGAATCGTATCAATTAATGCTAGTTGGTTGACATTCTTTTTCAATGGATTGACAAGTATATGATTTCATTTTTAAACGAACATATTTTTAACAGAAATCATATATAAGTATATGAACATGACATCAATGAGTAAGTATTTAGTGAATCTAAGAAGCTTATCATTAATCAATGCTTGGAAAAGAAAAGCGAAGGAACAAACACACAATTGACCTTGCATATCAATTGTTTAATCATTTATTCTAAGTGAAGCATTATAAACAGAGTTGAAATTATGACAGGCAAATTAGCAATGACTGATGACGAATGGTTAATGCATACAATCAAGTATCAAAAAGATTAATTTTATGCAATGTAAGAGTGTACCTTCACATTTGTGTGCCTCGTGAATGTCTGAACAGGACTATCGAGTACTCCTGATGCATTCGTCGATAAATCACAAAGCTTCAGTGAGTTGTCTGTGGATGCAGAGGCAAGAGTGGTTGAATCCACAAACTTGACACAGCTCACAATCTTAGTATGGCCAATCAATGTGCACCAAGGTACTTTTGTGTTACAGAGGTCATAGCAGTAGATCTTATGATCTGCCGAACCGACAACAAGTAAGCGTGAGGAATGAGGAGGGAACTGTACACTGCATACATTGGCCTTCGTTTTGATAGTACCAACACTTTCTCCCTGTAGAAACAGCCCAGGTAAGAAAAACAGCTTATTACACATCCAGATTTGAAATCAGCATGATAACAGCTATTAGATGACTGCAGTTACGTTTAGTTTCAAAGCTGACATCCACCAAGTGCAAGAATAGAATTGCCTGATTGATATTCCATAGCTTAACGACACCATCATCACTTCCGCTTGCCAGCTTCATCGGATCCGGTTGTGAAAAGTCGACGGACCATACACGGGATGGAGTTCTTTACCAAAGCTCACTTCTAGATTAGGACATTCTGGGAATTTTCATAAGAGATGGTAATACACTTGACATAAGGCGGTAATAACCTCTCCTACCAGTTAAAGTTATTTGTCTTATGAGGTCAAACCAATCAGTGATTGGACTATCACTGGATATGTATCCAGACAGTGATAATCCAAATAAGAAGAGCTTAATTCAACGTTACTGTAGGCTCGGCCATCCTTTCGATGGAGGGTTTATGAGGAGGTTGAAACATTGATACATTATGTTTGGGGTTAAATAATGAAAAATAAGAGATGGTAACACACTTGACATAAGGCGGTAATAACCTCTCCTACCAGTTAAAGTTATTTGTCTTATGAGGTCAAACCAATCAGTGATTGGACTATCACTGGATACGTATCCAGACAGTGATAATCCAAATAAGAAGAGCTTAATTCAACGTTACTGTAGGCTCGGCCATCCTTTCGATGGAGGGCTTATGAGGAGGTTGAAACACTGATACATTATGTTTGGGGTTAAATAATGAAAAAAAGTTTTGTGCTTTGTTTTTTCCTTTTATAACAAGCACCATATGCATAGGTTTAGAGTTAGGTTTCTAGAATAACATTCTATGGAAAAACACTTGCTACAAGCTCTCCTCAAAGTGCTTAATGGCTGGACGTGTGGAACGGAACAATTAGGGTGATTCACGCCCAAAGGGAAGGCTTCCCCTTTTATAGATTAGTAAGAGAGTTTCCTTGTTCACTAAGCAGCCTCCTTTCTAATTCTCTTGGAATTACTAAAAAGAAATAGCAATCCTTAGATTAGTATCTTTGTTGGGATTGGTGTATGCCCTAAAGCCCACTAGCTGCACTCTCATCTTTTGTTACTGGATATTAACTGGTTATTTAATAGAATGACCTTTTTCTGCTTAAACATGTATATATGTATGGTTGTGTAAGGCCCATTGTTTCTAGTAAATGAATTAGGTGTGTAGTGTCTACACACAGATAGGTCTAATTCATGGACACTGGAAACAACATATTTGTTCATAACTGAAAGATGGAGCTGGGCACTTCATCTTGGTATAAGTTATAGTGAGAGACTCTCCTGTATTCAGGATGACTTACCTAAGTCATGGGAGGACTTTCCCGGATTTATCTCATTAGTGCATATGCAATGCATTGAACAGGACCATTGTAGGTATGATCTCTAAAATAGTACTATCACAGAGAGAGATCAAGTCACCTCATGCTACTGAGTGACCGATGCTCTTAATCTTGAGCATTTGTGGATGAACTGACGAAGTCAAGTTCTTGTGCTTTAATTCACTATGGGTGAGATTCTTTTCATGGGTCAACAGTTCTGTGTTTTTGGTACTCGGACTTGATTAGTTGGGACGTGCCGATGCAATATAGAATCTATGCCATCTAATGATGGAATGATCGTCCCCTTAGAATTATCCGATTGATCATCAAAATCTAAGATCTTAGTATATGGATGTTCCATATTGATATTGAACTTGTGGGTCGCTCCCTGGATCAAGAGAATAATATCAGGGTGACGATCAAGTCAAGGATATGATGTTCTAAGGTTTAAGATTTAATCGAGAAGGTTGATAGTACATCAGATAACCTGACTTGATTGAGGATGTTACATAGAGGGGCATTTAGGTCATTGTACTTGGTAGGTCGGAGACAACTGTTATTTTATGACAAGCTTATTTCATACTTAATATTTGTTCCTAGAGTGCAACCATAACTCTCTAGTGGAATGAGTTAAGGTTAAAATGGTCTTTATATTGCTATGGGTTTAGCATGGACATTTTGGTCATTTTGGGAGCCAAGGGCAAATATGTCTCTTGGTCCCTTCTCTAGTCACTTTCCTATATTGGCATGGTTTCCTAATTTGATTAGGAGATGAGGTTGAATTATTTTATGGAAAAATAATTTTGAATTTAAATTCAAATAGGCCTTGATGGCATACATGAATTTAATTCTAGACAAATTATGGACATGTGGGCCATTGTGTGGGCCGTAGCATATGGGACGTCCAAGATGGGAATTTCCTAGTGTTGGGTCTTCAACTTTTAGTAAGTCTCTCTACTTGGAAGGTTGGACTCCTCCTTGGATAAGTATTCCTACAATAAAGTTTCCCTTTTTTATTAGAAACTTAAATTAGTAAGTGTTGCACAACTAGGATTACTAATTGCTAAGTTTAAGGGATGCTCATAGTGAGTTTCCTTTTCTAATTTGGAATGGTTCTAGAAAGGATACTAATCTAAGGATTGCTATTTCTTTTTAGTAATTCCAAGAGAATTAGAAAGGAGGCTACTTAGTGAACAAGGAAACTCTCTTACTAATCTATAAAAGGGGAAGCCTTCCCTTTGGGCGTGAATCAACCTAATTGTTCCATTCCACACGTCCAGCCATTAAGCACTTTTGAGGAGAGCTTGTAGCAAGGGTTTTTCCATAGAATGTTATTCTAGAAACCTATCTCTAAACCTAGATTAAGGTTCCACCACCTTAGCCAATCAAATTAGAATTTGAGATAGAGAAGAAGATCAAAAGAGAACACAATTTCTGCAGCAGAATTCCAGCAACATACTTGCTGATTGCAGACCTGAGTTCACCCTTTTTGCATCAGATTTTCAGAGGATTAAAGCTTCCAAAACATCGAGGTAATAGTCTTCTATCATCTCTATTAATTGAACACATGTTGATCATGATTTAATGGAGTTTCTATGCGATTCTTTATGGCTGATTTCCGCTGCATAGTGCAGAAATCAGATTTTTTAAAAATCTGTCATGCTTTGCATCTGCCATAGTAGTCTCTATATGAGAAGTTTCAGATCTGAATCGCGGTTTCCTTCAGTGGTATCAGAGCCACTCCATGCGAAATCATGATCCCATGATGTGATTAATTAATCCTAGATTAGATGGGGCATGGTGGCACCCTGCTGAAATTTATTTCAGATTTGTATTAGTGCTGTAATCTTGTATGATGGTTACGTTCGGATTGCTGGAATTAATTTTTCCAGATCTGAATCATGTTGTACATTATGCACTAACCTATTTGGTTGCAGCCATAATTAGCATCCTTGATGGTTCGCATGTATGTTGTGTGGATTTGGATTTTTTTTTTAAATTAGTTGGAAAGTGTACGATTGCGCGGTTAGCAATTATAGGAAGTTGTAAAGTTTTCTTAATTTTATTCCAACTAGTCTTGATGTAAGCTTTCTTGAAAAGCATAGGAATCTCCAATGTAATTTTGGTTTTGTTTTTCATGGGTTTGCTTGTATAAATCTATTTATGGAAACAAGCAAGAAAAGGAAAGTTTCAAGACAAGAAGGTTGCAAGAAATTGGAGTCCTTGGAGATGAAGGAGTCAAGACTTCTAGATGCATGAGGAGTCCTAATTCGATTAGGATTTGAAATTCTAAGAACAGGGAGCCATCAAGGAATGCATACTTTTATTTGCTTTTATATATGGAATGCATGGTTGAATGCTTTATATAATTGCTATAATTGTCACCTAGAAACGTGGCCACCATTAGGTTCTAAAAATGACATCTTTCTAAAATTAGAATGTTTTTGTTTGGTCAATTGGTTTTAAACGGGACTTAGACCAGCACCTTCTAATTATGTCTAAGGTTTAAAATTGGATAGGGTTGGCACCCTTGGTTTCCAAAAATAGACTAAACTAAAAAATCTAATTAGATGCTACCTAAGGGTTCCCATAACCCAAGTTAGGTTTTTGATTCTTTTAAAGGTTTTTCTCAAATGTTTTAATGCAAAGGTTATTTACTTTCAAGATGACTTGAGTCATTGAGTCATGAATTTAATTAACCAAGTTTGCTAGATTTAAAAGGAGCTTTTGAGAAAACGAAGTAAAGATCAAAGGATAGTTTATAAACCCTAGTGATAAATTATCAAGTGGGAGAGGGGTTTAGGAAAAACCCCACGACCTTCCATTCTCGGTTCATATTAATCTCATTAGAAGTGTTAGTGGGAGCGGCCATCCCTTCGGTGGAGTTCTTTACTAAAGATCACTTCGATGGGTTAGTGGGTGAACTAAAGTGAATGTTTGTAATGAGGTGTTAGTGGGAGCGGCCATCCCTTCGGTGGAGTTCTTTACTAAAGATCACTTCTATAGAATGTCGATGAAGTGTTGGTAGGAGCGGCCATCCCTTCGGTGGAGTTCTTTACCAAAGCTCACTTCTAGATTAGGACATTCTGGGAATTTTCATAAGAGATGGTAACACACTTGACATAAGGCGATAATAACCTCTCCTACCAGTTAAAGTTATTTGTCTTATGAGGTCAAACCAATCAGTGATTGGACTATCACTGGATATGTATCCAGACAGTGATAATCCAAATAAGAAGAGCTTAATTCAACATTACTGTAGGCTCGGCCATCCTTTCGATGGAGGGTTTATGAGGAGGTTGAAACACTGATACATTATGTTTGGGCTTAAATAATGAAAAAAGTTTTGTGCTTTGTTTTTTCCTTTTATAACAAGCACCATATGCATATTACATATATACTGCATGTCTAATAAACCGTTTTATATCCAGAGAGAGATGGGTAAAGATTCTTTTAGTCCGCTGATGTGCATTCTTCGTGAGAACAAGTTGACTGGCCCTAACACGTAGATTGGAAAAGAAATCTTGACATAGTACTCACTGCTGAGGAGTACAAGTATGTCTTGGTGGAAACCTGTCCTGATATAGATGCTAATTCTACTGATAACCAGTTAGAGGCTGAGAGAAAATGGAAGAACGCGAACAGCATGGCTAAATGCTATATGCTCGCTTCAATGTCCAACGTGTTGCAAACACAGCACGAGCATATGGACACAGCCTATGAAATCATGATGTCCTTGTCTGAGATGTTCGCAGACAAGAGCAGGCCAGCTAGGCAAGCTGCTATGAGGACCATCATGAATACTAGGATGGCTGAGGGACCACCTGTCAGAGAGCATATGCTCAAACTGATGGATTGTTTCAATGTAGCTGAGATTCTAGGGGCTGAGATTGATGCAGAGAGTCAAACTGACATGATTCTCGAAACTCTACCGGATTCTTTTAATCAGTTCAAGCTCAATTTCAATATGAGCAAGATGGACATGACTCTACCTGAGTTAATGAAAGAACTCCAGGCGGCAGAGGCCATCATGAAGCCCAAAGCCCAAGCTCATTTTTTTCAGTCTTCCTCTAAACTAAACCCGAAAGGGAAGAAGTTCAAGAAGAAGCAGAATAAGGGAAAAGGGCAGAAAAAGGACAACACTGGTAATAAGAAGGAAAAGGCTATAGATGGAAAGCCCAAAGGGAAATGCTTCAAGTGTGGCCTCAAAGGTCATTGGAAGAAAGATTGTCCCAAGTTCCTGGCCTCAGTAAAGAAAGGTACATATTTTTCATACTACATTGAAACTTGTCTAGTGGTTGATTCTACTGACTCATGGATAGTAGACTCAGGAGCCACTAATCATATCTGCAATTCATTGCAGGGGTTTCAGATAATGCAGAGAATTAAGAAAGGAGAATTTGCTTTTATAGTCGGAACTGGAGCTAAAGTTTGGGCGGTTGCAGTAGGAGTTGTTACTTTACATTTTCCATGTAATAGGATATTAGTTTTAAATAATGTTTTCTATGTTCCGGACATGAGGAAGAATTTAATTTCAGTTTCCAGACTTATTGAATTTAATTATTCAGTTTCTTTCCATTCTGGTATTGATATCAGTAGAGATGGAAATATTATATGTTCCGGTAGAATACATGACAACTTATTTTATATATATCCTATTGCTCCCACACTGCATAATGTACAACAAGAAAACTCCACTTCCCTTAAGAGGAAGGTATCTTCAATCAATGACACATATCTTTGGCACTTACGTTTGGGTCACATTAACCTAAAACGAATTCAGAGGTTGGTAGAAGATGGGCCTTTGAGCTCATTAGATTTCGAACATTTTCCTCAGTGCGAATCTTGTCTCAAGGGAAAGATGACCAAAAGGTCATTCTCTGGAAAGGGACTAAGGTCAAAGGAGTTGTTAGAATTGATTCACACTGATGTGTGTGGTCCTATGAACAAACCGGCTCGAGGAGGGTATGAGTATTACATCACCTTCACCGATGATTACTCTAGGTATGGATATGTATACTTAATGCGACGCAAGTCTGAGGCGTTTGATAAGTTCAAACAATTCAAGGCTGAGGCGGAGCTACAACTAGGGAAACATATCAAAGCCCTTCGATCTGATCGAGGTGGTGAGTACCTCCTGGGTGAGTTCAAGGAGTACCTCACACAACATGGGATTGTGTCTCAGTTGTCTGCACCGGGTACACCCCAGCAAAATGGTGTAGTAGAGAGAAGAAACCGTACCCTTCTTGATATGGTAAGGTCCATGATGAGTCATGCAACCCTACCTATATTTTTTTGGAGATATGCCCTAGAAGCAGCAGCATACATTTTAAATCTGGTACCTTCTAAATCAGTACCTAGGACACCGCAAGAAATGTGGACAAGTCGAAAACCTAGTTTAAGACATATTCACATTTGGGGTTGTCCAGCCTATGTACTGAATGATAAAGCTACCAAGCTAGAACCCAGATCGGAAATGTGCTACTTCATTGGGTATCCTAAGGGAATGAGAGGTGGCATCTTTTATCATCCAAAGGAGCAAAACGTGCTCATCAGCACTCATGCTAGGTACTTGGAAGATGATTGCATGATGCACCAAGAGCTTAGTTGTAAAGAAACCCTTGAGGAGATTCTTCCGGGATCTCCTATAACATCTGTACCAGATCCTGAGACAGTAGATGAACAAGATATTCCTTTGAACACTCCGGAGCCTCGTCGTAGTGGGAGAATTTCTAGACAGCCAGAAAGATATCTAGGAGTGTCTTTTAAGACAGACTCTGAAGATCTGGTTGAGGATCCTACTAGTTATGATGAAGCAGTAACGGATATGGATGCTGACATGTGGCAGCAAGCGATGAAATCTGAAATGGATTCTTTGTATTCCAATCAAGTCTGGGTACTTGTAGATGCACCTGAAGGGATTAAACCCATAGGGTGCAAGTGGATCTATAAGAGAAAGAGAGGAGTGGATGGGAAGGTGGAAACCTTCAAAGCAAGACTGGTGGCGAAAGGATATACTCAGAAAGAGGGTATCGATTATGAGGAAACCTTTTCACCAGTGGCTATGCTTAAATCCATAAGGATTCTCTTGGCCATCGCATGTCATTATGACTACGAGATATGGCAGATGGATGTCAAGACAGCTTTTCTTAATGGAAGTCTTGACGAATGCATCTATATGATGCAACCAGAGGGCTTCATTGCTAATGGCCAAGATAACATGGTTTGTAAACTTAAGAAGTCCATTTATGGACTTAAGCAAGCATCTAGAGCATGGAACATCAAGTTTAATCAGGCAGTCAAATCCTTTGCCTTTGATCAAAACATTGATGAACCATGTGTGTATAAGAAAGGAAGTGGAAAAGCAGTTGCATTTTTGGTTCTATATGTAGATGACATATTACTCATAGGAAATGATGTAGGTTTATTGTCATCCACAAAGGTTTGGTTATCCTCTCAATTTCAGATGAAGGATTTGGGCGAGGCCAGCTATATCTTAGGGATCAAGCTTTTGCGTGATCGCAAGAATAAGATGTTAGCCTTATCCCAATCTTCATATATTGAGAAGATATTGGTCAAGTTTAACATGCATGACTCCAAGAAGGGCTTGCTACCTTCTAGACATGGAGTACCACTGTCTCGAGATCAATGTCCAAAGACATCTGAAGAGATAGAGAGCATGAGGAGAGTTCCATATGCTTCCGCCGTTGGAAGCCTCATGTATGCAATGTTATGTACTAGACCAGATATTTGTTTTGCCGTTGGCATTGTTAGCAGATATCAGTCAAACCCTGGACCCATGCATTGGACAACTTTTAAGCATATATTCAAGTATCTTCGGAGAATGAAATATTATATGCTAACCTTTCGAGCAGATGATCTAACGCCTTTGGCGTATACAGACTCTGATTTCCAATCTGATAGTGATGCCAGAAAGTCTACTTCAGGATACGACTTTACTCTGTCAGGAGGGGCTATATCATGGAGGAGTGTCAAGCAATCCTGTACTGCTGATTCTACCATGGAAGCAGAGTATGTGGCGGCATCGGAAGCTGCGAAGGAAGCGGTATGGCTCAGAAAATTCCTATTGGAATTGGGAGTTGTTCCTGCAGTGCATAAACCGATTGTCATGTACTGCGATAACACTAGTGCTGTAGCACAGTGCAAAGAGCCCAGGAATCACAAGAAAGGCAAGCACATTTAGAGAAAGTACCACTTAATCTGGGAGTTCATTCAAGATGGAGAAATAGTGGTGGAGCATATTACTTCAGCAAATAAATTAGCTGACCCATTCACTAAGACTCTTACCGAGAAAGTCTTCACTTCTCATGTTGAGTCTATGGGTGTTAGGTTAGGAAGTAGTGATCTTTAGTGCAAGAGGGAGTTTGTTGGGATTGGTGTATGCCCTAAAGCCCACTAGCTGCACTCTCATCTTTTGTTACTGGATATT
Source organism: Litsea cubeba (assembly GCA_012931725.1). NCBI lineage: Eukaryota > Viridiplantae > Streptophyta > Magnoliopsida > Laurales > Lauraceae > Litsea > Litsea cubeba. Next base: position 23,396,331 of record CM022946.1, read on the forward strand.
AACTGGTTATTTAATAGAATGACTTTTTTCTGCTTAAACATGTATATATGTATGGTTGTGTAAGGCCCATTGTTTCTAGTAAATGAATTAGGTGTGTAGTGTCTACACACAGATAGGTCTAATTCATGGACACTGGAAACAACATATTTGTTCATAACTGGGAGATGGAGCTGGGCACTTCATCTTGGTATAAGTTATAGTGAGAGACTCTCCTGTATTCAGGATGACTTATCTAAGTCATGGGAGGACTTTCCCGGATTTATCTCATTAGTGCATATGCAATGCATTGAACAGGACCATTGTAGGTGTGATCTCTAAAATAGTACTATCACAGAGAGAGATCAAGTCACCTCATGCTACTGAGTGACCGGTGCTCTTAATCTTGAGCATTTGTGGATGAACTGACGAAGTCAAGTTCTTGTGCTTTAATTCACTATGGGTGAGATTCTTTTCATGGGTCAACAGCTCTGTGTTTTGGGTACTCGGACTTAATTAGTTGGGACGTGCCGATGCAATATAGAATCTATGTCATCTAATGATGGAATGATCGTCCCCTTAGAATTATCCGATTGATCATCAAAATCTAAGATCTTAGTATATGGATGTTCCATATTGATATTGAACTTGTGGGTCGCTCCCTGGATCAAGAGAATAATATCAGGATGACGATCAAGTCAAGGATATGATGTTCTAAGGTTTAAGATTTAATCGAGAAGGTTGATAGTACATCAGATAACCTGACTTGATTGAGGATGTTACATAGAGGGGCATTTAGGTCATTGTACTTGGTAGGTCGGAGACAACTGTCATTTTATGACAAGCTTATTTCATACTTAATATTTGTCCCTGGAGTGCAACCATATCTCTCTAGTGGAATGAGTTAAGGCTAAAATGGTCTTTATGTTGCTATGGGTTTAGCATGGACATTTTGGTCATTTTGGGAGCCAATGACAAATATGTCTCTTGGTCCCTTCTCTAGTCACTTTCCTATATTGGCATGGTTTCCTAATTTGATTAGGAGATGAGGTTGAATTATTTTATGGAAAAATAATTTTGAATTTAAATTCAAATAGGCCTTGATGGCATACATGAATTTAATTCTAGACAAATTATGGACATGTGGGCCATTGTGTGGGCCGTAGCATATGGGACGTCCAAGATGGGAATTTCCTAGTGTTGGGTCTTCAACTTTTAGTAAGTCTCTCTACTTGGAAGGTTGGACTCCTCCTTGGATAAGTATTTCTACAATAAAGTTTCCCTTTTTTATTAGAAACTTAAATTAGTAAGTGTTGCACAACTAGGATTACTAATTGCTAAGTTTAAGGGATGCTCATAGTGAGTTTCCTTTTCTAATTTGGAATGGCTCTAGAAAGGATACTAATCTAAGGATTGCTATTTCTTTTTAGTAATTCCAAGAGAATTAGAAAGGAGGCTACTTAGTGAACAAGGAAACTCTCTTACTAATCTATAAAAGGGGAAGCCTTCCCTTTGGGCGTGAATCACCCTAATTGTTCCATTCCACACGTCCAGCCATTAAGCACTTTTGAGGAGAGCTTGTAGCAAGGGTTTTTCCATAGAATGTTATTCTAGAAACCTATCTCTAAACCTAGATTAAGGTTCCACCACCTTAGCCAATCAGATTAGAATTTGAGATAGAGAAGAAGATCAAAAGAGAACACAATTTCTGCAGCAGAATTCCAGCAACATACTTGCTGATTGCAGACCCGAGTTCACCCTTTTTGCATCAGATTTTCAGAGGATTAAAGCTTCCAAAACATCGAGGTAATAGTCTTCTATCATCTCTATTAATTGAACACTTGTTGATCATGATTTAATGGAGTTTCTATGCGATTCTTTATGGCTGATTTCCGCTGCATAGTGCAGAAATCAGATTTTTTAAAAATCTGTCATGCTTTGAATCAGCCATAGTAGTCTCTATATGAGAAGTTTCAGATCTGAATCGCGGTTTCCTTCACGCCCTTCATGCTCTTATTTCCGTGGAAACTTGTCCTATTGTAACATCCCAGATCTGCATAGTAGAAATAAACCATTGAATGACAATACATGGAAGAGAAAACCCAATCTGTGTGGCCCACCTGGGGCCAAACATGGGGGAGGAGGGGACAAGAGATCTCAATAAAACCCAAGGCTGTGCAAGATACCAACCCATTAGACATCTTAACTCTTTGATCTATGGTCCACATGTTTAATGGTTTTAAAAGGCATCATTTTTTTTAGACTTCAATCCAAGGTGAGTAAAGTTTGGGGTAACTTGATTACAGGTGGGCCAGATGGCCCAGAAAATAGGGTAGACCACAAATAAGAACATGTGGACAGTTTTCGTCAGAATACTACTGTATATCACAACTATAGGAAACTAGATAACAATAAATAAAGAGAATCTAAGCACATACATTACATATTGTATTCAGGCTTTTGAATGGTAATAAGCAAAAGGCAAAATAAGTAAACCTTGATTTTTTTTCTGGATAACATACTCCAGGTCATTGCAAACTTCAATCTAACATGTGAAATTGGTAACCAATACTTGGCAGCAATATTTAGAAATGGGACCGCATTCTCTATTAGGATGCAAAGCTAGGGCAGATATATCATAATCTAGACATGAAACCTACAATCTCCGTGACTTTCTACAGCTTGACACTACTTGTCGTTGACCCCTTTTGAACACTATTTTTAATACAGCAAGAAAACAACTTCATGGAGTGAGGCATATGTAAGACTAAATGCTGAAACATAGAAATGTTGCAAATGCCTCTATGCAAATGGTCCGTCTTTGTTCACCGACTTATGTGCGCATCATGGGCTTGTGTTTAGTCATATTGTAGGACCACCACTCAATCCTAACTTTCAAAATTTCAATAATAAGAGGATCTGGTTTCTTCTCTCTTCCTATAAACAGGCCCATGGCTACATCAAGTGGACTCCTTCACACATCTAATAAGACTAACTAAGCCATCTTTATGCAGCCCTTAGGCATGGCCCGCATGGGATTCAAAAGATGGTTGATTGAGCCCATGGCTCACTCAGACGAGAGACAACTCTGACCCAAGCCACATTCTAGTTTTCTTTTTACTAAACCTCTTTGAACTGGCTGATCACATTGATTATGTTCCTCTCAGTGCTGAGGTTATGTATGATGGTTCCTTGGGAATTTAAAAGGAATTGGGTTTCTAGAGTTAGTTTGTGGTGGTGAAAATCATTTCGTATTCCATTGAATTTAAAAGGCAAAGCAGTATGCAGCAGTGTCTTATGCAGATATGGAGAGTTGCAGAGTGTTATACAAGGGCAAGCAATCTCTTGTACGGTGGGTTGCTTGGTGATTCAGGACCATCAATGTCGTGTGACATTCTGAAGAAAAACAAAGTAGAGCTCATACTGGCAATTTTTGGTCTCACAAGGGTTGGTAACTAATAGGGTTGAAATCTTAGCTATAAGGTAAGGCATTAGACCTTTTAAGAGTGACTTTGTGATAGGTCCCTTGATTATTGAAGGGAACACAAAGAATGCCTTAACACGAGCAAAACAAATAAAAAAGGTAACACCAGGAAAAGCACCATCCAATCCAACCAAACCCCATTTTCTTCCACCCCCAACATTAACCAAAACCACCATCCAACATTAACACAAACCCATTCAAAACACATTCTCAGAAAGCATTAAAATAAAAGGCACAAATCGGGATTGGGGTTTTTGGTTATTATACCTTCGTGCAACTGAATCCCAGGAATAACAGTAGATGGGTCTTTGAGGGAGAGAGCCTCAGGCGTGGTGAAGTGTTCAAAGGCGAGCCTGGCGGCCTCGCTGTGCACCTCTTTGGAGGATCTAGAGGACTGTTGAGAAGGATGGAAAGGACGGCGTGGGATGATGGAGGATGCACAAGGAGGTGGCGTGAGAGAGATGGAGAGGGCCAGAGAGATGAAGGAGGTTGAGAGATGGAGGGTTGCAAGGGGGTGGCGTGAGAGCCTGAAGGAGATGGCCGCGTAGGGGTATGGGTGAGAGTGGTGCTGCTGCGTGCAGGGGAGAGAGAGGTGGGTAGCGTGAAGATGGAATGAGAAGAGAATGGGTGTGATGGGGATGGATTGCGCAGGGGAGAGAGAGGTGGGAAGGAGAGATGAAGGTGATGGGCGGTGGACGAGAGAGGGATATTAGAGCGAGAGAAGGGAGGTTAGGGTAGAAAGGTGGGAATAACTTTTAGTGGCCGCTGGTGCCGGTGCCTATGCAGATGCGCTGGTGGCTGTCGCCACCGTAGACGAGCTCACGCCTGCTTAGGTGTTGGCGCTCTTCCTTGATTCGCGGCGGACTTGGATCTCGTAGGCGCTAGGTAATCCATCGTCTGGATCTGTTGGAGATGAGAGGACGACGATGAGAGGACGACGCTAGGTAATCCATCGTCTAGATGGGTTCTGGATGGGTTTTTCCGGAGAAGAGAGGACGACGATGGATTGATGGAGATGAGAGTCGATGAGATTCAGGCGGAGGGAAAGAAAGAAATGAGTTAGGGATAAGAGATAGGGAAAAGGGGAAAAGAACTTGGAGAGGGAAAAATGGACTGTGGAGGCGGGAGAGGGAAAAATTAGATCATTAGGTGACAATTTTTTATCACCAAATCTATTAGATCTTTCAATGACAAAATTTTTTGTCACCAAATCTCCTCTTTATTTGGCACCTTAGCTAAAGCTTTTCCGTGACAAGTAAAAAAAATTTTGTCACCTTTGTGTGCGTTCCGTGTAAACATTGATTTTTTATCACCAAAGGGTGTCACCAATTGTGTTTTTTTTTGTAGTGGACTCCCGACCCATTTTATTCCCATATGGGATTGTGTCATTCTGTTGACGCTCCCAACTTAAATAATAAATGAGTTTAATTTTCTTAAGCCTTTTGCTTGAAGCAAATTGCACTAATCGAACAATTTAAGGATTTTTTACTAACCCAAATGCCCTTGCACAATGCATATCAAACACCAAAATGAATAAAAATGAAGTATAAGAAATATTAACAAAGTCTGAAAAAAAAAGAGGCATATATAACCCTTGACACATGAAGCCTATTGGTAGAGGCACTCCATCTCGACAGAAAGTTGGAGGGTTCTAGCCAATATACTAAGTCTGTTGCTCTTCATGAATCTTAGACAAAAACCGCTGCTATAAGAGAATAGAAAGGAATGTCAACCTATAAGAACGGTTATAAGAGAGAGAGGAAAAATAGAGATCCCACAACAATATCTTTAATGGTAGGTTTGTTTGTATGAAATTGGATTTTTATATATTCTACGGAATATATTTTAAAAAGTAGCAAAAATTAAAGAAACAAGTATGAATATTTATAGATGGCTATCAAGTTATCTCTCTTATTATGAAAAATTAATTAAGCAATCACCCTAGTAACCATTTTCCATCACCTCTTGATTTAATTTTCATTAAGGCTGAGATTAATTGAGACGGGTCCAAGGGAATCAAGGGAGCCCAAGGGAATCAAGTGAGCTTACTCCATCTAATTATCAAGTCAAGCTAATCAAGCTAAGTCTCAAATTATTTGGGGGCCATCAGGTGTTACGCCAATCATGAGTGAGGTGTGGGGTCAAAAGGTCTTAATGAGACCTACACTTGTGCAAGATTTAAACTCCATTGAATCATCCTAACCTCTTAATCTATAGCCCTCAAAGTGAACGATTTTAGAAGGCTGCCTTTTTTTTTAGATTTTCAATCAAACAATGAGCGACAATTTAATGAGCAAAAGATTTGGGCTTATGCTAACTCAACTTAAGAAAGAGGGGGAGGGGTGTAAAGGGGTTTGGAATAACTTTATGGGTCCCACGTGTTTAAAAGGGGGATTTGAATGATGTTTGGCATGAGAAACGTATGGAACATGATTTTCATGTCGATCCTAAATGTGATAAAATGCATTTAAATAAATAAAAAATATATATATAATTTTATGTATGATATACATATGCAGTGTACCAACAATAATATTTGGTGAAAAAATTAAGTTAAGCTTCTCAAGCTTTGGCTTGAGCTTGAGCCGAGCTCCTTTAACTTCGGATACCTTTGTACAAGCTTGAGCTTGGTGACGCTTGACTCGTGTCATTTACTTTTCGCTTTTAGGTTTCAATTTGTGCTAACATTTCCAATTCTACTAATAAAATGGCAATGGTCTGGTTGAGCTTATTCATGTCGGCGTGAGGAATAAAATCAACTAATATAGTAATTACTAAATAAAAAAATATTCATAAACAAATAATTTTTCAAATACTAAATCACGAAGATGCATAATAATTCAATATTATAAAGATTAGTTTTACATATAAAAAAAATGTTGGCGTGAGTTTGGCAAATTGGAAGCTGAGAATGGACTCAACATCATTTCCAACTCATTTTCTAATTTTCTTTCTACTCCGGATAAAAAAGAAAAAAAATTTATTTGCCAATGGGCTCATTGGTGTCAACCCAAATCCTGAATTGTAGGATTAGATTTGGGTCAGGCTAACACATCAGGCAAGAATTTGGCACCTCCTAATTAGCCTACCAAACCATTTTATAATAGTTACAATTAAAAATCAGATTCTTAAGAGAAAAGAATAAAAAAACCCCTTAAAAGATTGAACCTTTTTCAATACAAAGGGTATTTGTATCATTTGCTAAAAGTAATTTGAGTAGAAGAACTCCACTTTTATAAATTAAATAAAAATGCCAAGGAATTAAAAATAATTCTCAAAACTACGAGGATTTATGGGAATTAAGCCAAAAGGCCAAGGGTATAGAACAAATTTCTGTATAAATATGTACAAAGTTCAGGTTGTGGACCCATTGTTAACTAGGCCTAAATAATGGATAAAGACCCATTTGCAACTTTTCCTCCTCTAAGAAGGGAGGAAAACCTGCATTTGCCACTTTTCCACTGATATATACGGCACAAAGATACATTTGCCATTTGTATACTACGGAAAAGATACTTAGATGCATTTGCTACGTTTCCGCTAATGCATACAGTGGAAGCTCTGTATTTTCTACTTTTCCGCTAATACATACGGCAGAAAAGATGTATTTGCTATTTTTTCACTACTTTCTCGCTGATAGTGACATATAAGGAGGTAAAGCTGCATTTACAAATTTGCCCCTAACACATACAAATTTTTTTTTTTTTTTTAAATTTGAGTTGGGTTAGTGACAAGTTAGTTTTTGGCTACCTTGAACCAGTCCGCCCCATTTCTGAATAGGGCTATTCTCATTATATATATATATACTAGTGATTGCCCGTACCTGAAGGCACGGCGCACCATGTTCTAAGCACAACTAAATCTAATTACTCTTCTTTTGACCACCTAACAACCAACCTGGATTTTGGTACACTACTAGAAAAAAGGGTTTTTATATCGGCTAAAAACCGATATAAAAGACATATTATATCGGTTTTCGAGTGAATTTCAAACCGATATAAGTGCCCCCGATATAAAAGATAAACGGAACCGATATAATAAGTGCAATATTTTATATCGGTTAAGCCTAAAGCGATGTAATATCATATGTATTTATATCATAAATTATTATAAAACCGATATAACTTATAGCCAAACCGACATAATTAATATATGTTATATCGGTTTCATATGATTTTTTATATCGGTTTCATAATAACCGATATAATTGATTAAGAATAACCGATATAAAAAATATATAATTGGTTTGTTATATCGGTTTCATATGGTTTATTATATCGGTTAAATTATAACCGATATAATTGATTAAGAATAACCGATATAAAAAATATGTAATTGGTTTGTTATATCGGTTTCATTAAAAACCGATATAATTTCACAATTTATTTTTTTTTAATATAAAAAAAACCTGTTGTACCACGATAAAAAAACATGCAATATACCTCAAAATACTAACTTCTAAACAACAAAAACCTTTGTATATATATATGCTTCCTATCTCATGCATGAAGAACTATACAGTAAAATGAGATTTCCTGGTAAAAACAGCCACCATATGCATTCAAACACAACTTAAATGAAGTAAAGTGGTTCATAGAAAAGGTTCACATCTTTGTAGACCCAAAAACCATGGGATGTACCTGGAAAGATTTTCTCGAAATTTCGGCATAGTCTCCCCTGTACGTGTGACATGTAATTTTTTTTTACAACCTGCTAGTACCTGTACATGACAAAAAAAACACTTCATATAAACAACCCAATGCCCCAACACACTACAAAGTCATTCACCACTACGTCATCAGTCATACACCATTTGACCATAGCACTTTAATACCCCAACACACTAGAAAGATGTACCAAAAAAACTTATGTTCATTCATTTCTATATCCAACATAATGTCATTATTCCAAACTTGTGTGCGAAAGAGACTGCATACTTGGCCTTCATATTGGTTGCATCCTAACTGCATGGACTCTTTTAATAAAATTGAGTTGTAATTTTCATTCAACCTGCATAAAAAAATAGCAAGATTAACATATGATTAAGGATGTCATATGCACAACTGAATTCCCTTTATGGTTCAGGGTATAGTTGCTAGAGTGTGAAAACTAATATGCATTCAGGTGAGGAACAAAAATCGAAAAAAAAATTTACTGGCATTAAATTTAAGTACTCACCTTTGATAAGAAATGATTACCCACTCATCCACTCATCGTCCTAGTAAATTCTACTATGGTGCCCGGGCTATGGATCATGTTGTAGTGTATCTTGATACTTCATTTTTTATTTGGGATGCTGTATCTGTGTATCTTGGTGTTGCAGAGAAGATTAAATTGTGGAAAAGTAATGGTCCTAGTATACATCTTCATCTTAGGCCCTTTACTGTTCACATCTTTACTACTACTTCAATGAAAACCCCCTTTACTTTGAGTTCTGCTGAATTTAGTAAAAAGTTGCCAAATGGGCTCAGTTAGTTCAAAATGGATGCTCACCAATAGGGTCATTCCTATGGAACAACATGGATGCTCACCAGTAAGGTCCATCCTATGGAACAGTTTACTTTTTTTTACTCCTTGTCAAGGTCAGGCCAAGCTTGGGGTAACACTTTTGAGTTTTTGAGTATGCCTGGCTCAGTTAGTTCGAAATCATGACCTGACTAATCTGATTGGCCTTTGTTATTGATTAGGTTCAGAGAAGGCATTATGGGTGGCACGCGGTTCATAAGTCGTGATGCAGTTGAGTAAAATCTGATTAGGTACAGATTTTTTTTTCTCAAATAGAGAACATTTTTTTTAACTAACTTAGTGTTGCTCACAGTCACATGTATAACACAGTTTATTTTCAGTCATCCCATGTATCTTTCCTCTGGTTTCTCATCTTCTACTTCTGACCATTCAAACAATGTATATTTATAGTTCTCAAGATTTTTGAATGCTACTGACTGAAAAAAAAAAATGTTTGTGAAGCCAATGATGGGGATAGTAGATCCAAACTCTGACGCCTAACCCCATCCTTTGCTAGGATGTTAACCACTGAATTGGACATGGTAGAAAGAAGCACCAACCTTTTCTACCACATCTTGTTTTCTCTATGGAGACCTGCATCTACCAGAAGCTCATCATAGAGCATTTAATAAAAGCAGTGGCATGTAAGAGAATTCTAGTGTTTGGCATTGTTAATGACTAGTAACACCAAAAGACAAGCTATACATGTACAGAACCAAGTTAGAGAGAACTTACTATAAATATGAAAGTCCCTTGTTCTTCGTCAAAGATGTTTTCCATCTATAAATTAATATGTTCCATATACTCTCCACCACACACACCTACAAAGAAAGATTAATCCCATAAACAGAAGTAAGTGCATGCTATATTAAGGTCATAAGCGTAAAAGGCTCAATTTCACACCATATCAATGATTATATTGGCACAATCTCAAGGCTCAGAGCAGTTCATTCAAAGGAGCCTACAACATTCAGATACGTATTCTATCAAGAGCATTCAAACTTCTTTTAATAACCAAATTATACAAAATATACATTATACATATTCTAATTGCAATAACTAAAAAACATTTACATATAGTATTAATATTAAGATAAAGCAAGTTTTCACCAAAAAGAAATTGTACAACGTATGCATATATTAGGAATATTTAGTTGAATCTCAGTTACATCAGGTGACACATGGTAATTTTTAGAGTCCTTATAAATTGTTAGTCGAGGAAAAAATATTGCCATTGCATATTTACCCTTAACACTTTGCAATTGCTAAGTTGTCTCCAGAAACATGGACGAATCTTGGCAAACCATTTTTTTAAATGAAACATGAAAGAAGGAAAAAATGAAAATAAGTAGCCTACGCCAATTACACATTAAAATAACACAATCTACAGTGGTAAAGAAAAAAAAAACATTTCTACTCCCATAAGCTTAACCGGTGAAAAGAATACTTTTGAGCAAATACAAGTATCGTGTACATTATTGGTAGAGTGCTAGATAGAGTAATCAAATAAGAAATACCAATCTATTATTAGTACATGGATTTTGCATCAGAATATCCAATAAAGAGTTGAGTAGCTTAAATGAATTTCATGCAATCTAATTAGAGAAACTAACACCAGCATCCAACATATCTGCTTGTGCATTTCATACACCGGCTGAATCAATACATGTCATCACTCATCAGTAAATCAGGAATACAATGAAACATAAAATCGGATAGTGATTCATGTGGGTTTGGGAGTGCTTGAGAAGGGAGAAAGCTTGAAGAAGGGAAGGGGGTCTTGCACAAAAATCTGAGTGTCACCATTCAAGAGGATCGAGATTCAAGAGTGCTATAATCTGTGTCGTCAAAGTTCATAATAAACTAATCAAGCACTAATCATATTATTCACAACAAATATTCTACAGAAAAACATAAAATCATAAGCATTTACAGGATAATGAATAAGATACAAAGGGGCCCAGAAAGAACACAAAATCACTGATTTTCTACTAATTTTTTCATAACAAAACTCCCAAAGTCCAACAACCAAGAGATAAAGAAAGACTCTAAATACTTCAATTAACCAGCTAAATTTGCAACCTGTCTCCCAAACAGACAAAAGAATTCACCAAAATATCCTAATTCCTCACCGGCGGATACTATGATGCAGGAGATAATGTGAAATTTAGATTCCCAATAGCATTCACCATTACAACTCCTTCCTGGGGTGCAATTTTACACATGAATCAGTTGCAAAAGGTTGAGCAATTGCAAAATATGTATTCACTATCAAGTGGTGGACAGATTACTTCCTAGAATACAGTGGTACCCAAAGCCATAGTAAGAACATCATGGCTCCCCTCAGTCATTACAACCCCCTCCTTTACTTGGTTTTTTAGCTCATCCTACAATAACCATGACACCAATGAATCCAGAGCCATATGTATACAACTAATATACAAATACCTTGATGCATGACAGTTAGGAAGAATACTCGACCTGAAAATGAAAACTTACAATTTTTCCTATTACTTCCCTTGTGGCATCATTTGACTATTCTTCGTTTTTGTTTTGAAGAGCCAATTGCCATTTGACAGCCCTATCTTCATGATCAACGAAAATGCCTGACAGAAGCAGTTATAAATTCCTTTTATTAATGAAAAAGAATGACTCAAGATCCACACTACTGAAGTCCTAGAGATGACAAAACAAACTGTAAAAAGGCATAGGCACAAAAGTAAATGAACAAACCATTACCCGTGTTCATTGAGTCCATGTATAATAATCAATATGCCCCTGAAAATGCAAAGAATGCCATTAAGTTGAATACGAAGTGGAATACAAGCTTAATATAGTACAGGTAAAAGAATTTCAAATTGGATCCACAAAGATGGAGTGCCAAGCAGTTTTTTCCCTTTGTTCCAAAGAAGACCCATTGGGTTTCCCTTGCTGCTTCTTGGTATAATTCTTTTATACCATAAAGCTTCTGAATAATACAAGTTACCATTTCCAAAAAAGAAAAAAGGAAAAGAAGACCCTTCATTTTCCACTGATATTAATGTTGAGAAATTCGTTTCAAACGGTGTCTCGGTTTGGCCACCAAACTGAAGTATTTTGGTCGATTCGAAATTTCGGCGAAACATGCATAATTATTGCAAACTCAACATGCATCCCCTATCAAATTTTGGTCAATTTCATAGATGCTTATTGAAAATTTACCCTCCTCACTTTGCATCTCATCTCAATATCAACAAATGCATCAACGAAATGCATCCATAAAATTGAGCATTAAACCACACAATCTTGAGGAAGACAAGGCAACCCTTCCACAGATTGATTAAAAATAAATTATATAAGTTTTTACAACCAAACAACCTTTGATCACACAACTAGGTTACAACTAGTCCCCTTCTTTAGGGTACCTCTACACCTAGTATGCTTTCATGAAAATGCACTTTCCATTGTTAAGCTAATAGGAATGAATAATGGACGCACAATCACTAGATGAAATTACAACGCCTCATAAAAAAATCAAGAGCAGCACATCAATTAAAACCAAAAGGAATGAAGAAAAAAAAAGTTCCCCCAATTCAACAAAGATGAACTAAAAAAAAACCAACATAAAAAAAGAAAAAGAATAAAAGCAATCCATTACAGAACTAAATTAGTAGCCAAAAGAGAATCTTCACATCACCATTCAGGAAGATGTGGATGGACTTCTCTCTTTTACAATAGAACTCATTTAACCTGTGGATCTCATATACTCTTATCTTGCTTATGGACCCAAAGTTTAGTTGACCATTAGATGACAGGCCCCTTCATGATAAAAATAAATGTTGCAATATACACTAAACTTTGAAGATAAAGGCCCTCTATATTTGACCACTTTCACATTCTATCTGGACCATTTTAGTGTTTCCTTCTTGACCATTAATTTGACAATAAAAAATTGGCTCATCTGATTGACAAAAATAAAAAATAAAAAGAAAAGAAAAAGATCCCACGAGTAATAAGTAACAGGTTTGTGGCCGCACTTGGTTGACAGCTTGGATCAGAGATGCACCACAATGTCAGACATGAGAGAAGGGGAATCATCCAGTGCAAGCACCTTTGAGCAATTCATAGAAACAGCATAGAAAAGTTGAAAAACAATGTGCCCCAAAATTATTTCAGCAAAGACTACAACATAGCATCCAACAGAAAACATAGAAATAGAAACAAGAGAAATCAGATATTAGAACCTTGTAATCTTGGAACCTCATGAAAACAAAGAGACAAACCCAAATCTTTGTAGACCTTGTTCTTGCCATTTATGGTTTAGAAGAGGCAATTTGCATATGGAAATGAATCACACGTGCATCATTTGCACACGCGAATCATTTTCCTATTACATGTGGTTTTGCCAGACAACCCCTTAGAATAATATGTGAAGGCTACCTGTTTCTTTTTTTACTTTATTCTAAAATCTGAAGTACTTCCCCATGGCCCTTTATATTTTCTTGTTTCTCCTTGGTATTTAAATCAATTATAATTTTTTTAATTATTTGTTTTATTTAATTTAATTGTTTCAACAATATTTTTCTAATAATATATTGATAAAATACAATATTTGGAAATTTATCATAATATTGTCCTAACAACAATAATTGCAAGTTGCAAAATTGATCTGATGTATGCCTTTATGAAAATGTATTACAATAATGTAGAAGCTAGATATAACAAATGCCCATGATAAAGATGAATGTACAGCAGAACAGATAAAAAGTTTGTGATGACAATTACATGCATTATGGTTGAAATAAATGCACCACATATTGGACTAACTCATTTATTGGAAGTGTCAAAGCAGATGATGATAATAATAATAATCAGTAATCGTTTTACTAGGACAAATGTGATGCAACAATGTCTACAGGAACCACAATGGCGGATTAATCTCCTTACAAACATGTTGGGCCAATATCAGAATATAGTGATGACATAATCTTAAAGTATCAGAAACCTATACCCTATGGATGTGTGTGGGTTCCTTGCTATTTTGGCAGCAGACCTTTAACATGTCAGCTGTACAACTGTAGGTAAATTGAAGGCAATGCACTTCAATTTACTCCTGCTCCAGAATTTTATAATGGTTCATAAATTTATGTTGCCTAAGCTTCTTGGCCTTTTGAAAGTGGAGAAAACTCCATCCTGGCTATAAGTTCTTTTTGCTTGTTTGTTTTCTTTTTTCTCTATCTAGTGTTAAATTTGCTGAAACCTGGAAGAAAATCTGTTCATAAATAGGAAGATGCAAAATGCAATTATAAGTTAACTTATTTATTTGAGATACAATTATGGCAATTTACAAATGCATCTAGTAGTCGGCAACTTTGGAGAAAAGGCAAAGTTCAATCTGTATGTATTACAGTGCTTGCTTAGACAATAAAGAGGTTCCAAATACTAACCATATCTAGCAAGATATTAGATGTCTTGAAATCACGATAAATAACTGGTTTTTCTGCTTCATGTAGAAAAGCAAGCCCTTTTGCAGCACCAAGTGCAATCTTCATCCTTATTGACCAAGGAAGGGGAAGCAAGATTTCTGAGACACCCACAACAAAAACCATCAAATAATCTTCTCCAAATGAATATTGCACCTTACTAAACAACACCAAACCCACTAACCCATGGCCTACATCACTTCATCAACACACAAAATGCATATTGCCCAACCAAACATAAACCACCCACCTACAAACATGCATATCTCCATCATATATATGACCCAAATCAACAACTATTAGAAACTGATAAGAAAAAATAAATCAACACCTAGTAAAATTAGCAGATGCCAACACACATACCTCCTACTCATCTTGACTCTGTATTCCCTCATATGCCATCAAGAATGGCTTCACCTTCTCCAATGCATCCCTGAGAGACATTAGAGGTTTTTCGTCGATGTCCGGATTCATGTCAAACTCCCCCATCAAATACTCTTCTTCACACTCAATCTACAAAACAAATACCCAAAATTAATATAGGACCCATTTACAGCAGAATCATTCCCCTGTTCAACAAAGAAACAAACCTTTCAATGTCAGACAGATGCCGAAAACGACCCCATTGCCGTCATCCACTTTGTGCTCCCAAAGCGGTTTTCCCCCTTCAATTTTCCCAGCATTCTCGTCCTCCCAAATCGACCGTACCGTCGGCCCAGCCGCCCCGTCCTCAAGGTCTTCGATGCCATCCACAGCCGTGAGCCCTCTCTTCTTTCCGATCCACGCTCTGACCTCGCCGGCTACTTATCCATCCTACACCACCTAGAGGAGGCGCTCGCCTTCCTTGCTGCCAACTCCGGCCTCGCAATCCAGTGGCTCGACGACATCGTCGAGTACCTTGAAGAGAACTCCATCGCCGGCAGAGAAGGGGGAAGAGAAGGGGGATCGATTGATTTTAGGGCTGGGGTATGGTAATGAGATTTGGGCATTTTAGTTTTGACACAGTGAGAGCTTTTGACACAGTGAGAGCACAGCGCGGGAGGAGAAAAAAAATGGGGGAAAGAGGAATTCGCTAGTTTTAGGGCCAAAACCGATATTAAAAAAAAATACAGTGGTTTAAGAAGAACCGAGGTAAAAAGAGAGATGTTATATCGGTTTTAGAAAACTATATAATATCGGTTCCATAAAAACCGATATAAATATAGTTAACCGATATTATATATAGAAATTATTATATCGGTTACCATGTAACCGATATAAAAAAAAGTTGACCGATATAAAAAAAAATTAACCGATATAAAAAACCTTGACTGAAGATATTATATCGGTTATATTAAAAACCGATATAGGGCAGTTTTTGCAACCGATATAAAATGTCTTTTTGGTAGTAGTGCGTACCCTATGAGGGGTAATTCGGTCTACCTTATTTAACGATGTCCTGATTAGGTCCCGAGTCAAAGATCACCTATTATTCCTGGACCTCTAATTGTCCTAGGAATTGACTCATTGCAATCTGTTCATCGAGAGCTTTCCGTCCATATATAGAACTTCGAGATCCGACGGGCGGATCAAAAATCATAATAGCAGGTCCCGCACCCCAGGGGTGCCCACTTGAAAAATCACCTATCACTTCTAGACCCCTGATCGCCCCGAAAGTTGGCTCATCGCAATCTACTCATCGAGGGCTTTCCATCCATATATAGAACTTTGAAATCCGACGGGCGGATCAAAATCTGCGAAACCTGGGTCCCTGTGATTATTGCCCAGACCGGACCCCATTGCAGCCCACCTTTTGGGCCCCAAACCTCTGATCCAGACCCTAATTGGACCCTTAACTAAACTCGTCAGACCTGACATGAACCTGAGTTAATCTAACCCATGAAACTCTAGCTCAAATCAATTCGAACCCAAATCCAACTCAAACCCATTTAACCTGAACCTAATCCCAAACCAGGCCCGGACTCCTTGACCCGTCGCCTGGATAAGGGAGAAAGAGTCTAAGAATCAATCTGGGAAAGTAGTGTCCCAAATTTTGGACTCTCAAACCCCCTTATACCCCTCAACCCTTTTCCTCTCAATCTCAGCCCTAGGATTTATGTACATAAATCCAATAGTTCAAAATATGGGAAATTCAAAAATTGAGCTCCCTTACAAAAGAAGTTTTTTTTTTTTTTTTTTTTGCTTTTGACATCTTTTTGATCAATAGCAGAACAATAAGAAAGTAAATACCCTTGCTTTTCTTTTAAATGAAGAAGCGAGGCAATACTAGTAAA
Source organism: Litsea cubeba (assembly GCA_012931725.1). Classification (NCBI taxonomy): domain Eukaryota; kingdom Viridiplantae; phylum Streptophyta; class Magnoliopsida; order Laurales; family Lauraceae; genus Litsea; species Litsea cubeba. The sequence continues at coordinate 23,413,031 of CM022946.1, forward strand.
TAACTCAAACTTGCTGCCCATTTTTACGTCGTACAAACCAAGTTGTGAAAGTGATTTTGATGGGGATGGCAAAAATTTATAAATTTCTCCAACTTTTAAGCCCTTTTTTCATTCCCCTCTTAAATCCAAGGGTCCAAAATATCCTTGGGATTTATGTACATAAATCCAAGGGTTCAACATATGGGAAATTAAAAAACTGAGCTCCCTTATTATATGTATATATAATTGTCAACTCAAAATTACAAATAGGAGTTCAATTATTACAGGAGGAGGTACTAGTGATTATAAAACTATCTAAAATACAATCCCCAATGTAACAATACCTAGGGGTGTTCATGGCTTGAATCAGGCGGGATGAGGCATATCAAAGGCCCAACCGACTTTAAAACATAGGCCCATATCCAGCCCCCCATACACAAATATATATATATATATATAAAATTGTCAACTGAAAATTACAAATAGGGAGTTCAATTATTACAAAGAGGAGGTACTAGTGATGATAAAACTATATAAAATACAATCCCCAATGTAACAATACTTAGGGGTGTTCATGGCTTGAATCGGGCGTGCTGAGGCATATCAAGGCCCAACCGACTTTAAAACATAGGCCCATATCCAGCCAAGCCCAACTTGGCAGTACATGTGCCGCCCAAGCCCTACATTTAGTCAATTGGGCCGGTCCGAATCGGGTTTTTTCTCACTTGTAGGGATTTTAGCAATTATAATTGGGCAAATTATCATTAAACTACAACCACTCATTATTTGGTCTAGGCTGGGCTTTGGACTTTCTATCACTTTATCCACTCCAACACAAATACAAAACATGCCTAGATTATATGCCCAAGCCCAGCCCGTGAGCACCCCTAAATACTCCTTGTAGAGAATTTAAAATAAAATAGGAGGAACAAGAGAATCACAAAAGGTATAAATAAAAATATGCTGGATATGCACAACAACATTTTTAGTTTAAATTTCATATATTGTTTTCATGTATGATCACTTCCCTAGCTTCTAGCCTATCTGTAGAGACTCCATATATTGTTGGCATGCTCTGAATGGCTGCGACAACCATGTTTTGTAAATTTGGATGGCCCAATCATTTTGTTATTAGGCAATAGTGAAGCAATTTTATCATTTTGTTGGTGTTTGCATGAGATATACATGCACTTTGAAAATAACTTTTCGTTATTATTTGTTTGTGCAATGATAGGATTCAAAAGAAAAGAGAGATAATTATTCTAAAATTTTCACTGGTCTAATGTTTTGTTGTTTGGAGCAATACATTTTCCCTTGCAAAAAAGAAAAAAAGGTTAGATCTTGTCATAGACATAATTTTGATTTTCTAATGTAAAAGGTAGGAATGCAGAGTTGCTCTCTTGCAGAGAAACAAATATAGCCAAGGCATGAAATCTTTTGATGCAAGCACAAGTCCTTAAACACATGGTGTCCATTTGATATAAATAAGAAAAGTTTGAAATATTTCATGTAATTTATGTAAATTCTAAAGAAAATCATACGGTAAACACCTCAGGGGTTTTGTTAACCACCTATGTAATCTTCTATGAACTTCCCTTTGAACATCATAATAGAGGTTTTAAGCATCATTGCCTAGTTTGCGTAGAAGGCTTTCAAACTGAGATAAGATCATTTCGAATAATTTGCAATTTGATTTGTGAACTATTGGCGAACTAATCTCGTGTAATTTCCCAAGTTGAGTCCTATATATAAATTATTTCGTGGTGTCGGTGGTGAATACCTAAAAATCCATGCCACTCTAAAAGCATTACACCCACATGTGTTAGCTTTAATCCATATCTAATTCCAATGAGAGTTGGTCTTAAGAATGATCACCAGCAAAACATGAAATTTTAGTTTAGTTTATATTTTAACCAAAATTCTGCAGGTAATTATTTTGATTGTAGGTGAGCAAATATAAAGAACATTTATTGTAAGTGGTTTGAATATCAGACGTAGATCCTAGTAGTGAATTCATAGCATGTGCACACACGAATTAGTTCATCAAACATGTTGGAGTTGAACTCCCACATCAGACAAATTGAGAAGGGACATAGTAGTCAATTCCATTTCGTTTTGACTAGAATGGCAATAATCTTTTGTTATGATCCTTCAGCCGAAACGAAATACGGGTAAAAAAATTCTAGCTAGTTTGAATCCCGGTCTATTCCGGTCCATTTCAGTTTGTAACACAATTCTCACTAAATTTTTTTTATATTTTTTCTCAATATCCATATCAAGAAACATGCATAATTTATATTTTATTTATATATTTTCTAATTTTTACATATATGTATATAAATTTCTTTAGTTTTCATTAATCCAAAAGTCACTTTAAAAAGTTTTGCCGAAATTCCGAAATTCTGAAATATTTCATCTTGAAGGCTAATCAACTCTGAGGGGTTGGCCGAGTGGTCAGGACCACGATTCCTCCCTCTTTCAGAGCTAGAGATCTTGGTGTCGAGTATCGACCCTTGGTTCCCCTCTTTTCAGGAACTGAAGATTGAGTTCACCAATGCTCTCTCTCTGAGGCCACAGGGAATTTACCTGTGAAAAAAAAAAAAAAAAAAAAAAAGCTAGGCTAATCAAGCTAAGTCTCAAATTATGAATTGCAAAGTCAAATATCAATTAGTCGAACTCCAAACTAGATAATTAAGTCAAGTAAGGAAAACATTTACCATTTCAAAGAGTGCAAATGGCAAGGTAGCAACTGGAAAGTGAAGTATCTAACATGCATCATATTAGATAGTGCAAATGACCTTTATCTCCCAAGTCCCACCGCAGGCTGTAAGGGTAGGGCCTGGCAATGGAGAGACATACGGGTAGCACGCAACATAAATCTGCATTTTTTTCAGTTCCCTTCAATTTTCCAGCAGTAGTATGAATCTCCAAGTAGAACAAACCAGCTGTCAAAAAGCTAGAAAGAGGACCATCCTACAAGGAAGGGGGCTCATCTAAGCACGTTGCACAAGAAAAAAACAGAAGGTAGATAAAGAATCCAGCAAAAATTCAATACCCTATAAACCATAGACATAGATGGTCGTATTGATACTATCATGCATGGTTCGTGAGAGAGAAAGGAATGAGAAAATGAGGGGGAATTAGAGAATCATCTATTTGCAGGTCCAAAACGCCCAACTGTGAATTGATCTTTATTGAGGCTAGTTGAATTTGGGTCAATTATAGACTTTAGTTTCTTTTTCTTTTTCAGAAAGTATGAAGAAATTTTAACCAGTTACATGGAAATAAGATACCATGCAATGGCACATATAGAGATGGAATCCCATTATTTGCAAAAACCTTGGTTCTTTTTTACAAAAGTTGCCTCTATTGAGGAGTGAGCTCCACTGGAGGGGGAAAAATGAAAAGTCTCTCCGCTGCCTCTACTAATACCTCGAGGTTTTGGTATCAATGGTTAGCTAAAGAAATTTAAAATTGTATCAAAGCCAATCAGTCGTGAGTTCGAATCCCAAGAAGAACGACTCAGCGCAAAAAAAAAAAAAAATGCGTGTCGCCAAAAGTGTGTCGGCCGAGTTCCACCTGAGGGGGAGTATTGATGAGTGGGCTCCACCCAATGAAAAATATTGAAAAGTATTTTCGCTGCCTCTACTAACACCTTGATGTTTTGGTAGGAATGGCTAGCTGAAGAGATTTAAGATGGTATCAGAGCCAACCGGTCGTGAGTTTGAATCTCAAGAGGAACGGCTCGGCGCAAAAAAAAAAAAAAAAAAATTTGCGTGTCACCAAAAGTGCGCCTGCCGAGTTCAGTATTTCCACTGCATCTACTAATACCTCGAGATTTTGGTACTAACCATTTATGATTTACTAATAGGCAACTTCCTTTCCATAGGGATGATGAGGGATTAATCCCTGGCCAGCCTTGCTTACTTAGTGATTCATGTGGTGTTTGCATATAAAGTTATAATAGAATGTGTTGGTTTAACCTAAGGAGAACCATAAGAGAGATTCTCATGACGGTAGAAAATGATGAAATTAAGGGTTAATTGATATGATTACTAGAATTAAGGGACTGATATAGTCAACATTCCAAATTATAGTATATCTCCTATAATTCTGTATAGAGATTATTTCATTCCTTGTAAAGCTCCTGTATGTATTCTATATATTGTAACACTACCGTGAATGAGAATAATAAGAAATTATTCCTCAATTGTGTTCTTTGATATGGTATCAGAGCCTCCTTCAATCTCCTCTTCTTTACCCTAGGAATTGAAGTCTGGTCCTGTGTTCACAATTGTTATCTTTTTTGTTCATATCATTCCGCTACGACTCTTACCAGTTGTCTACGCATAAAGAAGGTGGTGCTTCTCCAAAGAAGATCGAATCTTCTTCTACACTTGTTGGATTCCAGATGCAGGAAACCTACTCCTTGATAACTCCAGAACGGCTTGATGGTACAAATTATATGGAGTGGTCTTTGAATGCTCAAAATAAGATCCGTGTACGAAAACGTTGGCGCTTTATCTCGGGTACGAAGGCTGCACCAAAAGATGTTAACTCAGAAGACTATGAAGTGTGGGAGGATGATAATTGCCTAGTTAAATCATGGCTTCTTGACGCAATGACTAAGGAAATCAGATCTCTCTTTCTTCAATTGACTACAGCAAAGGAGATATGGGAGGCCGTAAAACAGACATATTTGGTTGATCAGGATGCGTAAAGAGTCTATCAATTACATTGCGAGGAAATCTCTGTCCGCCAAAATGGAGGCTCTATTATCTCTTATTTTGGTAAACTACAGAAAATTTGGCAGGAACTCGATGATATTGATGATTGTGTTATGGAGTGTACTGGTGATATTGCAAAATATACAACCAAGGTCAATTGCCAACGTGTGTATACTTTGTTGGCTGGTCTTGATTCTCAGTTAGATGGAGTTCGGGGTCGTGTACTTGCAACTAAACCTCTTCCCAATATACAAACGGCTTACGCTATGGTGTGTGAGGAAGCTAATTGCCAAGATGTTATGTTGGGCGAGAAGATTGGAGAGGGGCTGCAATTATCTCTCAAAAATCATCTACCTCAAAGAAGGATAGGAAGTGCAATCATTGCGGCGGTACTGGTTATATTGATGATACATGCTTTCGACTCCATGGATATCCGGAGTGGCATCCCAAGGGAAAGAAAACCTCACAAATATCTTCCACTGCAAAGGAAGAGGACACAAATTCAAGAGGGAATCTAGTTGCCGCTTCAGGATTCACTGCTAAGTCAGGTATGTCTTTTACTAGAAATAGTAATTGGATAATTGACTCTAGTGCAACAAAGCATATGACTTGTGACCAGAAAAATTTTTCTCACTTATCCCAAAAGTGTCCAAAAACCACCGTCACCACTTCTAATGGTGTATCATCTCCCATTCTAGGGGCTGGTACAGTTCCTTTATCTCCATCTTTAACCACCAAAGATGTGTTGTTTGTGCCCTCATTGAATTGCAGTCTTCTTTCTATTTATCAATTCACCAAAACTCACAATTGTGTTGCTATATTTTTTTCCTAGTCACTATGTTTTTCAGCACATCCATACCAAGGAGAAGATTGGCAGTGGTAGACAGGTTGGCGGATTGTACTATCTGGAGAAAGGGTTCCGATATTCCAACAAAGAAGGGCGAGTCCACTTAGTGAAGGAAGATTTGGTGAATAAAAAAAAGAGAGAGGAAACTTGGTTATGGCATAAGAGATTAGGACATCCCTCTTTTAGTTACCATAAGAGATTATTTCCCTCTTTGTTTAGTGGCTGTACTTTTGAGGATTTTATTTGTGAAACTTGTACGATGGCAAAAAGTCACCGCACTAATTTTTCTTTGAGTGATGATAAAGCAACTTTCCCTTTTTCATTAGTTCATTCAGATGTTTGGAGACTGGCACCCATTTCTACTCCTAATGGGATGAGGTGGTTTGTAACTTTTGTTGATGATTGCACTTGGATGACTTGGGTTTATCAACTGAAACAAAAGAGTGATGTTTGCTCAGTCTTCCAATTATTTCATCAAATGGTGACTACTCAGTTTGGCATTCCAATAAAAATTCTTCGTTCGGATAATGGGGGGGAATACTTCAAGCAAAACTTGACAACATTCATGCACTCGGTAGGGATCATCCACCAAACAACATGTCCCTATTCTCCTCAACAAAACGTGTTGCAGAACGAAAAAATAGACAGTTACTGGAGGTCACTCGGTCTCTTTTGATTGGGGGACATGTTCCCTCTTACTTGTGGGGTGAAGCATTGTATTTGGCAATGTACTTGATAAATCGTACACCATTGAGCATCCTTAATTTCCGAAGACCATTGGATGCTTTATCTGATCATTGCACACTGCCACCCGTGGTACATTTAGCTCCACGAATTTTTGGCAGTGTGGTGTATGTCCATTTACATCCACATCAAAGAACTAAGCTTGAGTCTCGTGCTTTGAAGTGTGTTTTTGTGGGTTATGGAATCAATCAAAAAGGTTACAAATGCTTTGATCCATCTTAAGGAGATTTTATGTTTCCATGGATGTTGTTTTTCATGAAAACGAACTCTTTTACCAGCCACAAAATGCTGATTTATCACTTTAGGGGGATAAACAAGAAGTGATTAATCCTGAGGAACTCCATGCTTTCTTTCCTATCAGTCGGGCACTCGAGGACGATGAAGTTATAGTTATGGACCAGCTTCAAGCAACAGGAAGTGAGACCATCACCAGTCAACTGGACGGAGAAGACAGAACCCTACTTGAAGAACATGATTCGAGCTCGAGCTCACTTCATGATAGTACAATCTTGCCTCAAGGTTCTACACAACCATTGTCACTGCCTCAATCTTCTTCTCCAGAAACGACCTCAAAGGTACCCACTCATCCTCATTCTACTGTTCTTGATGATGCTAATCTTGAACCCCAAGCTAATCTTAAACCTCAACTGTCTCAATCTCGCTTTCCAGTCCGATCTAACCGTGGTATACCACCCACTGTGTATGAACCTGATCCTAAATCAAAAGCTAGATATCCCATTAGTAATCATGTGTCTTCCAAAAAATTGTCCAAGTCATATGCTTCTTATGTACTGCAATTATCGTCTATCTCGATTCCTAGTAAAATGCAGGAAGCTTTAGCAGATGTTAGATAGACTCAAGCCATGGCAGAAGAAATGGCAGCGCTTAAAAAGAATTCCACTTGGGAGCTTGTGTCTCTACCAAAAGGTAAAAGGACTATGGGATGTCGATGGGTGTTTGCAATCAAGCATAATGCAGATGGTACAATTGAAAGGTACAAAGCTCGGTTGGTTGCAAAAGGGTATACACAGTCATATGGGATTGACTATCAAGACACTTTTGCACCTGTTGCCAAGCTTAATACAGTAAGAGTGCTCTTATCTTTGGCAGCTAATCGAGATTGGCCGCTTCTTCAATTTGACGTAAAAAATGCATTTTTACATGGAGATCTTGCAGAAGAAGTATATATGGATCCTCCTCCAGGTGTAAAGGAATACTCAAATACTACTATGGTGTGCAAACTAAAGAAGGCATTATATGGGTTAAAGCAATCTCCAAGGGCGTGGTTCGGTAGATTCACCAAGTCTATGAAGAGCTTTGGTTATAAACAAAGCAACTCAGATCACACATTATTCCTGAAGCACAAGAAGGGTAAAAGTACTGCTTTGATTATCTATGTGGATGATATGGTAGTAACAGGTGATGACCAAGATGAAATTGAGAGTTTATAACAAAGCTTGGCTTCGGAGTTTGAACTGAAACAACTTGGTGACTTGAAATATTTTTTTGGTATTGAGGTAGCCCGATCAAAGAATGGTATCTTCTTATCTCAGCATAAATACATCCTTGATATGTTAGATGAAACAGGTACACTTGGATGTAAGCCTGCAAGTACCCCTATAGAACAAAATCATAAGTTGTTCTATTGTTCAAATGCAACTCCTACTGATAAGGGAAGATACCAAAGACTTGTGGGAAAATTGATTTATTTGTCTCACACTAGGCCAGATATTGCTTATGCAGTGTCGGTTGTGAGCCAGTTTATGCATGATCCCCGTAAACCTCACATGGATGCAGTAGATCGTATATTAAGATATTTGAAGTCAGCTCCAGGTAAAGGGTTAATTTTCACCAAGCATAATCATATGAAAGTAGAAGGTTACACCGATGCAGATTGGGCTGGTTCAGCTGATGACAGAAGATCTACTTCAGGATACTTTACGTTTGTGGGAGGAAACCTTGTGACCTGGAGAAGTAAAAAGCAACCTGTTGTAGCAAAGTCAAGTGCAGAAGCAGAGTATAGAGGCATGGCATTTGGAGTGTGTGAGTTACTATGGTTGAGAAACTTACTAAAGGATTTGAGGGCCGGCTCTAAAGAAGCAATGAAGTTGTATTGTGATAATACTTCAGCTATAGAGATTGCTCATAATCCAGTCCAACATGATCGGACAAAACATGTTGAAATTGATAGACATTTCATTAAGGAAAAAAATTGATGCTGGGATCATTACATTCCCGTTTGTGAAGTCGGAAGAACAGCTAGCCGATGTTCTTTCCAAAGCTGTGGCCATCAATGTTTTTGATGATTCTTTATGCAAGTTAGGCATGTGCTATATCCATGCACTAACTTGAGGGGTGATGAAATTAAGGGTTAATTGATATGATTACTAGAATTAAGGGATTGATATAGTCAACAGCCCAAATTATATTATATCTCCTATAATTCTGTATAGAGATTATTTCATTCTTTGTAAAGCTCCTGTATGTATTCTATATATTGTAACACTACCGTGAATGAGAATAATAAGAAATTATTCCTCAATTGTGTTCTTTGATAGAAAATCTTCCCAAGGATTTCATGATCGTTTAAATTTTTGTTGTTATAATCCCTGGCCAATCCATAGTACACAATGGGGATCATTGCCTGAAAACAATACGGTAAAGGAAAATGGCTTCTCGAGTGTGTAAGGTCTGTGACCTTACTGGGTCAGTTGGGCCCAATAACCCGGGCCGTTGACCCGTTTAATTTGTTATTATTTTATTTAATTGTATTTTAGATATTTAAGTGGGTTTAGATCATGAGCAAGTTTCTTTTAGCATTAGAATAGTATCTGTTAGTTTCGTTTGATTCCGAGTTCGTTTGATCATAGCAGGGGGGTAGTTTGCAAATTAGGAAAAATTGAGTGTTTCCTGAAATATTCCAAATGCCGTGATTTTGTGTTCGTTGGAAAGGTCTCGCCGTTCTGATGACTTTTGTCTCTTGATTCATCGCGATCCGGCGATCAGAAACCTTTCAAGTGGTCTATTCTTTCACCGGACCCACTTAAAGGGCGATTCAGTCTTTTCCTCGCTATCGTCTTCTTAAGCGAGGTTTTAACCCTAATTCCAATTTTTATTCTCTGCAACGGAAGAGAGAACCGCAGCCATCTTCTTCTTCTTCTTCCTTTCTCAAACCAGATTTCAGGCCTAGAAAACTCTATTCGAAGATCTGATCCGCTAGGATTCATCCTCGCTATCCTCTCTTGCTTCCGGTGTAAGTTTGGTAAGCATTCTCTCACCTTCATCTATTTCAATCTTATGTCTTTTGGTTAGATTTAGGTCCGATCTTGATTTTTTTCTTTCTTTCTTCTCCTTGGTGTATTATGTTGTGTTTGATCGGGGTAGATTGTGATTTTGAGGGTATACAAGCTTCTCCTCAAATTTCACTCATTTCCAATCTTCGTCTTGGTTGAGGCAAGTGGATATGCATTTCATAATTTATATGCTTGTATTGTTTTTATTGAACTGATTATGATTTTGGTAGACATCCCGTTAATTCCAAGCCTTGTTATTATTGATATGGAAATTACATGCTAGGTTAGAATTGTGGAATGAAATGGATAGATTGATAAATTATAAATCGAGTATGTTTTAATTTGTAAAGATGATGAGAATGTGATGTAGGAATTGAATGGATTGAATGGATTGAATGGGGGAGCACGGAGGCTCAGTTTTCTGCAGGTTTGGTCTTGGAATGATCGGAGGAAAAAGGAGCAGAAACCCAAATTCGGGTTTCAGGTTCGCTGTCCGATCGATCGGTCGCACAGTGCGATTGATCGGACAGTGAACAGTCTCCTAATTTACTGTGAGCGATCACAGTCCGATCGATCGGTCACACAGTCCGATCGATCGGTCTGTGAAAACTCTCAGTTAACTGGGAGGTGCCCAGTGCCGATCGATCGGTCACTCAGTCCGATTGATCGGACTGTGCACTAACTGTGAGGTGTTCAGTGCCGATCGATCGCACCTTCGGTCCGATCGATCGAAGGGTGCATGGTCACTGAAACTTCAAAGGCTTGTAATTATCAATCCGCCCGTTGGATTTTCACGTATAATATACCGTTGGAAAGCCCTTGAGATAGAGAATCAATGGTTCTGGTTTCATCACGATCGGAGGTCGAAAAGTGATGTAATGATTTGAATTAAGGATTTGACTTTTGTAATTTGATAAAGAGACTAGTTAACCTAGGTTTAGTACTTAGATGTTGGAAACCACTCACTTACTATCACATGACCATAAATGAGTTTGAAATCGAATCACGTGGCTTGGTGTGATATCGATGGGTTGTCTAGGTATTCGTGTATTACACGTAGTGTAACCGAATGCATATGGAGTTGAATGGAATGATGCTCAACATGATTGTACATCAAGAAATTTTCCTAAAAAGCATCATTGATTCAATTTCCATACGTACTCTGTTAGAATACGGAGAATACAGGGATGACACCACTTGCTTAGGATTGGATTGTAATTCCTCCATGACTTTGACTTGTATCCGTTGATAACTTTCTCCTTGTACACTCTCTTGACATAAAACACATAATCACTTATGAAACATAAATTCCTATAGAATTTAGGACTTGGAATTGACTTAGAGTGTACCATAGGAACCCGTGTCTTGTTTTGATGAACATGACTGGCTAGTAATGGAAGGGGATTATCACGTGGCTTGCTTGTCTTGTATCGTCTTGAATAAGATAATCCCTAGGATCTTGTCTTGTACATGGAACTAGCCAGACTTGCTTGTCTTGATATTTTTGTGTCAGAACCACTTTATTATTACTTTGCATATCATGGCCATCTGCAGTTTGGGATTTAATGATGAATCGGTTACTCCGGTTGTCGGGGTGGGCAGTCGGCGTAGGACGGCGTCCATGGCGTTGAATAGCTGGGAGCGGGCTAGGACCGTGCTGCTATTCCTAGAACAGGGAGCTAGGATCCCAATGGAGCCAGACTATGGTATCAGTAGTCCAAGGGGATTGTTACTGGTACCCCGGGAGGTGGCATAGGACATCCTCAGGGTCTCCCTCTTACTTGTCTTGCTTGCATTTGCATGGATAGTGGTTATTGTTAGATGATTGCTAGGATTTCTGTGATTGTTCCTAGATATTAATCTCGCTTTATGCATAGCTTCAGATTCTTGTATTCATATGATCTTATACCTGTCATTACTCTATACTTGATGCATGTCGTGTTTATTATATTTTTGCATATCTATTGCTCAACATGTCGTTGACTTTGTTCCTTGGTGTGCAGACACATCAGGTGAATACTTCTATTACGAGGAGCAGGCAGGTGAGGAGATCCCAGAGGATCTCCAACCAGCAGAGGAGGCACGAGAGTGGCGTGCTGATGACGTAGAGTAGCGTCATCATATTCTGGCACGAGAGAGAGATACAATTGGTTTCATTAGATTTATCTTTCATTCATTATTTCTCTCGTTGGACCTTTTTCTCACTTTGACTTCTGTTTCTTTGATTGGCCATGTTTAGTGGGTTGGCCATTGTAATAAATTACTTAACTTTGAAGTTCTGTTTACTCTTCTTGCAACTTTAATTTAATGAGAGTTTATTAATCATTGCTTGAGATCCTATATGCCTAGAGTTGTATTAACTCTACACTTATTGTGACACATGAGGTTGGAAATATTAAATCCTCACCGCGGACTACGATCTGTGGGCCCAAAAGACAAAATTTTTAAATAGTCCTAAAATTCACTCTCCGGATCCGGTTATTTCTTTAATCGGGTTCGGGGGACATGACAGAGTGTGAGTTTGAATCCCAAGTGTCTCCCCTTCTTTCTAAAAATAATAAAATCTTCTTTTAAAAAAAAATTGACCGCATTACTAGCAACATGATTAGGAGAGTCTTATGCTTTATTAGGAGTATTTAGAATGGTTAGGCAAGTTCACTAGTATAAAAACGATATAGGGGTGGGCAAAGTAAGGTTAGAAAACTCAACGAGTTATCTTCACTCTTCCTAATCATCTCGTTTTGAAAAAAAACTGAGTCATATATATGGTAAACTCAACCGAGTTAAATATAAACAATAATTCTTAAGGTTTGAAGTTAACAAATGAAAAATAAATTTTTAATTTTATTATCATTAATATATCCAAATATATGTATATCTAAATATTATAAGTATTTCATTTATTTTCAAGTATTTTAAAACTATATTTAGAAAAATATGGCCCCGTTCTTTTATTGAAATTCCTATCAGGAATTTAGAATTCCTATCAGGAATTCTGTGTTTTATTACTAGAATTCCTAAGAATTCTTGGGCATTTGAAATCCCAAAGAACTCAGCATTTGAAAAACCACTTTAACAAAGAGGATTCAGAATTCATGGGGCATGATTTTCTTTTTTCAATCCAATGCTTAGGTACTGTTCGGCCCCTCTATTTGGACAATATGGATTGATACTTGTATTTGTGCCACATGAACTATTGGGAAAGATGAACGTACGTACAAGTGCCAACTTGTGGCTTCTATTATCTTCTTTTCTTTTCTGAATGATCATACAAGTTCCAAGAAGCTTATTTCTCTCTCTGGATTTATATGAAATGAGAGAGTTTATTCCTAGTAGTGTCTCGATGTTATATTTTGTAATTAAGTGGGCCCATGTATGTATTATATGAGACTTTGGAGGGCAATTTAAAGTTAAATCTGCATATAAATAATACATATGTGATAAAAATTTCAGTTAAAAACTCTTTTAGCAATGAAATAAGGAATTCAAAATTTTTTTGATAGGAATTCATGCTATTAATGAAATAAAAGAATCTAGAATTTCAAAAATTGACAGTATTTTAAATATCAAATATTTAAAATTTTCAAACAAAACAACCATGAAGTCTATAAATTTTAGTAAAAAAATATCGCAGTCAATACTTTTATAACGAGTTGAGTCGGTGCCACGAGAAGAGTTTTTCAACTTTGTCAGAGTCAAAAGTAAAAAAAAAAAAAAAAAAAAAAAACAAAAAGTTCTGTCAAGAGGGTGCTTGTGGATTCAACATCACATGATCTTAGACACTTCTCTGCTTCACAAGTCATATACGGACACGTGCGAGTTTATCTTCTCCAGTAGCAAATCTGACACGTTGCCAACCCTCAAATCACATGCCAATACCATAGCATAGTCCAATTCTCACCATAGTTCATGGACCAGATACTAAATACAAATGGACCAATCTCCACTTGGGTAGGTTCATATCACACATTTCAAGACATGATAACGTAGCACCAACGTCAGGCAACCATAAGTAACTCAATCCAAATAAAAAAACACAGACAAAGAACATGTGCTTCTTCATTGTAAAACGTTAAAAAAACCAGAATAAAAACAAAAGAAGCCCATCCCTCACAACCCCACAAAATCCAAATAGAGCCACCAAAATAATTAATCCCAGACCAACCCAGTTTCCAAATTAATGAAAACAAGTTCTAACCCAGCAGAACAAAACCAAACCAATAAATGTCCCTTGTTCCGTACTCCCCATGCACCCACAATTCTCTCCATATTAAGCTATATACACAAAAAAAAAAAACCCTAATCATTCACACAACAACACAGCAGAATTGAAGCAGTTGCACTGTAATTGCAATTGCAGATTTCAATTTTCAATTTTCGATTTTCATAAGCCCGCATCCAACAGCAGAAAGTTAAATGAAGCTCTCTGTTCATAAGATGCGCTTTCTAATATTGATGGGAGAGACTTATTTTTAGATTTGAAAGTGTTGAAAGAAGTTTTGCCAAAAGAAACAACAAAGCCAATTGATGTGCTCAATTATTTGAAGGTGATTGATGGTTGTTTTCTCAATACATGAATTGCATACAGAATATTGCTAACTATACCATACGGTTACTTCTGGGGAAAATTTTTTTTCAAAGTTAAAGTTGATCAAGTCTTATATTCAGTCAACCATGTCATTGGAAAGATTGAATAGATTATCTATGTTGTCAATTGAAAAGGTGTTGATAAGATTAATTACGCAGCTTTGATTAGTACATTTGCAGCAAAAAAAAAAAAAAACTAGAAGAGTAGTGTTTAAATGAATTTGAAATAATGTAATGACTACTGAATTTTCTATATATATATGTTTTGAATTTTGGTAATGATTAATTTATGACCCATTTTTTTTAAGCTAACTTTCATATACAATATATAAGGGCCCCCCTTTGAAATCTTTGCTTTAGGCCCCAAAAATCTCAGGGCCGGCGTTGGTTCTAAGTAGGGTTGGCTCTCGGAAGGCTTTAGCCCGCTAGGGGCCGGCCATGATATATTAAAAATAAGGTAAGGACAACCCTATGCCTAGCCGGCCCTACCCTTTGACACCGTATCTCCAACCATAGGCTGGAAAAGTAAAATGACTTTAAATATACATGCAATTCCACGGGCAATGAAGAGAGATCTAGGTAGCAATTATGTCTGGACATAAATCTGCCTTGTTGCCTTCCCTTTTATCTTTCCAGCACAATTTTCTAATAGATAAAACCAGTGGTGAGGAGAGAGAGAGAGAGAGGAGCTTCATGTAAGCAAAATGCACACGAAATACTGAAATGGTAAACGAAGAACCGAGAAATCCAATATCCCTATAAACCATAGCTAAAGCATAGAATATATAGATGGTCATATTGATAATTTCATGGTTCGTGAAAGAGAAAGGAATCAAATAATGAGGGGGAGTCCGACTTGGGGGCAGAGCCTTTTCTAACATGGTGCTGGATGCATAGAGATGAGGGGTAGGGTCAATGCGAAATGATGTATATTTATATAAAACTAATACTATATTAAGAGAAAAGGGTTAGTCATAATTCATTGGAACCATTAGGCCCAACTCAAACCCCACTCATCTATTTACAGGTCAAAAAAATGCAGCTTTATATTGATCTTTATTGATGCCAGTTGAATTGGGGTCATGTTATGCAAGTTGGGGTCACATACTCAGGGTTGCAAACAGGTATCTGATTCTCCGATTATTCGAAAATTTTGATCCGAAAAAATTCGAGTCTGGAAACTATTTTAGGTTCCAATTCATAAATGGGTTCGGATCTGAAACTTAATTTATGTTCTGATTGATAAATGGATCCGGTTCCGAGTCCATATAGGTTCCGACCCATGGATCTGGGACCCGGCATATGAGCCTTTGATATTACAAACTGCACCTCGAAATAAATTTTTTTTTTTACATTATATATATATAATGCTTGGAGGCAGTAGACTTGATGCACTGTTATAAGTTGAATGATATACTTACTTTAAAAAAAATGGAGAGAATTAATTTTGAAACTAGATCCAGCTCTCTAGTTGGATCCAGTTCCGGAACCGAAATCGGATCCGAATTTTTCTATCGGAACCGGATCTGGAACAAACAAAACTAGTTCCGAATCAAAATCGAATCCGGAAGGTGAACCGTTATTTAGAAATGAGTCCGGGTCTGAGTCCAGAAATATTCCGACCCAAAACCATTTCGTTTGCAACCCTACGTACTCACATATTACATATAGATATTCAGTGGTATGGTGACCGGTGCCGTTGCCATAGTCGACTGCTAGTGTTGAGAAAATGAAACCATATGGCAAATATTGCATGAAGTTATAAACTATACTTTCGTTTATATTTTTAAAAATAAAACAATAAATTTTAACCAAATATGTGGAAAGAAGATACCATGCACATTAGTAAAACCTGCTTTATAAGGATTGATATGGTAGTGGTTTCAATGGTTTTGAGGGTAAGTACCTTCTTGTAGACTCTGATTATCACTAATTTAAATATTGATTAAGAAATGTTGTTAAAATAAAAGAGACATTTTTTTTTTTCTAAAACGTAACTTCGACTGATCCCCTGAGGTTGGCCCTCTCCGCTAAAATAAGTTGTTTTGTGCCAGTGTCTTGGTAGCTAATTGCGAACCCACCAATGGTTCAGTGGCAGACAACATTATGAGGCAATTTTTATACAATATTCATTACACTCATTGAACATTAATAAAGAGCACGTATTTCTCCCCATTTCCTTTTCTCTTCCTTCCCATAACAGTGGAACCATGTGCGTGAATGTTTGCAGAGAAAAAAACAATCTCTTGGTCTAAATAGAGTTACATAGGTGATTATTTAACCTTATCAGAGATTCTCAAGAAGGCAAAAAGTCTTACCAAGGATTTTATGATCCTTTGAGAAATGTTTCTGCTATCCTCTGTGCCCAGTGGCGCGGATCAAGGTTTAAAAATGATGCACCAAAAACTACTACTCACCTCAACCAGTTTCTCGGACAGTATATCAAATTTTATTAAATTGCTTTAAAAAGTGTGGATTTGCTGCTCACATCTTGTGTTCAAACCTCCCAAAAATTACCTATTGCAGCATGGGTCTTATTGGGTGAAAGAAAGAGCTTCACTCTAGAATTTGCCTGAGCCACCTAGTCCTAGTCCTGATTGGTCAAAAACCTAAGGAGATAGATACACATCAATTAAAAAAAAAAGGTAATCTCACTAATCACAAAAATGATAGAGTGATTAGCACAACCTGATGCATTACTGCTAGGAGTTTTGAGAAGTAAGTTATTTGCAAATGTCAGGCAAGTTTATTGGTATAAAAACAAAAAAGAGGAGCAATTTTATGCTAAGAATTAGGAAGAGTTGCAGTCTTCCTTCCAAGAAAAAAGAAAAGAGAAAAATAGTCAACTCAATACTGGTATACAGAGTGGGCCATGTGGATTTAGAACCACAAGGTATGAGACATTTGACAGTCAAATACTGACACGTGCGAGTTTATCTTCACACCAGCAGCTGACTAGTTTTTTTTTTGTTTTTTTGATAAATCAGCAGCTGACTAGTTGCTGACTCCTTTTATCACATGCCAGTATTACAATACAATTCTAAACCAGTACACGGCCCAGATACTCACAAATCTATCCTTGGTAGATTCATATAATAGATATTCTCTAACTCATTTCGAGACATGATAAAGTAGCACGAATGGCAGGCAGGCAGGCAGGCATATAATTCAATCCATAAAAAAAGACAAGGAACATGTGCTTCTTCATCCTAAAAGATAAAATAAAACCAAAACATCACAACCCCACAAAACCCAAACAGACCCACCAATATAACTAATCCTAGACCAACCCAGTTTCCAAATTAATGAAAACAATTTCCAGCCCATCAGAACAAAACCAAACCAACATCCCTCACCCATACCCCACCCACCCACAATTCTCTCCATATTTGGCAAAATATACAAGATTCTCACAACAACACAGCAGAATTGAAGCACTTGTAGCTGTAATTGCAATTGCAGACTTCCATTAAAACGAGGCCACATCCAAAAGCAGAGATTCAAATAAGAAAGCTAGGCTCTTAGTACATATACACAAATTAATTAGCAGTTCCATCTAAATAGCATCTTCTAAAACTAAAAACGCCAATCGATAGAACAGCAACAGTGTACATGATTAATATACAAATACATCTTAGACTGATTAATATATCAATCATCTCAAACTAATCTCTCGAAAAATTCCTAAAAACCAAAAAAAAAAAAAAAAAAAAAAAAAACAGATTCTATTGCAGTAGACATGCAGTCGTATTATTACTACCTATCTGCAACTCTTCAGATGCTCAGACAACTTGCCCAAGAGGGTGACATTGAGCTGCTCCTTGGTGTAAACCCTGCTCCCCATCTTGACCGTTGCTTGCTGGATCATAAGATCGTTGACCACCGACACGCTGGCATGGTTGACTTCCAAATCCAGCTCCATCAACGCCACCATCAGCTGCGCTGCTGGGTGGTTCTTCTTGTTGCACTGGAGGCGGATCATGGCCTCCCACCCCAACACCTTCACATCAATCTCCACCCCTTGTAGACCGTTGGATGCGATTCTCTGATCTGGGTCACGATGGGGTGGCCCACCATTGCATCGAGATTCCTTCTTCAAGCTCTCGAGCTGGGACTGGAGCTCTTCCTTGTCGGTCTCGAGGTTCTGCAACTTGGATTTGAGCTCGTTGATGTAGGAGATGGCGTCGCCGAGGAGGGAGGCTTTGTCCATTTTCGAGACGTTGGGGACCACCGCACGGAGGGCGTAGAACCGCTGGTTCAGCTTCTCCCGCCGCTGCCGCTCCGCCTCCACGTGGTTCAGAGGCTCTTCCCGGCCATTGGCCGGCTTACGGCCTCGTTTTCGCGGCCGCTTCTCGGTTTCCACCACCACGCGGCTGCTCTCCGCCTCTCGGACGGAAGCTTCCAGGTCGGAGTGGTCGGAGTCGCCTGATTTTACACCGCCGGAGGAGGGGAAGACGACTGCAGATGCAAACGACAGCATTCCTTCATCATTTCCGCTCTTTGCAGGCTTCTTTCTCTTCTTTTCTTCATCTGGGGCGGTCTGTAAAAAGAAGGTTGCATTCGAATTCGACTGTTGGGTCCTCTTACTTTCCCCGAAATTCAAGATCTCTCCAGATTCGGGCTTGCAGGTCTGGGGTGTAGCACTACTTCTTCCAGCAGTATCGAATCCGAATTCGGAGAAGCTCTGTTCGCGGAGGAAGAAGCTCTGGGTCTGGTGATTCTGATGCTGCTGCTGTTTTTGGTGGTGGTGGTGGTTGTGGTTTTGGATTGAACTTGGGTTTTCTGTTAAGGTGCTCGAGCTGCCGTTTTCAAAGAGGGTCGACTTGGAAATCTCTGGAGCAGCCGTGGAGTCCTTGATTTCGACGGTGACGGACGGCTCCGTGATCCAGAGCGCCGACGGGTCGTTCTCCCCCTGGTCGGTCTGCACCGGCCAAACCCCGGCCTCCACGGCGTCGAAGCTGAACAGACTCTTCACCTTGTTCATGAGATCGGTGTTGTAATTGATGAGCTCCGTCGACCCCAATTCCACCACCCCATTACCGAACGGGATGCAGACCATGGTCTGGAGCCCGAAAACCTGCGCCTGGTGGGCCCGCTCGCAGGACGAGCCGGCGAGCTGAGCTCCGCCGGCGACCCAGATCGGAACTGTCGAGAAAAACGCCTGGCCGGGGAGGCCGGTACCGTTGACAAAAAGCTGGGTCATGGAGACGAGGAAGAACCACTCCGTGTCGGTGACCTCCTCGTCGACGACATCATCGGAGGCGACGCCGGAGACAAGGGAGTTAAGCTCCCGGAGGACCCGCTTCCGATGCTCCTGGTCGGCGGCGGAGGCGGCCCTGCGCTTGCGGCGGTCCTCCTCCCCTTTGTAGTATCCGTCGCCCCAGCCGAGGAGGGAGGCGCCGGAGACGTCGACGGAGGACTGCCAGTAGATGGCGTAGGTCCAGGTCTCACGCGCGCCTTCGATGAGGCTCTGCAGGCGCTGCTGTAGGGACTCTTGGCTGAGATAAGTAGCGGATGAGGAGGATGCGACTTTGGACGGCTCGGATGTGGTGGGTGAGAGGATCGTGGCCGTCGGTGGAGCAGAAGAAGATGATGGTGGCCAGGTGAAGGAGGAGAGGTCGGAAGTCACGAAGGCTTCCATTACAGAAGCGTTGTCGTCTGTCCAGTGATTCATCTTTCCAAAGCTGTTTTCTGTTACTACTTCATGGGTTGGAATAACAAGGAGTGTTTAGATGGTAGTGGATTGAAATGCCTGGTTAGGTTTTTTTTCAGGCGGTTTTCAGGGTGTGTTGAGAGGAGAGAGAGAGATGGATGGAATACCAGAAATGTTTAGATTCAAGTGGATTGAAATGTCTGGTTAGGTTTTTCTTCAGGTGGGTTTCAGGTGTGTTGTGAGAGATGGAAAGTGAGAGAGAGAGAGAGTTGGTATTTGGAGGTGGGGGTAGGAGTGGGCGATGCTTGATATGTGGAGCCAAGGGTTTGGGGTGCATGTGAATTTGGTTTTCATTTCAACTTCATTTGACATTAGATTTACAAGCTCTGAGTCCTCTTTGCTACTTGTTAGATGTTAGTCTAGCACAGATTAAAATCTTGCTTGCAAATGTTATAAAGAGTCAATAGAAAGGCTAAGAGTGATGATTCTATCATCAATGTATCCCACATGAAAGCCCTTTTTTTTGTCCTTATTTTTGTTCTTTTTCCTACAAAAGAACTCAGAGTGGCATTCATGATTACATCAATCATGTCTTATATTTATTTGCAGAAAGAAGTAGAATGAATTAAAATTGAGTGTCAAGTAAAAAAAAAAAAAAAAACTAAGAGAGTTGGAGGATAAAACACCTCTATTTCATTTTATCGTTGTGAAAGAGTAGCTTTTTTTTTTTTTTCATTTTGTGCATTTTGTGATTTTCTCTCCAACTCTCTCCACTTTCTTTAAATATTTGATTTGACACTTAAATTTATTTCAGCCTTTTCCTCCTTAGAAATAAATAGGCACTTAAGATCTTAGATAAAGAAAACTCTAATTTACTATCAAAGCAACAATCTAAGAAAACCTTTTGATCCTTTGTTTATTTTGACTTGAAAACTTTATACTTATAATTCCTTTAGAGCATTTGGTTTGCAAAGAATTGTTTTTTGTGGGAACTTTAGTTAAAATGAATTTCAACATAATATTATTAAAAGAGTTACGAGTAAAGGATATAAGGTGGAGATATTTCGATGAGACCCTGACTTTCTAAGGACTTCTTTTATTAGAGTGATAGTTTTGGCCTTTTAATTTCCATCTCAAGGGACGACAACTTGATGGTCATTTATAGGTCTTTAACTTTTATTTGTTAAATATATTTTTTAGAATTACAAGAAATTCACTTCCATGTAAAACCACACCCTCTTTAAAGTCTATAAGAAACTAATGTGTACTAGTTAGAGATAAAATTTGGCAGTTTCCTTTTTGAGAAGTTTCAAGTACATAGGGAGTATTCATATGTACTTAAAAAGTCACTTTTGTACTTGAAACTTTCCAAAAAAGGGAGTATCCCTCACCCTATGGTGAGGGATAGATGCACTTAAATATTTCATATATATATATATAGTGTGCATGTGTGTAAGTTCAAATCCCTTGTAAAGCAAAAAGGCTTTGCCATAGGACATGATTGCTTAATGTAATTGAATTATAAGGAATTTAAAGATTCTATGTTTTTAAAAGTAGTTAAAAATGATAAAAAAAATGAATATACGTGAATACCCAAAAACGACCATTAAGTAATGTCTGGCAAAATAAATACCAACTAATATCTGTCAATTCAATTCTTAAGAAAGTCCATATTCCATTCAAAGGTCACCTCTTTCAAAATGAGCCAATTTAACCATTTAACTCTTATGTATTCAATAAATAGGCCAGTAGTAATTAAAAGATTGTTGAGTTTAATTAACCATTTTGAACTCGAGTACATTTTGTTTTTTGGTTGTTGACCTATTTTTTAGGAGAAAATGTACTTTTTTCATCTGCCTACTATCAGGATGAAGGGGAGTATTCAAGTGCATCCATTCCTCACCATTCTGGTGAGGGACACTCCCCTTTTAGGAAGTGTCAAGTACAAAAGGAGGAGTCCTATATACTTGACACTCCCCTTTTCGTACTTGACACTTTCCAAAAGGGGAGTGTCCTTCACCAAAATAGTGAGGGATGGATGCACTTAAATATTTTTTCAAGATGAAAATATAACACATATTCAAATGATGATGCGATTCATTTTCCTAAAGCCAAACAACCAAATGGATTCCAAGTGGTCCAAAGTAAAGCAGAAAAAAAAAAAAAAAAAAAAACCAGCAACTTTGTGACACTTTTAGAAGGGGTAGTTAGATTGGACATATCTGTTGAAGATACTAATACAAAAAGTCTACATGGACTAACTCATGGAGTTAGTCCATGGACAGACCCTATGGTTTTGGGGGGAAAAATCACCTGACATCAGGTGATTTTCGGTGATTTTCCCCCAAAACCATGGGGTTAGTCCATGGATCGGTCCATGTAGCAGGGCTCATACTAATATGGTGTGGAAGACCAGTTTTGGATACTTGTCTTGATAAATATTTTATCATGCAGCAACATTGCCGGCTGCCTCTTGGAAGCATCATATATTAAATGGTATCTAGTGGATTGGTATTTGATGAGATGAGGTGTCATTTCTGTCAACATTTTTAACACGTGTTCCTTAATTACATGTTGTATCACAAGCATGTCGCGTAAATCTAGAAAGTTTTTTAGAGCCCTTGACCAAAGTTTCCCCATTTATCTCGCGAGTTAGTGTTTTTATTGAGATGAACACACGTTTACCTTTACCTCTAATGCCATAGATCTGACTATTCCCATGTAGCTAGCTATCCTGTAAGTGTATAAAATGATGCAGACCATTGGAAATGATATCAGCTATTGGATCTCAGTGCAAGCCCACTGGATGAATGGACGGGATCATAATGCCCTAAATCACATGTGAGGAGAGGTTTGGTAATTTTGTGGTGAATGGTCATTTAAAGAGATAATAAAATTGGAGGGGTCATTCGGCTCAAAGGCAGGGTTCTCAACCAACAAGGCCGTCTCTCCCTCATATTTGAAATTTCTTATTTGATTAGGGTGCATTTGTACTAAGGTTGCACATTGGCGGTTTAGATCAGTTTAGCACTAAAACCAACCACCAAGCCAAACCTATCGATTTTTTAATTAACCAATCTGATTCGATCGATGGAGAAGGCTTAGACCGAACCGAATTTGTTCGGTTGAACCATCTTTTTTTTTTTAATTAGAAATTAAAAATTTTAAAATGATAACACCCCAAGAAGAGGTGTATGAGTTGTCGAATGCCATCCAATTAAAACCCTAAAACCTAAATAGTCAAATACTCAAATTACATAATGGGGAGTGCTATTGGCACCGCATATTTATCTCTCCCCACCGCACTAGAAGACAAAAAAAATATTTTTTCCTAAACTACCCCTCCCCTCCTCCCTCCTCCTCCTCCTCCTCCTCCCTCCCTCCTTTCCCTTCCTCCCCCCCACCCCCCCCCCCCCCCCCCCCCCCCCCCCCCCCCCACCCCCCCCCCCCCCCCCCCCCCCCCCCCCCCCCCGCCCCCCCGTTCCTCCGGCGGGGAGGGAGTCCCGGCCGGCAACCATCGGCGGACTCCCTCCCCCTCTCCCTCTTTTCCTCCCTCCTCCTCCTCCTCCCCCCTCCTTTCCCCTTCCTCTCACCACCCCCCCCCCCCCCCCCCCCCCCCCCCCCCCCCCCCCCGTGTCTCCGGCGGGGAGGGAGCCCCGGCCGGCAGCCATCGGGGACCCTCCCCCCTCTCCCTCTTTTTCCTCCCTCCTCCTCCTCCTCCCTCCCTCCCTCCCTCCTCTTCCCTTCCTCTCCCACTCTCCACCCTCATCCCCCCCCCCCCCCCACACACACACACACACACAGTCTCCAGCGGGGAGGGAGACCGGCCAGCTCCATTTTCTTTCCCTCTTCTCCCTCTCTCCTTCCCTCCCCCTCCCCCTCCCCCTCCCCCTCCCAGTTTGAAATAAGAAAGTAATTGAATAATTTTGAAATCCAACTATGGAGGATTGACAAATCCTCCAAGAGAAATTATGAGAAAAGGAGGCCGGGGCAAAACAGAAAACCATGACAATTCACAAGTACTCCAAATCCTCCACGATAGTTATTACACGATAACCATGTAATACTTTTCTATAACTCCATTGTGTGGCTCACATAGAGATCACCTGAACCATTCAAAATAAATGTTTTCTCCTCCAACCGCATAACCTCAAGTTTCAGTTCAATTGGAGTGGGTCCCAATGAAAACATGAGTAGGCACTTATGTAGCATCTTTGCTTACGTGGCTTAAATCACATTTCCATCGTGGTGCTCAATTAGATTCTAGGAGCCACTCCTTTTCATCTACAACTTGCGGATATATGATTGGAGTGGATGAGATTCTTCTTGGATTCAATGAATCCGAAGATTTCTATTTAGGGCGCATAATCAAATGTCAAAAAAAAGTTTCATATGGTTACCATATAATAGCTGCAAGAGAGGATCCGACGCCACAGTTCACATGCCTATCCATACGGGAGCCGTGCTACACAGCCCGGGATTTGTGCCCCACTGCACGGCTGGGATCTCAGCCGTGCCACAGCCCGGGCACAAATCCCGGGCTGTTTAGACTTTTGCATCCATAAAACCACTTAAACATCTCATAACTGCAGTTAGTTCACCCATGGCCACACTCGAGTTAGGAGTTAGCATCCATCTCACTGTCACACTAGAAATAAAATAAAAAAAAAATCATAAAGTAAAAGCTACAAAAGTTAAATGTGTGTGATTCAAGATTCTTGCCCCCAACTCAATCAATCCTAGCCCTTGATCAGGTCGTCGCACTTTGTCCTATTTAAAAAAATCAATAAAGAAATTCTCTCTGGGACATTGAAAATAATATAATGCACGTTTTACTTGCTGTCTCCCTGTGGAGTTGAGTGGAGCTGATGGGCCCTTCCATCCACACAAAATAAAAATATAAAAGGAGGGGAAGAAAGAAAACCAGTAAAAAGGACGTGCATGTGACGAAAGCACTTTATTGGTGGCATGTATATGTATTCTCTCCCAAGTCCCATCTCGTCCCATCTCTATTAGCTATAAATAGTTTAACAAAAAGAGGGAGAGAATGTAAAGATGAATGTATGGGTGCAAAAGTGTTGGGACTGTCTACGTAGTAATGTATATACATATTACAGACCCATTTGGGAGGAGAAATGGTGGAGAATAGGAGTCTGTCTAGATGAGAAAGATGTTTCCTGGCATCTGTGGACTGCTGAGTCTGTCTGACCCAAATGCGTGTCTGCGTTGTTGTTGGAGGTGGTGGTTGCTCCCACGTGTTTAAAACTTTCTCAGTGCATGGGAAGGTGAGGGAGGACACTAGGAAGAGAGATGGTCGTTGACTGTATGGCTTTGAGGGTGGGCCAGATGGACAGTGGCAATGGCACGTGAATTTATATATATATATATATATATGAACTTTTTAACACTGCATCAGCTGTGATATTTTGACATGTCCAGTTTATTATGTTTTCTTTTTAGTCAGAGAGGGGCAACAAGTTGTGGTTTTTGTTCCCCCTTTATCAGGGCCGTCTCAAGACAATATGTGGCCCCAGGTGAAAGTATAAACGAGGCCCCTAGCTTCTATGAGTAACATGAGAAAACCCTTGTCCTTAATCCGGACTTGGGACCGGCAATGTACACTATGAGTATACATTGGCGGACTTAAAAAAAAAATTCGGTTTTTTTTTTTTTGGATTTTTGTTTTTTTAGAGCTTGTTGAGGGATTTATTTTTTAAAGTGAATTTAACCTTTCTTGCCTTTTGTGATGCAAACTTATTGATCAAGTTTTTGTATTCAAGGTTTTCCAAAATTTTCTTCTTAATAGATAAAATGGCTAACCCGCTTAATCTCTCTTCTAACATAGTTGATCATAAATAAGATTTTATAACTTTAATTTCGAAAAACTACTTTCGGTGGAAGCAACTGTAACAAGTACTGTTAATAGTATTCAATAAACAATATATGAGTTTGGAAAAGACTTAATAGTATCCTAATTAGTGGACCCCATGAGTCAAGGTTGATTTGAAATGCCATTTTATGAAAAACAGGGTATTTTTTTTTATAAAAAAAGGACTTATTTGTAATTATGATTTTATGGAATTTTTCGATGATTTCAGTTTCATTAGAAAACGGGTCAAATTGTGATTAATTTTCTCTTCTAACTCGAGTTCATTTGAATTCATTTCAAATGATTCCCAGCGAGATTTGATACCTTTAAAAACGTACTTATTTTAGAATACTCTTATTTTTACTGTGATTCTGTTTTCTGCTTCTTCTTCGACCATACCAACACGAGCAACAAGCCTGTTTTTTTTTTTTCCCTGTGTGAGTGATTAGAAATAAAATTAAGGGAAAAATAAAAGATAAGAGAGTTGAGTGTAAAAGTAATAAAAAATAGGTAAAATTAGCGAAAGGTCCCTATAAGTGAATGTATCAAGCCTCAAGTTTAAGGAAAAACTTATTAAGGCCTATGGTCAACTCAGTTAGACTGTTTGCAGCCATATGTCCCCTGCTATCCAATGTTCTCATTTTTTAGGAATAAATTGCCCTTTTAACCATTTAGCATAAATTTTTGAAATTTAAATTTTTCAAATGTTTCATTATCCCTCGTCGTTCTTCTCTCTCATTCTTTATCCCGGGTCGATCCTCGCATGTGTGCTGCGCCGTCTATAGTCGCAGAAGGAGATCAGTTATGATCTCGGTGGGCCACAAAAAGGAGAAGGGCAGTGCCCTGTTCATATTGCAGAGAAAACAGAGAGATCTCTGTTGGTTTTCTATGGATCGGGTTTGATCACTTGGACTGATAGTTGTCGGAGAAAAAGAAGAAGCGCGAGGATCCAGACTTGCTATTGTTAGGATTGACCATCGCCGGAAGCAGGGAAAGAAAACAACGAAGATGATCCTGCCATCGCCTGGGAAGAAAAAATGATCAGAGGTTTGATCACTTGGACTAATAGTTGCCGGAGAAGAAGAAGAAGTACGAGGATCCGAACTTGCTATTGTTAGGATCTACCATCGCTGGAAGCAGGGAAAGAAAAAAACGAAGGTGTTCCTGCCATCGCTGGGAAGAAAACACGATCAGAGGTGTTCTATCAATCAGGTGGGCCACGCTAGAAATCCTGGTCTGGTCGTTGCAGGAAGAAGACGACTGAAGCTTGCCTTCCGCTGCCCGTCGCCGTCCGCTGTCATCGCCACCGGAGCAGGAACCAAAGATGTACACGCTGCTGTTTTCCGCCACCAAGATCGGAGTTACAGAGCGCAGGTGCTACCCAACCATCACCGAGGAGAACGAGAAGGTCCGCAATCCGTCCTCCTTGTTTTCGTCGCCGGAATTACGCACACCATCACCGGTGTGGATACAGGAGATCCGCCGTTGTTGGCCTAACCGGAGAAGGAGACGAAAGCATCCTAGGTTCTGTTTACAAAACAGAACGAGTTTTTGTTGTAGAAACTCAACTGGGAAGATGACTCAAGTTGGGTCAGGCACCAGGCTAGGTCCAAGTTCGGGTCAGTTCTGACCCGTTTGCAGCAGGAAGCCCAGAAACCACAGTCAGGGGTCATCCGGACTCCGATTTGCGCTCCGTTTCTTCCTACAGACTCACTTCGACTGAAGCCAACAGGGCTGTTATATCGTTTTTGACAAATATTTATCAGTCTTTATGAAATTTATCTGTATTTTTGGTAAATTTATCTGAGTTTTGTTCAAATGTATTTGAGTTTTTGTCAATTTATCTGAGTGTTGTTCAAATTTATCTGTTTTCTGTCATATTTCTTTGTATTTTTGGTAATTTTATCTGAGTTTTTTTTTTAAATTTATCTGAGTTTTTGGTAAATTTATCTGAATTTTATTCAAATTTATCCAAGTTTTTGTCAATTTTATCTGAGTGTTGTTCACATATATCTGTTTTCTGTCATATTTCTTTGTGTTTTTCGTAAATTTATCTGAGTTTTTTTATTCAAAATTTATCTGAGTTTTTTAGCAAATTTATTTACATTTTTGAAATCTATATGCGTTTTTTAAATTTATTTACGTCTTTTGAAATTTATTTGTGTCTTTTCAAATTTATTACGTTTTTTGAAATTATTGCATTTTAAAAAATTTATTTTCATTATTTTAAATTTATTTGTATTTTTTGAAATTTTCTTTGGATCTTTTGAGATTTATTTGAGTCTTTTTAAATTTATTTATGTTTTCTAAAATTTATTTAGGATATTTTGAAACTTATTTGCATCTTTTAAAATTTATTTGAGTTATTTGATTATATATTATTTTTTTAAATTTATTGCATTTTTTCAAATTATTACATTTTTTAAAATTTATTTTCGTTATTTTGAAATTTATTTGTGTGTTTTTAGAATTTATTTGAAAATCTGGGGATTCCATTAATTGTGGGCAATTAAATGTTAGTTGGCCATTATTAATGGGATATCCCACCAATCATGGGTTATGATTTAAAGAAATGGTAAACTAGACATTTCAGGTATGAGAAAGTGTGGGAGGGACCTTTGGCTCTATGACTTCTTTTTGTGGATCTAAGGCCATAAAGTGAAATGTTCAGGGACCCGTCGCCGAATGCCCCTAAAAAATACTCATATGTAATACTCATTTAAACTGGAGTAAAGTTGAAATTTTATATTGTTAAGGTCCATTTAACTTTACTTCACTTTATTCTTTACCTATTCATTGGTTTAGAGCATTTTTATTAATACTTAAATTCTCCTTCCTTATTGGGGATTCCTAACAGAACTATAGTTGATGTCTATAGGAAGGAATCCTAAAATCCCTCTTTGATTGGATTTAATAAATGGTGAAAATTGACTGAGATGGTCATGAAAAAAGTCACGTTTGGCTTGCAAAATTCTTAAAATTCTGGATTTCTAGATGCTACTTTGCCTTTGAAAATATTGGAATCCCCCTTTGGGAACAACATTTCGAATTCCCCAAATAATCAAGACAAGATGTTCAAAAACTTGCAGCAAAATTAGCCATAACTATTATCCTCCATCCAGCTTTTATAAATGCTTAAGTGCATTTATGAATTTGGAGAATCCAACATTAGTGACATTTTACTGAGCTAAATTTATGGTATCCTACCATTCAAATAGGGAATTAATTCCAAATGTTGAGGGGACAACTGACTTTCCCACTGCAAATGCCCAACTTAAAGAATTCTCAGTAGAGGAACCTCCAAATAAATGGATCCTAAGCATTGTCCTCACAGGATTTAGACTTTTGGGCGTTCAATAAAATCCCAATGGGGGGAATTATAAATTCTCCAAATGCAATCTCTAGACAAGTTTTTCAACTCTTCTCATATGTCTCGGCATTAGGCCAAAAGTGACATTCCAAAAGGCTGAATTTTAAAATTGTAGTAGTCGAATTAGAAATCCCATAGGCTATCATGGGTTGTTACTATAAAAAAAATGGGTGTCTAAAAATCATCAGGGAAAAAAAAGTCAGCACCAATAACCATGGATTGCCATCTAGAATTCAGGGGTAATTCTAACTAATCCTGCAGCTGCCATCCATCTGTGAATGTAACATTCCCAAAAGCAGATTTCTTGTTTCAATCTCTCCCCTCTGAAATGAAAATCTTCTTGTATCCAGAAAAGAAAAAATGACATAAAGCAGAGGAATTCTGCTTTTCCATTCCATTGCATCCACAAGAAAATCCAAAAATACCAGACAGAAAAGTTTGTGGATCCTCCCTCCGTGGCTAGAATCTACCTCTCTGAGGGTGACTGTGGCCCCCCACACTCATTCAGGCATTCTCTATCTGTGGAAAAAATCTGGTGATGGTGATGAGTGGCTACAGCTCCTCCAATAGCACACATCTATAAAGTCACATCAACACCAACATGACCCATTTAAGTAAATGATAATATACCAGATTAGTCACGTCGAAAACATGTGATCGAAGTACAATGAGTGTAGATTCAATTTTAGTGTTTTACACTTGTTTGATGAGTCCAACTCTTAATCTAGTAAGATCTGCTACAGAAAACAAATATAGGGCAACAATTGTTGTGGTTTAGACTTTAGATTTCGAAGATGGGTCTAGTTAATGATTTTAATTTGTAGTGATTGAACTCAAAATTCTTCTAGAGTTTAAGAGATCCAGATTCCAAACGGGACTAGTAGCAAGTAGCTGCCTTTTTGGCTGGTTAAAGAGCACCATGTGAAAAGCTTTTGCTTTATCTTCTTCACCCTTTTGAGAGGATCACCTATAAATGGATAGCATGTAGCTTGGGTGTCGGCAGCATCATAGCTTACCCCCATCCTATGGACAGGCCTCAAAGATTCATCCCAGGGACTTTTTTGAAAAATTTAGAGAATTCTTGTGAAATGCTTTCCCCACTGAAATTCCAAAACCCACCCAGTACTCTTAGGTAACGTTTGCCGTTTGGCTACCATATCTTTGGATAAAAGATTTTCGATTTTTCTAAAGTTATAGTAATTTCATGTTTGACAATTGTAAATTTCTGAGAATTTGAACGAATGAAAATTTTTATTTGTTAAGATTTTCAGATCCAACCACCCCTCAAAAGATTTGAAAAATCCCCAATTAAGTGGATTTGCATACTAAATCTTATTTTTCTCAGATATATCCATCAACACACACCAATATCAAAGTGAAATCATCAACTATACAAATTTCCAGTGAGGAATCCATGTTCTAATGGTAGTGAAGAATCATTAGATCTATGAATTATTTACATGTTACCAAACATGCTCTTAGTATTTTAAAATGTTAAAGGCTATGATGCACAGATGCAACATGTATACGGCAAGGACAAGTTATAGACACAGCAGTGATACAGATTTTACACATAAAAAATATAGTATCGGATACTATACAACTAGTATGACATAATACGTTATTCATTTTAAAGTATTCGTGCATCATATGATAAAGGAGTTTGAATTCTGAAAATTCAGAAGGCCCTTTTTTTACTTTTCAAGTGGCTTGAATCATGAAAATTTGGAATGAAACATGACATTTGGAAATAAGGGGATAGGCTGACACGTCATATCATAAATTCCCACCATAGAAGTTTTTAGCCAGAAATTCTTCTATAAGGAAATTTAAGAATTCATATGTGGAGCAGTGGAGGGTATATCAGAATTTATGAATGCTAAAGGACTTTTGGGCATTTTAAAAGTTGAAATTTGAAATTTTCTATGAGCCAAAAGTGCCAATCCACATGGTTGAAATTTTAGCAACCCAAAAACTATATTGGAATTTTGAAATGCAGTGATTGGAACAATCACTGACATGCTATTAGAAATCTCCAATAGCAAGAATTCTCCTCTGTGAACTTTTGCACACAAACAGCCGTAGCTCCAATGCTATAAATTCATAAAAAAAACTTCCTTAGCACTCTAAAAAAAACATATATAAGAACTTCAGATCGCCACGAATTACTCTCACCACAATGAATGCAAGTTATGCTCACCTTGTACTGTTGCTCATGGCTAAAGTGCAATGAGTACCGGAATTTGAAAAAAAAATGTAGTCAAATGATATGCTATATTCATGAACCTTCCATGGTGAGCTGAATGAAGCGAACTCAGTTGTTGGGAGCCCCCTTTTTCAACCTACTACTCAAAAACTTAATTTTCGAGTCTTCTCCTACCTTACGTGTTCAGGTAGTCTTCTTCCTAATACCACTCTCGTGTTAATGGTCCGGTGACCTTCGCTGGTAACAAAGAAAAAAAAAATCCCTCTGTGGGAAGTTTTCATTTCAAACATGGACCCACTTAATTAGAGAATTATCTTGCTGGTGTAGGATAATTCTCTGAATTATTTAAGGTTTGACCTTTGGGGGAAATGACACCCACCAAAAATACTAAAATAGACCTAAGAAAGAGTCTCCACAAAGTCTGCAAAACAAAGAGAACAAATGGTCCACCCGGACCAGCCTTTTTCACAAATTGCAATCAATCTTCCGATTGATCTATATA
Source organism: Litsea cubeba (assembly GCA_012931725.1). Classification (NCBI taxonomy): domain Eukaryota; kingdom Viridiplantae; phylum Streptophyta; class Magnoliopsida; order Laurales; family Lauraceae; genus Litsea; species Litsea cubeba. The sequence goes on from CM022946.1 coordinate 23,444,808, forward strand.
AAGAAAATGGTCCAGCAGAAGTCCAATTTTGGGTAAGTACTGTTTAATTGTCTTTGTGTGATTGTTCCTGTCAGATGATGACAATGATTTTCGTCCGTTGGATATATCTGTTCTCTCTCTTTTATTTTTAATGGCTCTTGTCCATATTTTAAATGTTAGCCATCCTTTTCTGTTTTCTCTCTTAAACTAAAGTTCAACAACTGACAAACAACTTAACGTAGAAAACGTGTTATCTATCTCCTCTGGCATTTTTATTTATTTATGGGATGGATAGCTTAGTCCCTAATTACAATAATCCATTGCCTTCCCCAAATGGGCAACACATACATTCCTCTCTCTTAAAAGGAATTATAATGGACATGCATGTTGAAGAAGCATGGAGGACTGGTAGTTGGCAAGTCCCTTAAACAGGTGACTCAAATGGCTCCGCCTCTTAGGCTATGATCAGGGCCCAGTGTGTGAGAACTGTGGGCTCTCTTTGATGAATACAGCAGTTCGATCGGATCAACCATTAATAGAGGGCTTTCTAGTGGACCATATTAATCCTTATCCGAAGTATTATTTACTTATTTATTTATTTTACAATTTGTTAGACATTTTCTTAATTATACATTTGATAGTAACCCCGATGGGTAGCATAATCGGCTAGGCCAATGACTCACGATCGGAGGTTGTGGTTTTAAATGTGTGCTCTCTCTCTCTAGGGTTGCTTGCCTGGACGAAAGCCTGACTTACCTGGTGCTTGGGGGAGGCAGGACTTCTTGTGCCAAGGGGAATAATAGGTTTTCGAAAAGGCCAAGCACCCTCGTGAGCTAAAAAAATAAATAATAATAATAAAAGAAAGGGCAGCCATGTGCACGAGGCTCCCGCCAGTAATACTAATACTAACTGATAACTAGGGCTGTCAATCCAGCTCTTTCATGAGGGGCCCCAGCCCGGCTCAACCCGCATAAGCCCTCAAAGCAAGGACTTCATTTTTTATAATAAAGCCCGAGGGTAGGGTATGGCCCTATTTTGAAGAGCCCACAATCTTGAGGGCCTAGTTAGGGCTTGACTCATCCAACCTGAGAGGGCCCGGCCCGGCCTTCGGTTTATTAAATATGTAAAATTTTGAATAGTTTTTATGAAGTTACTTTAAAAATTTTAAGAAGTGAGTACCCATCTATTCATTTATTTTTACCATAAGTGATTAGAATGCATAGTTTATTGGTACAAAAGTTAGATAGTGTAGATATCTTTTGTAGAAATATAGTTTGAAAAATGAAGAAAAACTTTGATAAATATTGAGAGCAATATAATAAAGTATTTGAAATGGTTATACTCTTTGATCCTCAACGTAAGTTGTTGTATTTAGGGTATGCCTTAAGAAAGTTATATGGATCAAGTGAAGATATGAGTATTCGTCGAGGTGATACTCTTAGACCCTTTTGGAGATCTTTATAAAGAGTATTGTGTGATTTATGATACACCTATACTATTATATTGTCAAATGTGGATAAAGTTAATTTAGTAAAAGTTAAGGAACAAATGACTCAGACAATCGCTTTAGAAAAAAAATCTGAATTAGATTATTATTAATTTTGAGGAGCTAAGGGATAAATCTATAAATTTTAATGTATTGAATTGGTGGAAAGTTAATTCAGCAAAATATCCAATTATTTCAATAATGGCTTGTGACATTTTAGCAATTTTAGTTTCTACAGTTGCTTTTGAATCGGTATTTAATACAAGAGGAAGAGTACTTGACTAGTATAAGAGTAGTTTGAAATCTGAAATAGCAGAAGTTTTAATTGCCTTTGCATTGTTGGCCCTTAATCCGGACAAAGTAGGAGGGTTAGCATTAAGTTGGAAGTCATTGGTAGCGTATGAAATATTTATTTTCTTTAAAGAAAAAAATATCTTCTTTTCTTTTGACCCTGCCTGACCTTAGCCCAGCCCTGGCCCTTCTAAAAATTATAGGCCGGTTGTAAAAGACAAGAGCTTTTGCTCTTTTAGGCCCGGCCCGCACATGTGAGGGTAGGATAAGGACTTGCCCGGAGCCCGCCCCTTTAACTGCCCTACTGATAACCCATTATAGAAATGATAATGACCGTCTTTCCATCTGAGAGGTCGGTGTCTGGGTGAAGTTTCTCGCCCACATGTGATGAGGAGGTGGAAATTGATTTGTTGTCAGGTCATGTTTAATACAAATTAAGCACATGTGGTTAGGTTGGGATTAGTTGTTCAGGTACATTGATTTGAAACTACTTTGGAAGGAGGGGATTAACATGGTCTTCCACACTGCTAAATTAATGCATATTTTGTCTGTTGGGATGTCGTCATCTCAATTTGACAGCCTGGCTACCTTCAGTTTCCAAGTGTCCAATACCCACTTTTCTTAATGTGCAATTGGTAACAAAGAAAGCAAAATAAGGAAAGGTAGGGGTTTTGCCGAATTTGTTGGTACAATTAGATTGTATATTATTTTTTTTTTTTGTGTTGTGTGTGTGTGTGTGTGGGGGGGGGGGTTGGGCAGGAATTAATTTGTTGGTGCAATTAGATTGTATATTAATTAGTTCTTTTCCAGAGAAACTTACTGATAATCAAGAAAAGTCACATGGAGGGTCATATCCTTTAACAATTATTAATGATAGAAATTAATGATTAATCAGGATTCATAAGTAGCTCCCTTTTGCAAAATGATATATTTATGTAAAAAAAGAAAAAAAAAAAACTTGATGAACTCACACATCGTCTCTAGAAAACCATTAATATAAACTAATGAGGAATATTATAAAGGGTCCCCCTCACTTGAGCACAAGGTGACCCCCGCCTAGGGATGGGAACAGGTGTATGGTGACGGAGGCTCTACTCATCATCCAATCTACTTGATCAAACAGGGCCGTCTCTAAGATAAATGGGGCCCTAGGTGAAACCATAAAAAGAGGCCTTTTATAATAAATTATAAATTAATATATTAAAATATAAAATATCAATAAATTTAGTTAAAAATTATTCTTCTTGCTTTTTGAGATGCAAAATTACTTATCAAAGTTTTGTATTCAAGATTTGTTAATAGATCATTTTCAATTGATAATATAGCCAATCCATTTAATCTTTCTTGCGTCATAGTAGATCTTAGATATAATTTTATTAGTTTTAGTTTTGAAAAACTTCTTTCAGTAGAAGCAACAGTTACATGTATTGTTAATAACATTCTATAAGCAATACTTGCATTTGGAAAAGAGTCTAATCTTTTTTATATAGTTTAATGTTTCAATTGGAGTATAAGTTTCTATTTTTAAAATCTCTTTTAAAACTTTTAATTCTGAAAACAAATCCAAACCATCTATATTAACATGATCATCATGTTTTAAAAAGTTTTCAAGCGCAAGACAATGTTTTTTCAAATATTCCTCTTCTAAAGATTTTAACTTTTTCAAATTAAATAAAAAACCAAAAATATTTTCATATATTACAAATTGTTCAAACCTATTTTCAATTGAAGAAATAACTTGATCTACTATATATATAAAATAATCAACTCTAAAAGATTCTTCCGCTGATCGTATTATTTCATTATCAATACTTTCATCAAACTGTTTTTTTCTACGAATTATTCGTCTTTCACGAAATATAGGTTCACTTCCCATTTCAGCAGCAATCTCTTTAGTTGAAATCAAAGCAGAACTAAATCCATTTTCTCTATAATTTTTTAAATAAGAAGTAAGACCTTTTAATTGATCAATAGCAATATCTATATGCATGTCTTTAGATTGCAAGTTCTTACTAACTGAATTAACAGCAAACAATATATCATACCAAATATTTATGCCTAATAAAAATTCAAGATTTTCAAGTTCATATGTAGCTAAGCATGTGGCTTCACTGGTTGTTTTAGGATCGTCACTTTGTTCTGCTAGTTAAACTAAAGCATCTCTTATTTTTGAAGTTTGAGATTTTATTGCTTTCACACTTTCAACATGACTTTCCCACCCCGTGTTTGTGATAATGGTTTAAGAGTTAATATAGGCACATTATCTTGTAGAATTTTCTATCTTTTTGTGGAGGAAGAAAATAAAGAATATAGACGTTGTACCACTCCAAAAAAGGATATAGCCTTAGGGCATGAATTAGCCATATCACAAAGTACAAAGTTCATACTATGACAACTACATGGTGAGTAAAATGCTCTAGGATTTAAATCCAATAGTCTTTTTTGTACTCCTTATTGTTTTCCTTTCATACTAGACCCATTGTCATATCCATGTCCTCTTACATCATTAATATTAAGTTCATATTTTTTTAGTAAATTTATAAGTTCATTAAAAAGGCATTTCCCTGTGGTGTCATATACTTCTAAAAATTCTAGAAAATATTCTTCAACTTGTAATGTACTTGTGGAAGTATCTACACATCGTAATATAAGAGTCATTTATTCTTGATGGCTTGCATCATGAGTGCAATCAAGTATAACTGAGAAATATTTCATTTCTTTGATTTTTTTAATAATTATAGTTCTAACTTCACTTGCTAAAGTTTGAATCAATTCATTTTGTATATTAATATGTCCAAGATAATGATAGTCAAAACGTCGAATGTGTTCTTGCATTATTGGATCAAATTCTGCAATCATTTCAATTAAGCTTAAAAAATTCTCATTGTTCTTTTCGTAGATTTTTCCATTCTTACCACGAAATGCTAAGTTGTTTTTTGCTAGATTTGTTATAATAGCTATAATTCTAAGCAACACTTTTTTCCAATGGTCTTTTTCTTTTTTGATTTGTTCTTGAATGTCTTTTATCAATTGTCAAATTTTTTTGATATTCTCATTTCTAAATCAATCCATGTATTCATGTTATTAATATGTTCGTTGGTGGTTTCATGACTTTTAAGCCTAAAACTAAGATTTTTCCAATCATTACTTCCTTCATTGGCTAATTGATTCATGTTAGATTGATTCATGTTAGATTTTGAACTAAATAGCTTACAACAAAAACAATACACTTTATCAAAATCCATTGAATATATTAGCCTTCTTCTACCATGTTTTTCCCCATTTGGTAATTTTCGGATATAATATGTGGTAGAAAAGTGTCTATTATTTTCATCTTTGGGAAAGCTTAAATTATTATCTAATTGGACCTCTTTCTATTAATAAATCTCTTAATTTGATATCAATATTTTTTCAATTGCCTGGGTCATAAATATTAGCAATAGAGTTTGACGTTTCATTATTCTCTGTAATTGTTTTACTTATCTCATTTTTTTAATTCGTTATTCTTTTCTGCCGAATCAAAAGTTAATTTCAATGTTTTCAGGAGTGTACAAATGTCGTTCCTATAATTTTGTTGTGTTACTTCTACATTTTCAAAGGTTAATCTTTGGGTAGAATTTGAAATAATAGTTGGTTGATTAATAACAAACTTATCCAGAGCACCTTTTTGAGATTCAATTAATTTTTCAGTTTTTCGTTTTTTTTTTAACTTTTCATATCCTAACTCGTATTTTCTATTGGAAATATTAGATATCTCAAAATTATTCTAAATTGAAAAATGATAACTACAATAAACACAAACAGAAATATAAAATAAAACTATACAATAATCAACTTAATCTCAAATTCGCAATTTTCTCTAGATAAACAAGTGATAGCTACAAAAGATCTAAAACAAAAGTATAAAACTAATTTAAAAGTTGAAAGGTTAGGATAATAGCACCTGTGAGGAAGAAGAGGGCTACCGCCGGCTTTGAAATTTTGAAATTGAATCAACACTTGAAAGTTAGCTAGAAAGAAGGATGGATATGGTAGGATATGGCGTTGACAATAGAAAAATAAGGAAAAATAGTGAACAGGAGAGTGAAAGTAGGATATCAATTGAGAAGTGAGCTATAAAGAAGCAAGTGTAAGCGTTCATAGTAGAAAGATAAGGAAACGTTGGTACTTGGTAAGGAGAATAGTGAAAGTAGGGATTAAGAAAGAATTAAGAAACAGCTATAAAAGTTGGAAGTCCGATAGTCTTTTTTAAATTGGAAGTCCGATAGTCTTTTTCGAGTTTTAAAGTTGGAAGTCTATCTCCTTTGAAAGTTTGAATTATGTTTTTCTTTGCATTAAATGAGGATTTCAAAAAGTTTAACGGATATTTTGAGACTTATTTTTTTTCTTTTATTAAGTTAAAATATTTAAATTGAGGGGCCTATAACCTATTAAATAATTAAGTAAAATAGGAAATTGGGGGCCTTAGGCAACCGCCTAGGCTGCCTATGCTCAGAGACGCCTCTGTGATCAAAGGCCGAAAAACTTCAACATTCAAAACGAGTACACAGTCGATACAATAGTTCCGTCGATTTGGATGGGTGTCAAACCCAAGATTGATGACTATCAAGTTATGGTTCACTCGGAATCGGATGCGTAACCAGGTGGGCCCCAACAGGCATTTAGACAAGGGGTGCTCACCTTATTGTGAGCATCAGTGCTCACATAAGATTTTTCCTATTATATAAATTATTTCAGTTTTTGGAATATCTAACACCTCCTACTCGGCTACTCCACTTATGCAGCGAAGGCTTAAATTAACTCTGGCCCAAAGAAAAAAACTCTGGTTACTTAAAGGTCTAACCCAAAACGTATGGGCATGACCCATTTTGGGTGAATTGATAATTGGTAGGGAGCTTAGAGGTGGTCAGTCTAGGCCCGACCTTAAGCCAGCTGAAAGAGTGATGGATTTGGTTGGGTTAGTGTTTGTAACTGCCATGGAACTGGGGCTCATCTTTTGGCTCGATAGGAAAATGGGCCGGGCCTGTTTATGCTTAAACACGCGATCTGACAATTTTAGTTTAAGTAGGTGCATTCATTTTTAAACAGGCTGGGTTCTGTCCTAGCACCCATGGATTGGATGCTGGCTTGCATCTTAGGCGAGATAGCTAATTGGGCCAACCTGTTCAAGCTTTGGCCTGGCCTGAATCAGTCCATGAACGCCCCTGGTAATTGGGTTTGGGTTGAATTTGTCATACCTAGATACTTATTATCTGAGTCTACTGTACAATGTATTCGTCCATCTAGTAAGTACTGAGTAGTGATGCTCTGCTTTTTCACACCCTTAAATCCAACTCGTTAGAAAAGATCAGATGGGAGAATCCCGACCCGTCATTTGGTGGTAAGGTGGCACATGGGCTGTCGAGTCAAACCTTGTCCATGTCCAGCCCATGTAGTTAATGGGCCTAGTATCCTCAATTTTCTCAAAAATTTTTTTTTTTAAGGAATTCTCATGGAGAAACTATTTGAAGTTTATGGCTCCTGTTTGGTAGAAAACACTGAGGCCCATTTCAACAAGTATTTGCAAAATCATCAATTTTCCAATTTTACAAGATGATTTCCATCATTAGATGGATCATTAACATTAATGGATTCAATTTGAATGCAATTTTTTTTTTTTTACTTCCAAGTAGAGTGCAGGGCAAAATGCCTGATTCTTGTTTAGGAAGAGGTCTTCATCGAAGTAAATTACCACATAAAAACCACTTGTTAACTAAAGTTGTTTAGTTTTGATATTGCATTTTGATGGATAGTAAAATGGCTAAGTCTTGTGGATGCCCGTTTTCTCAGCCAGCACGTGGTGACCCTTTATGAATTGGTATAAGGACAAATTTGACACTCATCCAACCAATACTCGCCATTAGTCTCAAATTTTAGAACTCCTATGCATTTAGTTTCCATGTATCCTATGGAAACAAATCAGGCCCCTACTAAACTAGCAAAATCCCGTGCTATGCACGAACCACGAAACCACCAAATGCACAGACTGATATGAATTATTTTTAATAAGTTGATTAATTAATAAACTTGTGAGTCCTTTTTTTTGTTGCTAATTTGATCTTTTATGTTTTTTTCCAAATGTTTTATTCTTTAGGTGAGGCATGAATTGATTAAGAAAGATCAAATGATTATAGACCTAACAAATTGACCTAATATATTTAAGTTGGACCAAGATGAATGGGGTCCATCATCTCTATTCTAACCGTCCATAAAATCAAATGAAGCGAGCCGGGACCCATGAATTGATTGATAAAGATCAAATGATCAAATGATCATAAACCTCTCAAATTGACCAAACCTAGCCTATTTAAGTGGGACCCTCAAAATGAATGGGGTCCACCATCTATATTATAACCGTCCATGAAACAATATGATGCGGGCTCGGACCCATGAATTGCTTGATCAAGATCAAAGGATCAAATGATCATAGACCTCACAAATTGACCAAACCTAACCTATTTAAGTGGAACCCACCAGATGAATGGGGTCCACATCTTTATTCTAACCGTCCATAAAACCATATTATACAGGATGGGACCCATGAATTGATTTAAAAAGATCAAATGATCAAATGATCATAGACCTAACAAATTGACCAAATATTTTTAATTGAGACCTAGATGAATGGGGTCCACCATCTCTATTCTAACCGTCCATAAAATCAGATGATGCGGGCCGGGACCCATGAATTGATTGATAAATATCAAATGATCATAGACCTCATAAATTGACCAAACCTAATTTATTTAAGCGGGACCCCAAAGATGAATGGAGTCCACCATCTATATTCTAATCGTTCATAAAACCATATGATGCGAGTTAGGACCCATGAATTGCTAGATAAAGGTCAAATGATCAAATGATCAATAGACCTCACAAATTGACCAAACCTAACCTATTTAAGTGGAACCCCCCAGATGAATGGGGTCCACCATCTTTATTCTAACCGTCCATAAAATCATATTATGCGGGATGGGACCCATGAATTGATTAAGAAAGATCAAATGATCATAGACCTAACAAATTGATCAAATATTTTTAAGTGGGACCCAGATGAATGGGGTTCACCATCTTTATTCTAACCGTCCATAAAATCAAATGATGCGGGCCGGGACCCATGAATTGATTGATATAAATGTAGCACATCTTGTGTGTTGGCTTATTTAGGGATCTCATGGAGGGATTTGATTCTTTCATGGAGAGATTTTAGGTCTTTTGAGTGTGTAATATATATAGAGATTTTAGAGATAAGGGCAACTCCGGAAATGTCATTGTAAAAAGTTTGAGGTTGCGCCAGGTGTCTTTATATGAGGAAGAGTACATCCATTTAGTAATATAGATTTTAGAACTCGGAAACAAATAAGGCCCCTACTAACATTTGTCATATCAGTCCAGCAAGGAAGTTACTTTTATCCATGGAAGATTTTCACTTCATATATATATATATATATATATAGATTTTTTGAAAGTAGAACTCTGGTCATGAGGAATGGTGCCGGTCCGGATTCGAACTCAGGACAGGCAGGTAAGAACTGACAGCTCTTACCACATTCTTTTTATTTCCTACTAGCAAAACCCCGTGGATAACCACGAAACCACTAAATGCACATACTGATATGAATTATTTTTAATAAATTTATTAATTAGTAAACTTGTGAGTCCTTTTTTTTGTTGCTAATTTGATCTTTATGTTTTTTCCAAATGTTTTATTCTTTAGGTGAGGAATGAATTGATTAAGAAAGATCAAATGATCATAGACCTAATAAATTGACCTAATATATTTAAGTGGGACCAAGATGAATGGGGTCCATCATCCCTATTCTAACCGTTCATAAAATCATATGATGCGGGCTGGGACCCATTAATTGACTGATAAAGATCAAATGATCATAGACCTCTCAAATTGACCAAACCTAACCTATTTAAGTGGGACCCCCAAGATGAATGGGGTCCACCAACTATATTCTAACCGTTCATAAAATCATATTATGCGGGATGGGACCCATGAATTGATTAAGAAAGATCAAATGATCAAATGATTGTAGACCTAACAAATTGACCTAATGTATTTAAGTGGGACCCAGATGAATGGGGTCTACCATCTTTATCCTAACCGTCCATAACTACAAGAAAGTTGGCATTTTGCCGCGAAATTTTTCATGGCTAAAGGTCTCAAAGTCGCCACTAAAAGTTTTAGTGGCAATATTTTTCTCGCGGCTAAGCTGTCGCTAATAGTGCTGTCACTAATTGTTTTAGCCGCAATTTCCAAATGTCGCAGCTAAATGTTAAAGTTTTAGCCGCGACACTAAAATTGTCACTAAAAGTCTAATATTTAGTGACAAGATTTACCGCCGCTAATTGAAAAAATAATTGCCACTAAAATTACAAAGTCGCAGCTAAAAAAAATATCATAAGCACATGAAAGCGTAGTTTTAGCGGCGACTTGTAGTCGCGGCTAAATGTTTGACTTTTAGCTGCGACTACAAGTCGCCGCTAACTATTTAACTTTTAGCTGCGACTACAAGTTGCCGCTAAATATTTAACTTTTAGCTGCGACTTATTGTTGCCGCAAAAAAAATAGACTTTTAGCCACAAGCACAAAATTGACACTAAAATTATTAGTTATAGCAGTTTTAAAGGTACATTTAGTGGCGACTTACAGTTGCAGCTAAAAGTTCATGTTTTAGTGGCAACTTATCTCATACTTATACTAGCTACTTGTTGCCGCGACTAAAAGTTTAGAATTAAAAATAAATAAAAAATAATTTTAATTTATTAAATTTATTTTCTTTCCATTTATCTGCTCTTCACGAACCTACTTATACAAGATGAAAGCAGTAAAATTTTCAATCACCATCAGGTATTGCAACATAACTTCAAATTCAAAATCATTAAATTCCTACGTATTTAACTAGCAAAAGTTAAGTTTACATCATCATAATCAAATAAAACCTGAAATAAAATATAAAAAATATGATCTTGGTCTTTTGACTAGTTATGAATCACATCGGAATTTGCCCTCTATCTTTGAATTGCTGGAAGAGGGTGATGAATTGAGACTTTACTGAAGCTTGCACCTCATGCATCTGTGCTTGCTGCGAGGCTACCTGGGACTCTAGGGACTCTAGTCGTAAAGCCATCTCTCTTTTCTCCTTTTCCATCTCCTCGAAGAGCCTTCTATCCTCCTCAGCTCGCCTCCTGAACTCCTCATTCTCCCTTTCTAGTTACGCACGGATCCGCTGCCCAGCTGTACATGTCGTGGGCTTTGGACCAGCCCCACGACCACGTATATATGCCGATCGCTCTGGTCCAAGCACTGCCTCAAACCTCTCATCCTCAGTCATGGGAGGAATGCCCTCCTCCAATGGTTGAGACTCTAGCTTCTTAAGCTTGCCCTACATTCAACAACCAATTTTTATTATCAATCAATTTAGTGATATATATAATATAAAAAATTGAAATGGAAATAAAGAATGGAACAATAAGTTACATAGACTTCCTGGGAACTCGAATCCACCCAAGTGCCTTTCTTCTCGCTAAATCGGGTAGTGAACCACAACTTAGTCCGGGAAGGCCCGTTCCCCGTCTCAAGATCACGCTGTCATTACACAAGTTAACACATATAATATTTATTTAATAAACAAATTGTTCTAAACACTATAGTGAAGTTTACACTATCATAGCTGATTCGAGCAAAAGCCTTTGTCCCGGCAACATGGCCAATAGTCTGCTTTTTCCTGTTCTCCTTGTTTCTATTGCTAATTTTCTGCATTCAGGAACCATAAATTATAAGCAATACATGTATAAATGATAGATTGAAAGGGTAGACAATATAACTTAATTAACATCCATACCGTGAATTCTTCGGATCCGAAATACCTAACAAGATCAACCCAATCATCGCTGCTCACACTTGAGGGGGGATTCTCAAGTCTCATTTCATCTGTGTCATACTTGCAATAATGATCTTTATGCAGCCTATGCGGATAGTCTCGATATTGGCGATTTAGCTGCTGATATACAGCTTCCTGGATATGGGAATGCTCCTCGAGAGTAAATTTTTGCTGCACGGTATTTTAAGAGGAAGTAAACATAGATGCAAGGTAATACATCGAATGTAACTAGAGCTTTTCATCCTAACACATAAGCTTTTTAATTTAAATGACTTACTTTTGCAGCATGCCACATTTTCAGCTTGTCATCATCCGGAATTGACTTCCATTTGGAAAAACGGAGCGGGGCCATTTGTCTGACAATAATGCCCAATTCAGTAATTAATATTTGGGCATTATTACCTACAGCTCGCATCAGGTTTGGTGGAATGTCCACCGCTAGCTTTTCCCCCTCGCGCCTCCTCTTTATGAGTGTAGTGTTCCTGGTCTTCCCTCGTCCTTTCTTCCCGGACATGCTTGACCCTGTTCACTCAGAAATTCAATTAAACATGTTAGCTTCCGTCAACATGAGTTTATATATATATAATGCATAAACTATAAAAAAGCACATGCACAATTTAAATTAATAGTTAACATACCGGCGTTGCTGATGGCAACCTCATCTTGAACAAATGCGGGGTCTGAGGGTCCCGCCTCTAATGTAGGCTGCCCGATCTGTGAGGGCTGGCCTACCCGAGCTCCTCCTCATCTACCTCCACCTCTATTGGCCATATTTGTGTTCTATCCTGCAACACTTTACATTAAATTGATTACTCATTAAGCATATGTATACACATCAAGCACACGTATCACATCAAAGAATGATTAATGTATGAGAAAGAAATATAAGGTTCCCTTAATGTATTAGTTCTCTATGCTCATGCTCCTTCCAAAATAGTACACAATCATTTTTGCAAGCATGAATCCTCACATAGTCAAGTCCTAGGTCACGAATTATATTTTTAGCCTCGTAAAATGAGCTGGGGAGCGTCTCACCATTAGGAAGTGCCTCCTTTAACAATTCAAGCAACATGGTAAAAGATTTGCTGCTCCAATGATTAAGTATCTTTAGGTGCAACAGCTTCACAATGAACGACAACTTAGAGAACTTCTCACAGCCTGGATATAGTTTCCGTTCGGCATCCTTCAACAGTCTCATGAATTTATCTGCTTTCCAGTCGGGCACCACATTTCCATTACTACTAGAATCCTCCCCTGCCCATTCATTTATATTTGATGCTGTGTAATGATCATGTATCATTTCTTGCATGTCATCATGATCATCTTCATCTTCTATGTTGGGCTCATCATCATCATCTTATTCAGTGCTTGACTCAAACTCCTCCCCGTGCAATACCCATGGAATATAACACTTAACTATACCATGATAATATAGATCCGCTTCCACATCTTCCCGGGTATGAAAATAGACATTGTTGCATTTGACACCACGGACACCGAATCTTTTTCCCTGGCTCTTTATGTGCATATGCAAACTCCAAGAACTGTTTAACTCCATCTATGTACTTAGGGTGTCGTCTATCCTCAATTTTCATCCAACTCTTATCCATGTCGATGTACCTAACACAATTTGAAGTATAAATAAAAAACTGCACCCACGGGTCCCCTAGACAACAAAACAACATGGAGATAGCTGAAAACGGAGGCATATGCAATAAGAAAAGATAGACTGAAGATACTATATATAGGCAGATAAGTGGCATGAGATTAAACATTCTAGCACTCCTATATATCCAAACAAGGTATTAGGGATTTATCATGATACAACAAAATTAATAGTGATACAGAGTCCCAACATCCTTCACAATCTCTTTATGCTCTTGTTTCTAGTATCCAACTTCTTATGCACCCAAGTTTTCATACTAGTTACTGACGACCGTTCTTTCCTTTGATCTGCCCCTAACACCAGCACCGATGGCAGAGCCTTAGCTACAATTAACCAAATGCTTAGTTAATGAAAAATTATTGATGTACAATTTAACTTTCACATCCTTTTTTTAAGCTTTGCAATTAACTTCCAACCAGAGGCCAGACTTTTCATACAAGCCATGCGGGATTTTTTTTATGAGTGCCTTTAAGTCAGGAGGCCCCACTTTTGTCGACGTCTGGGATTTGAAAAACCCACATCATCTACTTGTGGGACATCCCGCAGTTGGATATTTTCCTGATAAGAGGTTTATGAAATACTCAAACATCATCTCAACCTTTTGTAGCTCCTTGAGTTGAAATAATCCAACAGAGGATAGTAAAGTCTCTATGTCAATGGGAAGATGTCAATCAATTATATTAGAGAATACACTAATAGTTACTAGTCACACTTAAGTTCGAAAGTGTTGTTCAAAAACAACAGTTAAAGAAAAATAAAAAAAATAAAGAAATAAATGTTCCCCCATTTTTTCCGGTGCATCTTGCCAATCCATAGGGACAAGTGTATGATGCGTTAAATTTTCTTTGATGATCCCTACAGTAAGGTGTATTGGGAGGGCAGGGCCTGATACGTATTGGGAGAGACGGGAGATGTAAGAAAGCATAGTACAGAGAGAGAGAGAGAGAGAGAGGAGAGGGACGAGAGCAGAGAGAGAGAGAGAGAGAGAGAGAGAGAGAGAGAGAGAGAGAGAGAGAGATAGTTCATGAGAATATTTTAGCAAAGCATGTTTGTCCAGCTACCATTCAATTCAAAGAAAGTGGTGACCGCCTTCTGAATCTGTTATTTTCTCTACATAAACTTTGAAAAAGCTGTTCTCACAAATTTATGAGGTTTGCATATGTTAATGCTAGGACTATTAATAGACAAGACCAGTTCAAAACTATTAACTTAGTTTGAATGTTGAAAAAATCTAGAAGCATCACTATATGACAGTTGTTAAAACTACTGACTTTATGACCTTCAAAATAGAGTTAAACTAATTTTACCAGGAACATTTACCTGAACCAGGTGAAAATTGCCCTTATATATGAGCATTTTACATTTCTACAGAATTGCATCAAGGAGCAACTATTCTCCATGGCAACTCAGTCCTATGAGTTGTGACTTTCACACAGACCTCAAATGAGAATGGCTAGTCTGCATTGATTTTGTATATTTTTATAACTATAGGATGGTTATAAGCTTGTATCAGTTGTAGTTTGTCCTTACTCCCCACAGGCTAGACCATGCTAGCTTGTCCTTCCTGATCTCTCTCTCTCTCTCTCTCTCTCTCTCTCTCTCTCTCTCTCCTCTCTCTCTCTCTACAATGATTAGAGCAAAGATATGCGCGCAGTCCACTTATTTTTTAATAAGTTTTCCTAGTTTCATTTCTTATAACAAGTACTTCAATATTAAATGCAATACACTTCAAAAAATTAATTCAAAAGCTCAACGCTTTTTTTATAAATAATCTCCATGGTCCAGTCACAGATAGATAGGTTTCATTATTCACTAGTATTTTTTACAATAGGTTAATGAAGAGACTGAATGGAAATGTTAATAAGAGCAGAAAAGTAAATAGAAACCATCTTATCAACTGTAATTGTAATGGTACTTAGAAACATCAGAAATAAGAGATATGGTTTTTACAAGTAAATAGTAGCATGGCCCTGTATATTGTCTTCATAATCCTATAGTGAATCCCAATCTATCAAGAGGCCTGGTTTAGACTTCTAGTTGAAAAAACCTTATACTGACTAGGTTAAGTGGATGGATATGGGAAATCTTATAGTTCAAGTATTTTAAAAACAAATTGTGCGCGAGTTATGAGAGTGGGTATACTCAAATTAAGTAGGACCATGTAGATGTGAGGTCCACATCTAAAATGTGTGTTTCAGTTATAAAATGACATCTACTTTGATAACAGGCTTATTGTCAATACTGTACTGACTCATATAATTTGATGAATTCAACTAAAGCTGTTGTCTGTTTTTCCTATTCTTACCTCGAATCAAGTTATCCTGGCAGCCAATGTGGCAGCCAAGCAGGAAAAGAGGGGGACAAAATATCCTTCTGTAAGATCATTTGGATGAAGAGCAAACAGTTGAAAGAAAACAAACAAAGTTAGGGAAATTGTTTGCAGATACAAATTTGAATTAAGGATGATTTTTAACTTCCAAGTCATACACAAACAGACTCGAAGCTAGAACAACTTCTTGCAAGAACATTGAAGAAGCAAATGTCTGAAGTGTATCTGAAGTGAAAGCTAAAAATCTCACTACAAAAGCACCATATGATCCAATGTGTCTAATTACTAATAAAAACCAGCATGAACGGAATTTACAGGAACCAATCAAAGGAAACATGGATGTCTTTTGTCAGAAATGAATTAGTTTTCCATAAGGTGAAACAAAAGAAGCTGGATAACAAATAATTTGACTGGGCTTCACAAAACAAAAAATAATGATCATAATGTGGTATAGAACCATGAGAAACAGACTTTTTTTTTTTACAACATTTGGGCTAACCCCCAATTTGGCTTTTGGGTCCACTACTCTCAAACCCAAATCATCTATGCACAGGCTTCCCTTTTAAGACTTTCCTTGATTTGTGGCAGAAAGATGCTCTAATGAATAATGTATCTTTTATGAAAAGGGGTCTGCTCCCAGATTTATTTTCATACAATGGACTGACTGGACTAAGATCCAAATCCATGCCTAATTAAAAACTCAATCATCATTGCATTTGGCCTATTTGGCATAAAGGCCAAATGCATCCAAATAACTTGGGAACCATCAGGTAACTCCACTAATTAAAAGGACCACAGTAGCACATAAGATAATGCCACCAAAAAGAATGATAAATGCCATGCAACTGGTTAAACTTATAAGAAGTTATTTATTGTAGATGGTTAAACTGGTCATCAAAATAGGAGAAACTACCACTAATGTTGTGAGAAACACTATAAACTTTTTGATAAGATTCTCAAAACAAAGAAGACATGAACACTTGTTAATCATACCATGCAAATGATAATGTAATTTCCAATTTAGTATCAGATAAATCCTTCATATAAAAATTTCACATGAGCAATTGTAATTTTGGGATTGGGAGGGTGGGGGATTCGTAACAGAGTAGGCAGATGGGTGGGGTGGGGCTTGGGTTGGGGTTGGGCGTTGCATTAGCGGAGGTGGGAGATAGAGGTTGTGGCGTCACATATAACTAAGAATCTAAGCAACCCCAAATAAAAATCCACAAACAAGAAAGACCATAAATAAAAAACCCAAAAACCCCTAAATCAGAAATCTAGTAGCCCGGATAATTCAATGTTCCACCAGAATCACACATTTTCCTAAAAACCAGATTTTGAAAAACCATTATCCAAACTTTCAGTGGAAAGAACCATGCAACAAAATTGTAAGCCCTAACCCAATCCTTGAAACCATGTTTAGAAACCAGAAATCGTAACCCATTATCAAGAGGGAGAGAGAGGGAGGGAGAGACCTAGGAGATTGTAATTATCTTTCATATTAGTGGGGACTACTGTTTGGAAGCTTTATAAAAGGAGAGACATTTCACAATTGATTCTCAACTAGCAGTCTCTTATTTAAAAGGGATTCAGCACCAGTCTCTTTAAGGATGTAAAGAAAGGCATGAGACGTAAACTCCCCTGACTTTGAATGCAAAGCTTCATAGTAGTGTCAATTGATTTTGCACTATAGGTAATAATTGCATGACTGAAAAATGTATTGCATGCACTATTATTCATATATAACAAATTAAAATAAAAAATAAAAACTAACCAGATAAGAACGCATGAACATCAGAAGCAACAGTGTTCCATCATTAAAAATTATTAAAAAAGAATATCATCTCTGTCATTCTTTTTTAACACAGAAATTAAGAATGTTGATCATTTGATTCTCAAATGATCCATCAGTCATCACTATTCAAATATGGAGTAAAAACCAGGCAACCATTACCTAGCCCAAGCATAAAAGTTCCATCAGCCACTGGTTATGGACCCTAAAGACAAAATCAACGTAGATGCCTTTTTCCTACAATGACTCTGTGAGATGGAAATGAGGAGTGACTAAATGTTCAGGAATTAACCTATCAGTCCCCCTCATTCCGATGGAACATTGGAACCCATGTCTGACTGCCACCCTCAAGCCTGATTTTGAATGCACTAACCATTTTAACAAGAATGCAGAGATTGGTGGGATCATTCATGATGGATTAAGCAACTTGGTCGTCACCCTTGGAAGGAGATGTTTCAGTGTGCAAAATTCAATTATCCAATAACACAAGTTCCATATCAAACCCCATTAAAGAGAAAAACCCAAACAAGTATAAATCCCCAAGTGAAAAAACAAACCCGAAACCCTCATAAATAGAACAAGAAAGATGTTTACAATTTTTAAGCAGATCCTCAATTCTTTTGTGTTGATGTTGGAGAGAATCCTCATTCAAAGAGAAAGGGAGAGAGGGTAATGAGATAGAGAGGGGTTTACAAAAAAAAAAAAAAAGAGTTATCCAGGGAAGGGTTACCGAGATGAGAGAGGGCTCGGTTCTGCTGGGGAGGATACCTGGGCACCGCAGCTTCAGATCGGAGAGAGTAGACAGAGACGAGACAGAGACGAGAGAGTTTTCCTTCCCTTCTGCGTTTCAGAATTGAGAGAGAGATGGAGACCGAGAGTGTTTTGTAGCAGAATAAAATTGATGGCGGGAAGGAATGGGTTAAGGGCGGGGATTTATTAATTGGGTAATGAAAGTTGTATGATGGTAGGAATAGGAGACCAAAGTCCTTTAGAATTCACCCTTATTTTGGTGAACCAAAGTTATTTTGTTAATCAAAATACTTTACCCTGTGGGGCCTATTCATAAAAACATAAGCCATTAAAATAAAGGCCTCCTCTTGATATTGGCCCTAAACAAATTTTAATCAAACTAAAATTGGGTCCATCAAATTTATCACTTTTAAGTTTTAAGCCATCTGAATAAAAAATATATATGATGGTAGGACCAAGTCCTTGGAGAATCACCCTCTTTTATCTAATGGACCCAAGTTATTTTTTTTAATTGAAAGATTTTATAGTGAGCCCACTTATAAAAATATAAGCCATTAAAAATAAATGCCTTCTCATTGATGTGGGTCCTCAATAACTTTTAATCGAACTAAAATTGAGCTCATTGATTTGTCACTTATTAAGTCACCTGAATTAAAAATATAAAAGTAAAATTCAATGCTTTATAGTAGTCACTCTAATGAAAATCCCATAGGGTATTGAAAATTTTTCTTGACCTACACCCTGTAATAGAACCCACTTATAAAAAACTAAACCACTCATAACAAATGCCTCCCTAATAAGGCCTCAAATAGTTTATTCCTATAGGAGATGGGTTCAATGTCATATTTATTATTTTAAAAAATGTCAATAAATTATTAAAAAAAAGTTCAAGTAGCTAGTGTTCTTGTAGTCAATGTGGGGCTACATAATATGGTCCGTAAATTAAAAAGAAGACCAGGAAAAATTATAATATGAGCATATTTAATTGATAAAGCTTTAAACAGTGATACCAGATGGAATGATTTAGGGCCAATATTTTACTTTATAGTTGTTACTAATGGAAATCAACATCATTCTCTAGCAATTTATAATGTTATGGATTACTTAGGATATATTTTCTCAGTTTTTTTTGGAGTAAAAATATTTTACGCCACAACGACTGCGCGGGATAGAGAACATTACGTGGTCGATACCGTAATGGTGTCATTTATTGGGATCGACAATACCGTGATTCTCTCATCCATGCCTTAGTGTAAGAAAGATGGTTGATTCATAATGGAGCTCCGCACTTATTTTAGTCACGCGCGTAGTCTACTGACGCCCTCAATTCGCTCATCAGTATATTTTTTAGCTCAAATCTCAACCCAACTTGATTTTAAGACTCATTGATTATGCTGGAAGACTTTGTTGGCATCTTTGATAGTGGGTGATCAGTCGTACAATGGCACCCACCCCAATCAAAGTAAAATTTGACGATGCCCCATAAAAAAGTATAGCTAAAAGTAATACACCTAGAAAATTAGCTATGAAAACAAGGATGTTGCTAAACTCCTAGACTCCTAGACCACATTAGTGGTGAAAGATTAAAGCTAGCCATTAATTCTCTTTTTCCTCAAAATGACCTTTAGCCACGACATATAAGTTGCCACTAAATGGGATCACTATAATACCTTCACTAAAGTGAGTCTTTTGTGGCAAAAATAAATTGCGGCTAAAAGTGTCGTCACTAAAAGCTAGCTTTCATATAATATATTTTTAGTGGCAATAGAAGGTCGCCGCAAAAGGTGGCGAAAATAAGACAACAAAGCATCTAGCCACGAAACTAAAAGGTTGCCACTGAAATCCTAGACTATTAGTGGCAAAAAAAGAAAATTTGTCACTAAATCTCCTCCCCCTCCAAAAATGACCTTTAGCTACAACATATAAGTTGTCATTAAATGTGATCACATAATACCTTTAGTGTCAACATCAAGCTTTGCCACTGAAGGTGAGTCTTTAGTGGTGAAAATTAAATTATGGCAAAAAAAGTTGCCATTAAAAGTCAACTTTCTTGTGAGATATCTTTAGTGGCAATATAAAGTAGCCACAAAAAATAGAAATACAGTGGCAAAAAAATATACCGCGGCTAAATGTAAGAATCTAAGACATTAGTGGCGATCATAACAAGTTGTCACTAAAACCATACACAATTAGTGGCAATAAATTAAAACTTGCCACTAAATTTCTTTCCCTCCAAAATCCCATGGCGCCAAAACTTCCCGCCAAGGAATTAGTGGCGAAATTTAGCTACGACATATAAGTTGCCACTAATGTGGGCATTAAAATACCTTCAGTGGCGACATCAAATTTTTGCCACTAAAGGTGGGTTTTTAGTGGCGAAAATTAGACCGCGGCTAAAAAAGTCGCCACTAAAAGCCAGCTTTCTTGTAGTGATAACAAAATTCAAGATTAGAAACACAATCATCAATTAGAAATGAGGGTAATCATTCAACTCCCAAGTTAGTATTAGTTACTAGATTCCCTAAATTCCGTCAAAAAGGACTTCAAACAATTGAACCATACACCAAAGATCTCCAATTCTCCATATAGACTCATTGTTCCAGGGTGTTCCAACTTCCAAGGAAATTGCTGCAAAATGGGTTTTACAAAACTTCAAATCACATCTTGTGAGAAAGTGTTGAATAATAAAAGGAATAAATCAGCAATAAAATAGTGCCCAACCAAATGGCCAGATGATCGGGCTCTAAGACGGAAGGAGACATAAATGTCTAAATGATCATTTAGAAAACACAAGTGCAAAAAGATAAATAAAATGGCATTTAAATTGCATAGTTAAGCTAGAAATCACAAATAAACAAACCTCATTAGCCCCTCGTCGGAAACATAATACCTTTCCCATGAGCCAAGTCATCCCACATAGTTCCTTCATACCTTCACAACATGAAACAATATGAGCATTAGCAACATAAGCACATTCATTCTGTTTAAAATAAAATCCTAAAAAAACATGTTAGAAATAGAGATAGAGAGAGATATAATCATTTATCCATTACAACCCCAAAAGACCCAAAAATTTCCTGCACCACCAGCACACACCCTGCATGCCTCCCCTGCACACAGCCACTGCCTCCTCCGCTTCTTTATCCCCCTCTTCTTCTCTCCTTCTCTCCTCCCCTACACCCGCGCCTGTGCCTCTCCCTTTCCTTTTCTTTTCTTCCTTCCCCCACTTCTCTCCTTCCTTTCTTCCCCCCTACCAAATGTCACTACTGCACCCCACCTGTAACCACCATGAACCAATATATGTGCATCTTGGTGGTGTATCTCATCTGAATGGGGGATTGCAAGACAAATCCCGAAAGCCTGTTGCCCATGTTCATGCAAGGTTTTCGAATCCATATAACAACTAGGCCCAAAATCATCATGCATAGGCAGACCCATCAGTTCATTCAATCCCCTTTTCTTCTTCGCTATAGTAGACCAGGAATATTTGATCATCAGGTAGGCCACCAGTGCATCGAATATGGACAATTGGTTCTTACCCAACATGTTTTGTGAACCTCTGCAATTTCACCAACGCGAGGATGGGCTGGTGTTTTTATTCATATTATGGAAATGACAACTCAGGAAACTGTTACTTATTTGAGACTTGGGACCTAAAGTTCCTCTATACATGAAGAAAGAAAACTCAAAGTTCTTTAATGAGGTTTCATTTAAGCCTAATAACTCAAGCATCAATACAGTATAAACTCACATGTTTATATAGGCATTGTCATAGGCTATCATTCAAAAGAAAGAAAGAAAAACAAGAAAAAAGAAAGAAAGACATTGCCAATCACCTGATCCATTTGAGTAATTATATATATGAATAAGAAATAAAATTTAAAAAAATGTAAAGCTCAAAATGGAGAAACAATTTCTTACATGTAAAATGATCAAACCAAGTTTTTGAAATGAAATGACGTTTCAACTACACAAAGGCACCTTGGAAGAACTAATCAATGTCATCATGCTCCATGCACACAAACATATCAATTTCAAGACGGTTGTCATCCTAATGTTATTAAAAAAAGAAGAAAATCCAATACAGAACAATTGGAATGAATAGGACACATGCACACCCTGCACCGCCTCCCCTGCACACCCTGCACCACCCTTGGGATTGATACTACTTTCGCCATTGTGAGATGGCAATTTCACTCTCCCTATAGAATTCACTCCTAAGATGGGAAACCTACTTACATCATTTTCATTAAGTTCATCATACGACTTCAATTTCGGAGAGAATAGAATTATGGTAGAATTCAGTTAGTGAAATACCTCCATCAGAACTGACTTAAAACAATGAATCATAACTTCTTTCTGTTTTATGGAGTAGAGCGAACAGAGTGCATGACCAGCAACTTTCCAAGCAAAGCCGCATTTTCCAATTCCAATTCTTATGCGTTGATGGTTCTAGTTTTAATATTTGTGTACATGCAACAAGAGAAGAACTTTCCATAAATAAAAACAAAGAGCACTTTAGCTTACTAGTTACTAGACATACCTTGCCATGGTTCTTCCTAAGATCTAGGAACTCAAAGATATCAGCATGCCATGGCTCCAAATACAAAGCACATGCACCTGCAGTAAATATAAAAACCGTGAAATCACGAAATAAAATATTAAATGAATGCGCTAATCTGATCTCAGTAACCTGGCCTTCTATGACAAGGATGTGACATATATCCAAACACGGTCTCGTCCCTGTTTGGACCAAACAGGGATCCGTTTCCAAAAAAGCCAGCCCCAGGCTTCTTAGACCTGAACCTACCTCCTTTGGATTTTGGACTGTTTTGGCTTCTTCATTTCACTAGAGGCACATGTACTCAGGAAGGAAGGAAAGGAAAGGAAAGGATAACAGAAGAGGGGAATGGAGGAGGAGGAAGAAGAAACAATGGGAGGCTGTAGACTACAAACTATGGGGGGGGGGGGGGGGGGCGCATCATGGCCCCACACTCATCCTAATGGGAGGCTGTAGACTAAACTATCAGAAAAATGGGGCTTTTGAGTGTGAGTTGCTTACCAAAAGTAATACATTCAATGTGAGAATTATAGCACCAGCTGCAAGCACTGCAAATGCAACCGCAAAAACCTCCGACTGCAGGGGCAAAAAAGCAGGGAAAAAGAGAAAAACAGGAAACGAGAGAAACTTTGAGATCGTACACTACTGCAACAACTAAACATATAAAGGTGACATCCAGAAATGCAATGATGATGAATGATGAGGGATACAATGGTTCTCAATGGCAAACTGGTGAACAGTGAGGTTGGATCAGTCTGCTCAAGAAAAAAAGAAGTCCAAATAATGGAATAAAGACACCTCCTAAACAGAACTGAAAAAATAAATAAAAATAAAACAACATAAGGCATCAATCAAAAAAAAAAAGAACAAATAAATGTAAGGCGCCATTCCAAGCAAAAAGGAGGAACAAAAAATGTATTTTTCTTAATTTTTATTTCATGTCCCCCTTTCAATATTTATGTTTTTTTTTAATAAGTCATAAGTTATATTTCAAATATATCCACCATGTACCCTTCCCTTTGTAGCTCAAGGCCAAAAAGAGACACGCGCACACACCTGAAGTTTCTTCCTAGATCCACCTAAATGTCTCACAGTCTCACTTCATTGGTTCACAGGAAAGCACAGGGAGAAGTCATAAACATCCTGAAGTATTCAACATAACAAAACAAGGGCATTTTACCAGCTTTGAATCAATTTTCCATCTGCAATCTAAAAAAGAAAATCATTTACCACAAGTCTTTTATCAGTTAACAATTAAACAAACAAAGCCTACCATAAATAAACAAAGACTGCCTCACTTTTTAAATAATTGTGCTTGTCCAACACCCAATATTAGACATGATGATACAGAGTACAAGGAAAAATCTCTTAATTAATTCAGTCACTTTATTTCAATAATATTTCTTTGGTTCTGATGGACATGGCCTATATCCTATTTATTTATCAAGTTTTATATAATAAATATTTTTTCAATACTATTTGTTTCGGAACCAAATCTCAAATCTCAATGTGTTGGTTTTACAGGGTCCTCTTATCTGACACCTCATTTTATTCCCAACATCAGGTTTGTATGTCCAAGTTGCATAGACTATGACAATAAAAAAGCCCACCAACAAAGGCTTGGGTGCTGCTGCCTCCACAATGAGACCTCAGTCACATTCAAATCCTCAAAACCATAAACCCATCTGCTCAAACCAAATCCAACAAAGACAACAACCCAAAACAACTTCATTTTCATCTTCTCTCTTCCTGACTGCCTTTAGCTCTAAAAATATTGGAATAATACAGTACTAATGGAACAGATGAACAAAATCACCAAAACCCCAAACACACAGAAGATATGTTCCAACTCCAACTGAGCATGAAAGAGTAATGTTTTGTATAATCATCTAGATGTGGGATCATCCAATTGGTGAACAAGAACACATTGAATATTAAATGCACAATCATGTAATCAATTCGCAGTTACGTATAAATTTTACATGTAGAAAGCTATTGTTTCAATGGATCAAAATTGGGTTTGGATTGTTAAACTAAAAGGTTAAAAAATTGGAGAAGTAGAGACAAGAAAGGATGCCAAACAGGAGATCCCTGTTCCCACAAAAGAAGAAGCAAAAATCTGTGATGGTTTGAACTTGGAAGCAGCTCGCATAATTGATTTCTGATATTATCTCATGTATGTTTATTCATCCATATCTAAAACTTGATTGTATAACTTGATGGTTTCACTCACAATCCGAGACAAATGTGCTGGTCACATACATAGGAAACAGAACAAAGGACAAACAGAATCAAGATTAAAACACAGTTTGGAGTTGAGAGTGGCCTGTTCTGATTCAGGAAAGTCAGGACCAGAACAACATATGTCAATATCAAAACCATAAAACAAAAGGGTACAAAGCTGGGCTTAATTTAAAAATAAATAGAGAAAATAATAACTTATCCAAAACAAACAAGATCCTTTGTCCCAGATGCAGATATATGCTTTTAAGGAACCTGGGAAAAACAAGGGTATAGCACATCTCCTTTTTCTTTTTCAAATAGACCTACAACACATTCTTATATGGTAATATTGAAGGGAAACGATTTAAATTCTATGTTATATGGTAATCTCAGTACCCAAGAGATTCAAGAACTATAAACTGTTAGAATTTTAGTTGGCTAATTCTTTTATCTTGAACAAAACTCAGAGTCCTAATTGAGTTGTATTTTCTATTTCTTTTAGATTAAGACTGTGAAGGAAGCATTTGGTTTGTGAAGACCTCTTCAGAAGACCTTGATACATTTAAGAGTGTTCCAAAGTAATCAAAAGACCTCAAGAGAGAGTTTCCCGGACATACTCATCAGGGTACAATCCCTTTGACAGAACCCAGTCTCGCTATAGCGAGACTGAACCTCGCTATAGCGAGGAGCAATTCTGTCAAAGACAGAATACAGTCTCGCTATAGCGAGACTGAAGCTCGCTATAGCGAGCTGGGATTTTCTGTCCCAAACAGGACTCTTGTTTGCTGCGTTTCCAAACCTCTTCTGAGAGTCCTGTTTTATTTCTAAGAGGCTCTTGCACGAATCTTGGGCTATTTATTAACCCCTTGCATCCACAAACGATACACAGAAGATATAATATTCACTTGAGTTTTAAGAGTCATCTCTGGAGAGTTTTGTGGGCTTATTTGTGCAGGGAGATTGTGCTGAAGAATTATTTTCTTTCCCTGTGATCAAGCACCTTGAAGGGGCATTCAAGGTGGGTTTCAAGCTAGCACGTGGAAGGTGAACGGCGGGTCGTCGGCAAGTTCTTCACAGTCCTTTTAGGTTGAGTTACAACTGGGACAAAGGTCTAGTGAGTTCACTTGTAGTCTTCATATTATAGTGCTTTGCTTTCGGTGGTCTCTACCATCCGTGGTTTTTTCCCGAGTTGGGTTTTCCATGTAAAAACCTGTCTTTTCCTATTTTGTGGTGATTTATTCTTATCTGGAATTAGGTTAATTAATTAGTTTAATTATCTGTGTTCGGAATTCATAAATTAATCTGAGAAAGGACCTTAGCCTGTGTTAAGGCTTAAAAAGAAGGTTAAGTAAAACCTTCACGTGGTATCAGAGCAAGTTGCACAACTCTAAAGTGCGATCCTCTCAGATTTGATCTATGGAATTCACCAGGAAAGGCACATCTACCACCAAGCCTCCATTGCTTGAAGGTAGTAGCAATTATGCTTACTGGAAAGTAAGGATGACTGCGTTTTTATGTTCTCTTGATCATGATGTTTGGCAAATAGTGGTGAATGGTTACAAATCACCAACAATGGTTGTTGAAGGGAGAACTGTTCCTAAACCAGTAGCTGACTGGACCCAAGGAGAAAAGAATCAGACCCATTGGAATGATAGGGCTATGAATGCTATGTACAATGGCGTTTCTCATTCAGAATTTTGAAGAATTTCAACTTGCACCACTGCTAAAGAGGCATGTGATCTTTTAAGAACAGTGCATGAAGGCACTGATATAGTCAGGCAAACCAAAATTCAGAATTTGACATCTGCCTTTGAGACTATACGTATGAAAGATGATGAAACCTTTGATGAATTTAATGCCAAACTTGGGCATATTGTAAATTCAAGTTTCAATGGGAGAACCTTTTCCAGATTCGAAAGTGGTAAATAAAATTCTTCGATCTTTGCCTGAAAGATTTCAGTCCAAAGTGATTGCAATTGAGGAACACACTAATCTCAATGATCTTCCTGTTGAGGAACTTGTTGGAAATTTACAGACTTTTAAAGCAAATCACTGCCCTAGTAAAAAATCCAAGGGTATTGCTCTCATGTCTTCTAAAGCTAACAATGATGATGAATCTGATAATGATTTTGATGATGAACTTGAGGCTTTGTTTGTTAAACGTTTTAAGAGATATCTGAATAAAAACAAACTAACTCTCAAAAAGGAATTCCCAAAGAACAAAGGCTTCAATAAAACAAAAGGTGTGACCAAGTATGATAAAAATTCATCCCAAACTGCTACCAAACCCATTCAATGTTTTGAATGTCAAGGTTTTGGTCACCCAGCTTCTAAATGTGCTAACAGGTTGGAGAAAAACAAAGGAAAAGCCTTGAATGTTTCTTGGGAAGAAGAAGAATCTGAGAATGAGATCAGTGACTCTGAGTCACAATCTGAGTCTGCTAAATTTGTTGCTTTTATATCTTGTACTAACTCATCTCTTGAGCAGGGGTCATCTGACAAGGATTCCAAGTCAGATGACGAGACAAACATTGATGATCTTTCTGATGAAGAATAGGATATTGAAGTAGCGTATAAGAAACTTCTCAAAGATTCATTACGTTTATCTCGTATAAACGATAAGCTCTATCAAAAGCTGAAAGATTCAGAATCTCATAATGCAATCATTGCTTCCGAACTAAGTGATACTCGCATCAAGGTAACCTAGTTAGAAACTCAATGTGTGATTTTATCTGACAAAGTTATTGCTGCAGGAAAAGAAAAGGAATTTTCAACTACACAATATGAGACTGTAAAAAAAGAACTGGATTCCTTGCAAACTGAGTACAACCTGCTGGAGGCTGAGAAAAATAATGTCTGTGGAAAACTTCGGATGGCTCTAACAGAATTAACTTCAGCCAAGTCCTCGCTTGATCGAATGAACAAAGGATCCATGACTCTTGATGAGATTCTGATGCAACAAAGAAGTGATAAACATAAGACAGGACTTGGATTTATTTCTGAGTCTTCTTCATCTAAGCAATCAGGTAAATTTATTTTTGTTAAAGGACCAGCTTTGCAATCCAGCATGAGTGCCAACCTAAATACTCACCTTGCGAACTCAAGAGCATCTAAAAATGTGTCAAACACAGATTTGTTCCAATCTGTCATTTTTGTGGAATAAAAGGGCACATAAGACCACATTGTTATCAACTTAAACATCATATACATAATCAGCGTGGGGTGAGGAATTATACTCCTCAAAAGATCAAGACTAAATCTATCTGGGTTATTAAGTCTGATCTTCGCTTGCAATGTGGGTCCTTACTACTCTCAAAGCCACAGATTCGCAAGTTTGGTACTTGGATAGCGGATGTTCTAGACACATGACTGGAAACAAATCCTTGTTTACCTCATTGGAAAGCTGTAATGGAGGTAGGTTGTAAAATTTGGGGATGGAAGCAAATCAAACATAATCGAAAAAGGTACAATTTCGGATTTCAGGTATGTCCTCTTATCAAATGTTTTCTTTGTCAAAGGTCTGAAAGCTAATCTGTTAAGCATCAGCCAATTATGTGGACTCACAACATGAAGTTCATTTCTCTCTTAATGACTGTCTCATTGTTGATAAAAAGGGAAATAATGTTCTCCATGGCGTGCGTACTTCTGACAATTGTATGTCGTTTCCACAGAGAATACCATATCATGTCATGCAGCTATAATCAATGACATCGATTTGTGGCATCAACGTTTAGGCCATGTTAATCATAAGGACCTAGATAACTTGGCAAAAAATGAAACTGTATAGGGCTGCCCAAACGTTTTTAAAAGCCCCCACAATTGGTGTGTGGTCCTTGTCAGATTGGGAAACAAATCAGGTCCTCACATAAAAAGGTTTGATGCCCTAACCACGACCAGGCCAAAAAAAAAATTTCATGTGGATCATATTTTTACTTGATCAGAGGACTTCAAGGCTACCTACGACATGTGTGATCGCTTTCCAATTTGATTGGTAAGTTTCGTTTGGAGAAGGCTACCATGAATGCTATGTATGAAAGTCACCCAGGACGATTCATAGAAAATTTTTAATCAAAAAAAAAGGAGAGGTCACAATTGCAATGTCGATTCTATATATGTGACCAGAGGATCAGGGCTACCTACGGTCATGAGTGATAGCTTCCACTCGATTGGTAAGTTTCGATGGAGAGGCTACCATGTCCGACAGTTGTGAAAGCCACCTATGACGGATCAATTCAAAATATAAAAAAAAGGGGGGGAGCACATCATGTTTCACACACTATCACAATCATTTAAAATGTGCATTTCTGAGCTATACATGGATATTATTTGTAGATGGAAAACACCTTGTTTGTCTCTAATTTTCAAAAAAAAAAAAAGAGGGGGAAAACCACACTGGACTTCTGTTTCGCGTTACAGAATGTAGATTCGCTATAGCGAGACGACATCTCGCTATAGCGAGACGACAGAATTCTGTTTTAAAAACGAGCAGGCCCTCCTTTGTCTCTCTTCTTCCTCTTTTTCTTTCTCAAGCTAGGGTTTCTTGCTCCAATTTTTTTCTTCTCTCTCTATCCCCACTACATTGTTCATTGTATTCTTCTCATTTAGCAACTCCAATCCTTGCTCCTTCCTCTTCACCAAGGTATGATCTTTCTCTCTTTTTCTCCTCACAAATTTTTTTTTTCATCCAATACCTAGATTGGTGTGTTTGGTCAAGGATTGTTTGTTTTTGGCACTTTATTATCCAATGTGGGCATTGAAGCAAATTCCTCTTTGGTTGGAATTTCCCATCTTCTAATTTCATGTGAGATTGGTGAAGTTTCTCTAAAGATTGGATTTTTTTTTCATGGAATGGATTGCAATTTTTTTTTTGAAGATCACTGTGTTTCATTGATGGATTGCAGCTCGTTCTTATCTTTGTGATAATCTCACCCATTGGGTTCTTTTGAAAGATTGTCCAAATTTGTTGGAAATTACACTATGCATATGTGCACACAGAGTGTTTGGGATATTGCCTCAATGAATATTTACACTGTTTTCTATGCTTTCTTGCATTGTCTTGGCATCAGCATGCTCCAAAATCTTCTAAAGGAAAGCGTCCTGCTAGTTCCTCATCTCAGTATGATGTTGATCGATTTCGGGATGCTGAGAGTTCCGCTCGGTTGACTCTAGCTTCAAAGAACGAACAGTGATTTTTGAGAGAATTGTTGTTCAAAATACTCTAACTGCTTCAAACTTCTCTCAATGGCTTTATCAAAATCGTCTCATGCTTCTTATGAATTTGATAAATGAATGTTTTGAAGAAAGGGTACGAGAATTTTACTGCAATATGTTTGAAGTTAACGCAGACGGCTTCCGCACATTTGTTCGAGGAAAGACTATCTCCGTTGATGCGAAAACAATCGCCACTTTGCTACAACTTCGGCGACCTGATCAACCTCTCTACCCTTTTCCTGATCTGGACGATCAAGTTCATCTCTTAGATGAAGTGGCTACCGTTCTTTGTGGAGAACCAACTGAATGGTCTCCTCCAGTGCTGAAAATTTCTGGGCTACAATCTGATTATCGCCTCCTTAACACGTTTGTCGTCTATAACGTTGAGCCTCGAGGACATTCCTCAGATCTTCTTCCAACTCAGGCTCTCCTTCTATACTACTTGGGGACAGGCACATCGGTCGATATTCCGCGTACGATTCTTGACTGCATGTTGAAAATATATGATGAACCTCGGAAGCTTCAACTTCCGTTTCGGGCGCTGATTAGTAAGTTGTTAATTGATGCTGGTTGCCATGTCTACCCCACATGAGATGCCTGTTACAAAAATGCAAAAAGATAGATGGCAGAATAAGAGCCATGTCCAACACTCATGTTCGAAATCGTATTCAGGGGGAGCAGCTCAAGTTCCAGTTGAAAATGTAGATGAAAATACAGTTGAAAATCGTCTCCTCGCTTTAGAACATGCAGTGTATGATCAATCTGTTCAGATTGAACAAATGGATGGCAGGATATCGTCTGGCTTCACTGATCTCCGTAATCACAATAACAGACATGTTCAATCAGCTTAGCCATCAGTGATCTGTCTATAGTGTTGTTATTTATCTCTATGTTGCATTTAGGTTCCTTTATTTTTGCTACCTTATTCCTCCCTTGTTTCTTTTTATGCTGCTTTGACAATCCTATTAACAAAAAGGGGGAGTAATTCTATTACTGTGATATTATGCTTGTTCTTTTCCTTGGTTTATTTCAGGTCTCATTTTGGACAGGTTATATTTCCAGACAAGTGGATTCATCTGTTTAAACAGTCCATTTAAGTTTATGATATCCTGTACTGGGATAAGAGATCTAGTCTGTATTAGGAGTTTTGTTCATGAATTGCCAAAGGGGGAGATTGTTAGAATTTTAGTTGGCTAATTCTTTTATCTTGAACAAAACTCAGAGTCCATAATTGAGTTGTATTTTCTATTCTTTTAGAATAGGACTGTGAAGGAAGCATTTGGTTTGTGAAGACCTCTTCAGAAGACCTTGATACATTTAAGAGTGTTCCAAAGTAATCAAAAGACCTCAAGAGAGAGTTTTGTGGGCTTATTTGTGTAAGGGAGATTGTGCTGAAGAATTATTTTCTTTCCCTGTGATCAAGCACCTTGAAGGGGCATTCAAGGTGGGTTTCAAGCTAGCACGTGGAAGGTGAACGGCGTGTCGTCAGCAAGTTCTTCACAGTCCTTTTAGGTTGAGTTACAACTGGGACAAAGGTCTAGTGAGTTCACTTGTAATCTTCATATTATAGTGCTTTGCTTTCGGTGGTCTCTACCACCCGTGGTTTTTTTCCGAGTTGGGTTTTTTCACGTAAAAACCTGTGTCTCTTGCTATTTTGTGGTGATTTATTCTTATCTGGAATTAGGTTAATTAATTAGTTTAATTATCTGTGTTCAGAATTCATAAATTAATCTGAGACAGGACCTTAGCCTGTGTAAGGCTTAAAAAGAAGGTTAAGTAAAACCTTCACGTGGTATCAAAGAAATAAGGTAGCAAAAATAAAGGAACCTAAATGCAACATAGAGATAAATAACAGCACTGTAGACAGATCACTGATGGCGAAGCTGATTGAACATGTCTGTTATGTGATTACGGAGATCAGTGAAGCCAGACGATATCCTGCCATCCATTTGTTCAATCTGAACAGATTGATCATACACTGCATGTTCTAAAGCGAGGAGACGATTTTCAACTGTATTTTCATCTACATTTTCAACTGGAACTTGAGCTTGCTCCCCCTGAATACGATTTCGAACATGAGTGTCGGACATGGCTCTTGTTCTGCCATCTATCTTTTGCCTTTTTGTAACAGGCATCTCATGTGGGTAGACATGGCAACCAGCATCAATTAACAACTTGCTAATCAGCGCCCCAAACTGAAGTTGAAGCTTCCGAGGTTCATCATATATTTTCAACATGCAGTCAAGATCCTACGCGGAATATCGACCGATGTGCCTGTCCCCAAGTAGTATAGAAGGAGAGCCTGAGTTGGAAGAAGATCTGAGGAATGTCCTCGAGGCTCAATGTTATGGACGACAAACGTGTTAAGGAGGCGATAATCAGATTTGTAGCCCAGAATTTTCAGCACTGGAGGAGACCATTCAGTTGGTTCTCCACAAAGAACGGTAGCCACTTCATCTAAGAGATGAACTTGATCGTCCAGATCAAAAAAAGGGTAGAGAGGTTGATCAGGTCGGCCGATCGGAAGTCTTTCAATTTGGCGATGGGTTTGCGCATCAACGAGATAGTCTTTCCTCGAACAAATGTGCGGAAGCCGTCTGCGTTAACTTCAAACATATTGCAGTAAAATTCTCGTACCCATTCTTCAAAACATTCAATTCTCGTACCCATTCTTCAAAACATTCATTTATCAAATTCATAAGAAGCATGAGACGATTTTGATAAAGCCATTGAGAGAAGTTTGAAGCAGTTAGAGTATTTTAGAACAACAATTCTCTCAAAAATCACTGTTCGTTCTTTGAAACTAGAGTCAAACCGAGCGGAACTCTCAGCATCCCGAAACCGATCAACATCATACTGAGATGAGGAACTAGCAGGACGCTTTCCTTTAGAAGATTTTGGAGCCATGCTGATGCCAAGACAATGCAAGAAAGCATAGAAAACAGTGTAAATATTCATTGAGGCAATATCCCAAACACTTTGTGTGCACATATGCATAGTGTAATTTCCAACAAATTTGGACAATCTTCCAAAAGAACCCAATGGGTAAGATTATCACAAAGATAAGAACGAGCTGCAATCCATCAATGAAACACAGTGATCTTCAAAAAAAAAAAAATTGCAATCCATTCCATGAAAAAAAAATCCAATCTTTAGAGAAACTCCACCAATCTCACATGAAACTAGAAGATGGGAAATTCCAACCAAAGAGGAATTTGCTTCAATGCCCACATTGGATAATAAGTGTCAAAAACAAACAATCCTTGACCAAACACAACAATCTAGGTATTGGAATGAAAAAAAAATTTGTGAGGAGAAAAAGAGAAATATCATAACTTGGTGAAGAGGAAGGGCAAGGATTGGAGTTGCTAATTAGAAGAATAAAATGAACAATGTAGTGGGGATAGAGAAGAAGAAAAAAACTTGGAGAAAGAAACCCTAGCTTGAGAAGAAAAAGAGGAGGAAGAGAGAAAAGGAGGCAGGCTCGTTTTAAAAGAGAATTCTGTAGTCTCACTATAGCGAGACTACATTCTGTACACGAGAAACAGAAGCGCAGTCATGTGTGGTTTTTCCCCCATTTTTAAATTTTTTTTTTTGAAAATTAGAGACAAACAAGGTGTTTTCCATCTACAAATAATATCCATGGATAAGCTCAAGAAATGTATATTTTAAATGATTGTGATAGTGTGTGATAAATGATGTGCTCCCCCCCCGCCACACACACACCCTTTTATTTTTATTTTTATTTTTATTTTGAATTGATCCGTCATAGGTGGTTTTCACACTATCGGACATGGTAGCCTTCTCCATCGAAACTTACCAATCGAGTGGAAGCTATCACTCATGACCGTAGGTAGCCCTGATCCTCTGGTCACATATATATACATTGCAATTTGCCCTCATTCATTTTTTATTTAAAAATTTTTCTATGAATCGTCCTGGGTGACTTTCACACTATCAGTCATGGTAGCCTTCTCCAACGAAACTTACCAATCAAATGGAACTATCACACATGTCTGTAGGTAGCCCTGATCCTCTGATTCAAGAAAAATATGATCCACATGATTTTTTTTGTTTATTTATATACCATCAGAGGGGAACAGTCATAGTGACAAATAAAATGATATCGGTAAACTGTGCACTATCATTAAACAAAATCACATGCAATAATAATCATAGAATGGAGTGAGCATTGTGCATGTGCATAAAACCAGAGTAGAACTAAAAATTAAAGAAAGGAGGAAATCCCCAGAGACTTTCGCGAAGGGATTCAAATCGATTTGGGTCTAGAGGTTTGGTAAAAATATCAGCCAGATTGAGTTTTCGGGGGTAGGAACCTTATATCTAGGACAATGATCTTCTCTTCGACCAACTCAACGGATAAAGTGATGCCCCTAATATCATGTGTTTGGTTCGGGAATGCTGTACAGGATTTTTTTGATATGTCAATTGCACTTTGATTATTGCAATACACAGACACATAGTGTCCCTGAGAATTTCCATAGTCAGCCAACCATTTGTGTCATCCAAAGAAGTTCGAGTACAAAACAGCTACCACAGAGCAATGTATTCGGCTTCAGCAGTGGATAAGTAAATCGAAGTCTGCTTTTACTGTGCCAAGCGACCAAGTTATTTCCAATAAAGAAGCACCCCCCCCCCCCCACTCGTGCTTTTTCGATCATCGACACTTTCCTGCCCAATCCAGGCATCTGATATCCAGTATATTTGTTTATTTCGTGTCTTTGGTGAGCCAGATACCAAAGTCAACAGTACCACTTATATTTCATGATCCTTTTAACAGGTGAATGTGTGATTCCTTTGGTTTTGACTGATAATGAGCACAGACTCCAACACTGTAAGCTATGTCAGTCGGCTGGCAGTTGAGAGATAGAGAAGACTTCCTATCATGCGTCGTAGAGTGTTTCATTCACATCTTTGCCAGACGCATCAATGCTCAATTTTACATTCGAGCTCATGGAGTTCTTGAATGTTTAGGCAGATGTCATCCCAAATTTTTGTCAAAATGTTACAAAGCATATTTTGATTGGATACAAAAATTCCATTGTCACACTGCCTGATTTGTAAGCCAAAAAGAAGGAGAGTTCTCCAACAATGCTCATTTCAAATTCATTCGCATACTATCAGAAAAATGTTCAACTAGCCACCGATGAGGTAGATCCAAAGACAAATATCATCCACATAAATTTGAGCAATTAACATGTGAGGAGGTTTCTTCTTTGATGAATAAAGTCTTGTCTACACTCCCTCTTTTAAAAATCGTTTTTCCTAATAAAAGACAGTTAGCCTTTCATACCAGGCTCTTGGAGCCTGTTTTAAACCATAGAGAGCTTTTTTGATGTTTAAAAGACATGATCCGGGTAATGAGGATCTTGAAAATCCTTTGGGCTGTTCCACATAAGCTTCCTCATTCAAGTATCCATTCAAAAAAGCACTCTTAACATCCATTTGATAAAGTTTGATATGAAGAAAACACGCGATAGCAAGTAACAGACGGATAGATTCCAATCGAGCGACAGGGGCAAACGTTTCATCAAAATCAATTGCCATCAATTTGAGTATACCCCTGGACAACGAGCCTAGCCTTGTTCCTTATGACCTGACCCAAGTCATCGGTCTTATTTTCTATAACGATCCACGTTTGTGCACCGAATTACATTGGTATTGCTTTGGTCTAGGAACTAATTCCCACACCAGTTTCTCTAAACTTATTCACGCTTCCTCCTGCATTTCACATGTGATCAACAACCATCAAGCTGGCTTATTTTATATTCTTTCGGTTTAATGGAAAAGAAATATACCATAACATTTACTTACCTCATCGCGTACCTATTTTCGGGTCTAATAGACGCAGTGCATCTCCAAGCACTTGAAAAATAGGGTGGCTCTTCATTCCCTATGTAAGGGGCGCGGAACCCTTATTCCTCCCCATTGTTTCTTTTATGCTGCTTTGAACAACTCCTCTTTAACCACCCCCACCAAAAAAAGGGGGGGAGGTACCTTAGGTCTTAGACTTAGACAGAACTTTTAACAAACTGATTAATTCTATTACTTGTGCACTCCACTTATACTGTTCTTTTCCTTGGGTTTATTTCAGGTCTCATTTTGGACAGGTATATTTCCAGACAAGTGGATTCATCTGTTTAAACAGTCCATTTAAGTTTATGATATCCTGTACTGGGATAAGAGATCTAGTCTGTATTAGGGAGTTTTGTTCATGAATTGCCAAAGGGGGAGATTGTTAGAATTTTAGTTGGCTAATTCTTTTATCTTGAACAAAACTCAGAGTCCTAATTGAGTTGTATTTTCTATTTCTTTTAGAATAGGACTGTGAAGGAAGCATTTGGTTTGTGAAGACCTCTTCAGAAGACCTTGATACATTTAAGAGTGTTCCAAAGTAATCAAAAGACCTCAAGAGAGAGTTTCCCGGACATACTCATCAGGGTACAATCCCTTTGACAGAACCCAGTCTCGTTATAGCGAGACTGAACCTCGCTATAGCGAGGAGCAATTCTGTCAAAGACAGAATACAGTCTCGCTATAGCGAGCTGGGATTTTCTGTCCCAAACAGGACTCTTGTTTGCCGCGTTTCCAAACCTCTTCTGAGAGTCCTGTTTTATTTCTAAGAGGCTCTTGCACGAATCTTGGGCTATTTATTAACCCCTTGCATCCACAAACGATACACAGAAGATATAATATTCACTTGAGTTTTAAGAGTCATCTCTGGAGAGTTTTGTGGGCTTATTTGTGTAAGGGAGATTGTGCTGAAGAATTATTTTCTTTCCCTGTGATCAAGCACCTTGAAGGGGCATTCAAGGTGGGTTTCAAGCTAGCACGTGGAAGGTGAACGGCGGGTCGTCGGCAGTTCTTCACAGTCCTTTTAGGTTGAGTTACAATTGGGACAAAGGTCTAGTGAGTTCACTTGTAATCTTCATATTATAGTGCTTTGCTTTCGGTGGTCTCTACTATCCGTGGTTTTTTCCCGGGTTGGGTTTTCCACATAAAAACCTGTGTCTCTTGCTATTTTGTGGTGATTTATTCTTATATGGAATTAGGTTAATTAATTAGTTTAATTATCTGTGTTCAGAATTCAGAAATTAATCTGAGAAAGGACCTTAGCCTGTGTTAAGGCTTTAAAAGAAGGTTAAGTAAAACCTTCATAAACATTAGAGAATCAAACAACTTAATGGATTAGAATAGACTATAAGGAGCTTAAGGGTCACTTTGGCATTCAGGGTTAGCAGCTGAACATAATTGCTTACCCTGTGCTCATCTTCCATCTCAAAGGGCATCATAGTGTGAATTCTCAATTTGATTGAAGTAACAGGAAAAAAATTTTATTAAGTGGTTAAGAAATTGTAACCACCATCAAAAAGAAAAAGTGAAGACCCAAGGTACCATTTTACCGACCCCAACGCCATAAAGAAAACTCGCTGTCCAAAAAAGAACATACAGGGTCCTCTCGATGGAATGTATATTTGAGGTATTATTTCACATTGTCTGAGTTCAAACACATGCAATTGGTTTTGGGCACAACAGTGCCCCTGAGTTCTTCGTCTTTATTCATCCAAACCATGTGCAGGTCTAACAAAATGGTCCAAATACAAACACATGTTGAAATGATTCTGGGGACAAATATCTGAACTCACCCCCTATATTTATCCAAGTCTTGATTGAGGATACATTAGTAATCAATTTCGGACCAACGGAAGTCAAAAACAAGAGATGATATACAAACGAGGTCTTCCAAAATT
Organism: Litsea cubeba; assembly: GCA_012931725.1. Taxonomy (NCBI): domain Eukaryota; kingdom Viridiplantae; phylum Streptophyta; class Magnoliopsida; order Laurales; family Lauraceae; genus Litsea; species Litsea cubeba. Next base: position 23,482,800 of record CM022946.1, read on the forward strand.
TTTATACCTGAGATAAAAAACATGCGATGTGTCATGTATGATGATAGGGTCAGCAGATCCTTTCACCATCACTTGTTCCCTAGTGGTTGAGTTGCACAAGTGAAGATTAATTCAGACAGCAATTAAACTTTTTAAAATAAATATATAAAAGCACCTTAAATAGGTTCGTCTCTTGTAAACCCACTTGCTGCTCTCCATCATAGACTAGGGAATTCTCATTAGGCATTGCGGAGGATGAACTCACCCAAGGCTCCAACTTTTCACCAGAGTCCAAAGCATTCAACCTATGATCAATTGCAGTTAATCCAATGGAGCCACCATTCCCCCCTTGTTCCCAACAGTTATTGACACAGTTTTCATTTGAAGCCATTATCCTCGATCCCCAAGTACCATGCACCTCATTGAGAAGTGAAGCATCAGTTATACAAGACAAAAACCCATAAAGTTCTGCCAAAGAAGGGCAACCTGAGTAACAGTTTAGTGTCTGTTGCTGATGGCCCAAACCTATGCTCAAACAACCATTCCAATCATAGTTTTCACAAAGAGAAACTTTGTCTTCTGAGCAGCGAATTACGGCAGGCTGCGAACCACATCTATCACATAAAAGTGCTCGTTCATGACGCCGAGAGAGAGCATTTGCTGAGTGGACGTAACCATCGCATGGAAAACAGAGCCTTGCATTGTCCTGATTTGCAATAAACCATTGCTCTTTGTGCTCCACAGAAGTCGCACAAAGGATCCATGTGGATCAATTCAAGAACTCAATAATCTGCTAAACATTTGGAATTTAAACCAAACAATATGTTAATTGTTAAGTCTTCTAACAAGGTTATCTTTTAAGAGTACAAAATATCACATGCTTAAAAAAAATTATTCTTTAGAATCATTAAAATGGAGGTATGCAAACAATTGTAATCATCCATTTGAATATTCTCAACTGATCATTAAAGGCCATGAAAACATGAGGCACAAACACATCTTAATGCAGAATACCTTTTGTGGCACCAAACAAAAGAAAACCCAAAAGCCATATTTAATGAAATCTTCAGCTCTCATTTTCCCCGAAAATGAATTCAAGGTGGAATAAAATTCCTGGAATGGTCACACACACACACATGCCCTTACCCTTTTTTCCACTTTGGATCCTCTGCCTCTCCCACTGCCCAGAATTTTGTGAGGCTCCCTTAGTGGGGCTCAATTTAAAAAATCCAAACCCTCAAATTAATTTCTTCTTCTATAATTCTCACTCCAATATGATTTGGTTGGGTGACCATCACATAGATAAAAAAAGGTCTAAACTTTTTCCTAACATGTTAGGGTGGATTCTTCTCTTAGATTTGTGTCTTGTTCAGATTCGCTGCTTCTTCTCTCCTTTCTCATCTCTCTTTCTTCCCTCTCCTTCCTATTAGAAAGAGAGAATGTAGGGGAGATGGAGAGAGAGAGAGGACAGAGGCCGAGAGTAAATGGAGAGAGAGAGAGAGGAACAGAGATATTACCTGAACGGTTGAGGTTGAGGGAGAGAGCAAGGGGAAGAAGCAATGCGGCTGAACATGTAGAGATTAAGAGCAGAGAGCGATTGGGGGAAAACAATAGAACCTTCTTACATGTGCACCTTCTGGCGCAGTTAACCATCCATCAAGTGGCCCACCCCTCAAATGTAAGACAGAGATTCAGTTCAGATGTGAGTATTGCTTGGGTGGTTATGAGGATTAATTGAACCCATCCAATCCACCTCCATCTTCAAACACAAACAGTAGCACTTGAATTAAAACATAAATTATTAGAGGGCATATGATTCCTCCTCACTGTCTCTTTGTCTCTTCTTTCCCCTTTACTTTACCATTCTGAGCAGACGCCTCCACTCTATAAAACAAGAGCTCTCTCTCTAAAAAGCCAATAACTGAAATGGGTTTACCTCATGAGAACATCAGATGAGAATGTGGACTTTGGTTGGTTCACAAAGGGTTTGAGATTTATTCTGCTAAAACGGGGAACAGAGTGTGTGTTACGCTTTTCATCTTCTTGCTTTTGTTTGGAGGCTTCTCATAAGCTTCAGCTACTACTTCTCCTGCAAGTGAGTATGAAAAAAAAAGGCCCCATTTGCTTCTTTATCGTTTATGGGTTCTTTTGTCGTGAGAATGAAAGAGGGAACAAATAGGGCTGGGAAAAACGGTGACAGAGTGAGAGAAATGGAGGGGTGCGCAGGGGAGCGACGGTGAGAGAGTGAGTGAGATGGAGCGCTGCGCAGGGGAGAGATGAGCGAGAGACTGAGAGGGCGAGAGAGGGTTCCAGTGTTAGAGTGAGAGAGCGTGAGGGAGATGAACGAGAGGGAAAAATTAGGGTGGGGATAAATCCTAGGGTGGGAGGGAAAAAGAGAGCAGAGGGCGGGAGCAGAGACATTTGGGAATGTTAATAATTTGAACAATCCCGAACCGAATTATGCGCCGGCAAAAATAAATTTGAAATTAAATTAGAAAAAAAAATTATCTAATCTTTGCCGGCGAAAATAAAAAGATGCAGGGAAAAATGAGATCTTTGCAAAAACGCTGGGAAAAATGGGTCCTTTGCCGGCGAAAATAAAAACACGCTGGGAAAATGGAACCTTTGCCGGCGAATAAATATCGCTGGGAAAACTATACTTTTCCCGGCGAAATAAGTTTTTGCGCCGGCAAAAGCTATACTTTTCCCGACATTTTTTTATTGCGCCGGCAAAAAATGCCGGGAAAAGTGCAAATTCTTGTAGTGTGTTCTTGCTTTCTCTCAATATCATTTTTCGGACATAAACCTTTATGAAGCATATCTCCCTTTCAAATGGGAGCGTATTGTGTTGTAGATCCTTCCAAATTAAGTCTTTTGAGAATTGATCTGATCTAAGCGGTTTGGGATAGTCCTAGCTTATTTCATGGCGGGGTACGGGGTGGGACACAGGGCGCGGTAACGAGGCGGGGCAGGGTAAAGAGCAAACCCATCCCCGCCCTGCCCCGCCTCACCCTATCTTCAAGGCACAGTTTTATTCCTTGTCCCCGCCCCGAACCTAAGGATAGGGGCCGGAAAAACCCGAGCGGGGTGGAGCGAAATTGAACATGCCCTTTTTAGCGGCGGCCATGATTTAGCCACCGCTAAAAGTGTTTTTTCTTACCCCGCCTGTACGTGGCCCCTGCCAAAAGCTTATATCAAAATCCTTTTCCTGACCACAAACCCTCATTCCTATCTTTGTTACCGTCTGCCCTTCACAGAACGCAGAAAACTCTTTTGCACTTCTTCTTTTCAACCAAAGCCAGCAACAATTACAACCTTCCACTCCGGCGATGGTCGCGGCGCCATCTGCACGGAACCTGAGCACCCAAACTCCTGCTTTTTCGCTCTTTCACGATCATCTGCTGCGAACTCTCTGTTTGCGATCATCTTCGGTATGGCCTTCAACATCTCACCTGCCGCAATCATCTCCCGTGGTAAACCAACACCCTCAGAATATCCCAAATCCATAGCCGACACCGATCCCATCTTCTTCCCCAACTGAACCTCACATCTGAACCATCCCTTCAAAACTAGCCATACATTCACCCTCAAACCCCAATCCCCAAATTCATAAACCCCTTACCCTTAAACCCTAAGCTAGAAACTTGATTCATAATGCCTAAACCCAAAACCCCCTAATCTGAAACCCATACACTAATCCTCAATCCATGTCACCAATTAATTGATCCATCTAGATTAGATTTTTTTTTTTTGGGAATTCTTAACTAATTTTATGCTTGGTTAAAATCAGTGGGTTCTTTCTTTGTTTTTCTATTTTGTGCCCCCTCGGATTATGCATGATAAATGTTTGAGAATATGAATGTTTCGTAATTGAAAGTTTAAGATATTCCCTTGGTCTATTGATGAATATATGAATAGTCAGACGTGTGTAACAAATACGAGTTTCATGCACTCCACCCAAGAGACGGGATTGTAGTTAGTGGAATGTAGAGTTTTATTGAGGGGAAGAAACAGAGTAACATCAGAAAGATATAAACTTCATTGATTCCCTGATTAACCTACTAACCAGAAACTTCATCATTGTCATTTAGTTGTTGTTTCTCCATCATTCAAGTGGCTGAATGTCCCATGATATGGCTCTTCTGCATTTTCCATTTCCCACAATGCTTTATGGACCATCAAATCGGTTATCCAAGTGGATGAATGTCCCATGGGGTTTTGGCACTATCCTCCCATGGGGTTTTGGCACTATCCTTACTATGTAAATGGCCCTGGATTTGGCTTCACTGTCCGTTTTCATACTTTATTTTGCCATATTTTTACTTAAGCAAGTGAAAAGTATCTATGGCTTTATTTACTTTTTCATCCCTTATTTCATCTGTTGCCATATTTTCATGCCCTTTTCATCTCTTGTATCTCTTTACTTTGAAAGGGATGAAAGTATATCATCTTTGGATTTTTATTTATTTTTAGCTACGTTTAGAATTTGAGAGGGTCCTGTATCTATGTTTTGTAACAGGGTTCGAAGCCAAGAAAGTTGAGACTCATTGTTAGAAATCTGCCTTTCAGTGTTCACCAAATGCAGTTAGTAGTATCATTCTCATATTTGAAACTTTACTGCTGTTGTTGTTGAAGCAAGTTCTATTAATTATAATTGTGACATTTGAACTTTGTTTCAGGTTACTATAAATGAGATTAGAGACATGTTTAAGCCTGCAGGTTTGGTATCGGATGTATTTATTCCACATATGTCTGAAGAAGGGTATATGCTCTAAAACCCCGATTCTTGCTGTGTTTTTCTAGTATTTCTTATATGAAATCATAAGATTATTTTTTTCCATCCATAGATTGTTTACTCCTGGTTTTGGCACTTGTATTGCAAGTTGGCACATGCTAGGGTATTTTTTTATCGGGATTTATTCAGGTGAGAACAGTTCTCACCTTAGTTGTGAGAACTCCAAACCTGACCATCTATTTCTGAAAATAATCCAATGGTTGGAACCTATGGGTTATAAGAGTCCAAAAATCACCCTGCCTGCCCAACTTTTCTTTTTCCCCCAAATCATCTCCTTCCTTTCTCTCCGGTTTCCTCCATCTCTCTCCCTCCCCCAATCTCCCAGACACCTCATGGTCTCTTTCTCATTTCCCCTCGCCATAACATCCACACCGTCTTCGTAGATTCTCCCAGACACCTCATGGTCTCTTTCTCATTTCCCCTCGCCATAACATCCACAGCGTCTTCGTAGATTCTCTCTCTTGCCACAATGACCGATCGAGTTTCTTCTTCTCTGCCACATCAACCGTTCGCGTTTTTTCTTCTCCGCCTTATCAACAAGAACCAGAAGAAGCTAGAGATTCTTCTTATCCGCTGCTCTAACAGCTCCTGCGACTCTATCCTCGACCTATGGAGATACCGAGGAAAAAGGAGCTTGCGAGTTTTGTTAACTTGATTGGAGTTGCTGGTACTTTGATTCAGATCAAGCACCTCAGCTACAGCAAGGTCCTTGCTTGGACTCTCCTCACCGTCAAGTGCTCTGCCACTGATACAATCTGGTTTGTGGAATCATCATCCACCACCATTTCATTTATCTCAAAAGTCTTTCTTGTTTTGATTATTAGAATAGTGTAGTTTATGTGGAACAAAAATAGAGATTTTGCTATTTCTTTCGTTAAAAATATATTATAAATATTGATTGAGAGATGGGATATTGTAAAAGAAATGAAGATGGAAGAGGATAAAATACATTATATACAAAGAAAAGATAGAGGAAGATGCCTAAAAGTTTACGGAAAAATAGATGAGAATCCAACTCTTTATAAATAAAAAACAGCAATGGTGGATGATATACCTATGATTTTTCATTATATGATATATTCTTATTTGTTCATTTGATATGTAGCAGATAAAAGAGGAGAGCCTAGAAGGGAAAGGAAAATCCAATTACAGAACTTGATCTGAAACATAATTTACTCCGACAATTTTGTTGCAATTTTCTGACATTTTGGTGAGAGATAAAAAGCAATACTTGAACAAGAAAGTGAAAAGCCAAGAAGTAGAAATGGATCCAACAGCTCCAAAGAGTATTGACAAAGTTGTTTCTCAGAGAGCTCTGCAAATTAGTAGTTTCGTTTCCTTGACAGGATTGTGTGGTGGGCTTTCTGTGTACATTGGTCGTAATAGTTTTTTTTTTAATTTTTTTGGTAAACAGTTGTAATAGTTATGATGTTGGAATGTGGCCATTGGTTGTCATGGTTTCAATCTTGGATGTAGAATTGGATGTAATAATTTTCATATTGGAATGTGTCCATAGGTTGGTCATGGTTTCAATGTTGGATGTGTTGTAATAGTTTTGATGTTGGATGTGGACATTGATTGCAATAGGTCTCTAATTATGGTGGTTCATGTTGAGTGTTGAGATTTGAATGAATCGTGGTTCATCATATTTTTCTACAACCAACAAATGGACCCCACCCCCAACCAATCTGTTAAACTTAATTTTGATGGATCTATTTGGGAGTTGATCTACTGATAGCAATTGGAAGCATCATACGTGACCATAATACACTACTCCTTGTAGCCTTGTCCAGCTAAAAATGGCCTCATCTACCTTGAGGCAGAACTTCTATCCCCTCGCGGAAGGTGTCACCTACACTATTATGCAAGCTCTTTATTCAGAACAGAAACTGTCTTGGTACCTTGTGCGATCATGGAACAATATTGCTACTAACCTTCACATCTTCTCTTGGAGAGTCTCTTTTTGAAGATGGGGCTACAACCATAATGCTGATCAGTTAGTTAATATCAAACCTCCTTGTACAGTTCCAATGATAAGTTCTCTTCCTATTCCCATTCAACATTTATTATATTTGCAGGAAATGCAACCTGTGAATGAAGACAAGGTACTCCAGATGGATTTTGGTGCTACCTCAAGGAGCTACAGATTCTCAAATGATAATCTAAATCGTCCATAAGCTTAGAACAATATAGCACAAACCATTACCTGAATTGCCCTAAATGATCTGGTTGACTGATGTTGATCAAAATATACATATGCGACACTTTTCCTGCGACAATCATGCAGTAAACAAGAATAACAACTCATTTCCAACATTGGTAAAATATACGCCATGCATTTTAAGACTCTGTTCAACAAATTGTCAAAAGATATACATTTTAACATACTATTTTCATAATGCAAATTACACTCGTAAGAAAACAGAAAAACATCACAACACAATTAAATTTATTGATTTTTTCTTTCTTCAGGCACATCCTTCATCTCTTCAACTGCTACCCATAAAATCTCATTCTGACTGTACATTGTCTTCTTCATATCCTTGATGAGTACTACTACATTCGTTTCATTGATTATACTTTGCGTGAGAGGTCGGACAAATCATCTCTCCACATGAGCATTTTGGCACATATTCATTGGAATTTAAATTGGACCATGACATGATGTCGACCAAAGCCAAGATTGTTTCTTTGCCCTGTCTAAGGTAATTCAAGATTCCCACATTTCATCAAAGTTAAAATGATATGAATTAAAAATATGCCTCTCAACATGTTAGAGCCCACGTCATCTACATGGATTTAATAAACAAATAGAATAGTTGGAATCCAATTCCAAGAAACATCCTTACTTGATTTTTCAGATCTATCCTCTGAGTAACCCAGCAATCGAAGCTCGAATAATCTCCCCACTCACAAGTAATCAAAACATTATCCATCTCGTTGGGATGCCATGGTCTAAAACCTGGATAAATTGGACCAGTTGGTGTCCTACGCATGGAATGTAGAACACAAGTGACTTGACATGGTTTTTTTTAAGCTCGAAAAATAAATTTACATGCACCAACTGAGATTGTTGGAATAACATTTTAAGTAGAGAAAATAAAAAAAGGATAGTTGGGCTAACACAACTAATAACAAGTATAATTCCTAGCGTATCCTTACAATTATGATGTTGGAATTTAATTTTTCATGGGTGTTGCATACATGGCCTACTTAGCTATGCAAGCTAGATTTGGAGTCACCGTCCTATATATGGGCCTCGATTGCAAGTGAATAGCTGATGGGACCCAGATTCCTTGTTAAAGATCGGCTAGTTGGTAGATATAGAGCTATCCATAATACATATTACGAAGGCCACATTGGCACCAGACCATTTTCTTATAGGGCACTTTCCTGTCTTTGGTTGTTCCATTAAGAAAAAAAGGATTTCAACTTCTGCATATCCATCCAAGGTTCGCACCGCACCAAACAATAGGCAAGCCAATGCTTGGTTTGGTGCCAGTCAATGCGAAACATGTGTCATGCAAATCCCAAGTGTATATTTAAATAAAAAAAGAAAAATGAAATTGAAGAAAAAGACCCCTACTTGGAATCCAAATCCCAATATGAGAGGAGGCCGGGATCATCTTTTTCTTCTTGTTAATGTGGCAGAGAAGAAGAAACCTGATCAGTTATTGTGGCGAGAGAAGAAACCTTAGCAGCGGAGAAGAAGAAACCCAATCGGTTGCTGTGGAGAGAAAGAGATGCGGCCTTGGGCGAGATTCTGTGACGGCATCGTAGATGTTATGGCGAGGGAAAATGAATGAGAGAGATCGTGCGATGTCTAGGATGTTGGGGGTAGAGAGATGGAGGAAACAAGAGAAAAAGGAAGGAGATGATTTGGGGGGAAATGAAAAGTTGGGCGGGCAGGGTGACTTTTGGGCTCTTATAACCCATAGGTTCCAACCGTTGATTATTTTCAGAAATAGATGGTCAAGATTAGAGTTCTCACAACTATGGTGAGAACTGTTCTCACCTGAATAAATCTCTTTGTTATCTATGATGTATAATTAAAGTTGACCTCTGCTATGCTAGGGTATTTTGTTATGTATGAGCATAGAAAGATTAATGGAGAGAAGATAGAAGGTACGTGTAAATCAGTTGAACAGTGGCTTGCTCATGTACTCATGGAAGGTATTGGGCACTCATCAACACTTTTCAGGTGAGAGTCTTTATCATGATTTTCATGCATATTTCTTCCTTTTGGTTTATGTCTAGCATGAGTTTAAGATGTATAGTTTAGATCGTATTGGTGATAGAGATGGAGGAGAGTGGGCATTGGGATGTGTTTGAATGGTGGTGGATGAGAAGTTATAGGCGGTGATGGTTGGTGTTGGTTAAAAATCTGTTTGTTCATATATGGTTGGTGTGCTAATAATGTTATTTGAGCAGTGGGTTGTTTGATGAAGGTAATATAAGTGAGTGATAGGTGATCTTTGAAAAAATCTGTTTGTTTTACATGTGTTGGATAACTACAATTTAAAGAACTTTGAGAAACTCACTACAACAAAATGCACTATTGGTGACACCCTTTGGTGACAAAAAATCAATGTTGTCACGGAATGCACACAACGGTGACAAAAATTTTTTTTGCTTGTCACGAAAAGTCTTTAGCTTAGGTGCCAAATAGAGAGGAGATTTGGTGACAAAAAAATTTGTCACCAAAAGATCCAATAGATTTGGTGGCAAAAATTTTTTGTCACCAATGCAATGGCCTAATTTTTACCCTCTCCCGCCTCCACAGCCACGTTTTCCCTCTCCAAGCCCTTTTTCCCCTTTCCATCTCTTAATCCCTAAAAGGCTAAAACTGTCTCTCGGTATCATTCTCTCGTTGGTAAACAATCCTTTCCCTCTCCCATCAAATTTTAAGGGGTCAAATGTGAAATATAACATATCTACCGCAGAAATCCATTCATCTCACAACCCACACTACTACCAAAAGGACATTTTATATCGGTTGCAAAAAATACCTTATATCGTTTTTTAATATAATCGATATAATATCTTCAGTTTAGGTTTTTTATATCGGTTAATATTTTTTTATATCGGTTACACAGTAACCGATATAATAATCTCTATATATAATATCGGTTAGCATATATATGATATAATAATCGCTACATTTATATCGGTTATTATTAAACCGATATTATATAGATTCCAAAACCGATATTATTCATGAAACCACTTTTCTTCAATTTTTTCTTCCCACTCTATTTTTCACCTCCCGCGCTCTGCCCGCCCCTTTTCCCCTCATTTCTTTCTTTATCTCCTCTCCTCATCTCCATCGTCGCCCATCGCTCAGTCTCTCCGGATGATCTCTCTCTCAACTCGATCTCTCTCCGTGGCGTCGATCTGAACCTCGCTCTCTCTCTCAGCTAGATCTCTCTCTTAGCAGTCTGCCAAAACCCTACCTTCATCTCCAAAACTCGTCCCAGGCTCCCAGCGGCAGACCTTCATCTCCCTCACATTCGTGGCTTCTTCTTCGCTGCAGGCATCTCTCTCTCTCTCTCTCTCTCTCTCTCTCTCTCTCTCTCTCTCTCGATCTTTACCCTTTTTGATGCGGTTTCTCACTCTCTCTCTGCTTCGTTTTCTCTTTCTTTTGCAACGTGATCGCCGATCAAGCCTCCCAGAAGACGCACAGACGCTGATGTTCGTCACCGAGGAAGAAACCTGCGAGGAGGATTCGGAATCCACACTAGTCTCGTTCTCTGGTTGATTGTCGCTGTCGCTCCACCGTCACCGTGGAAGAGACCTGAGAATCCTAGAGTTCATTGAAGAAACAGAGGACCAGGCTCTTTGTAGCTCTGTGTGAATCCTTCCCTCTTGACAACAAAGACGAAGCTAATTGCAGGTGATTGATTATTCTTGTTGAATCTATTATCCCAGGCTCTATTATTCTTGTTGAATCTATTATTCATGTGAGCTTAAATTCTTGGTGGTGTTATTTTCTGTTCTTGGGCTTAAATCTTTGTTGGGTTTGCTGAGGCAGAAAGACCTAACCTGCTTCGACTTCGACTGGGGCTGCTGCTTTGGTCTCGACCGGGATGTTGCTTCGACTGGGTGCTTCCTGTTAGTGCTGCTGGTGCCAGGTGTTACTACTCCTCTTCTTCCCTTTCGCTTATATGTTTTTCAATCGTTCATGCCCTAGTAGAGATGAGATGCCAACGAAAAGGGGGTTTTTCAATGTTGGGCTACTGGGCCAGCTGATGCACAGATGCAGCCATGGCAAAGAAAAGGGGTTTTCAATCGTTCATGCCCAACAGGGAGTTCAATGTTGGGGTTTTTCAATCGTTCATGCCCTACTTGTTCTCTCCCTCTACCTCCCTCTCTCTCCCCGTTTTTTTTCCTTAAATGCATTGTAACAATTCCCATTCCAAAATAGAATGTCCGATTGATCTTTTTTTACCCCTCCATCCCTCTCTTGTTCTCTTTCTTTTGATTTTTTTTTTTTATGAAATTGATTTGGATGGTCTGAGGATCAACTGTAACTTACTACAGAAAAATCTCTTTTTTTACCCTCTCTCTCCCACTCAAATGCTTACCTATTATTTCTGCCACATGCCCAAATTGTGCCAACTTAGCAATGGATTTGGACTGATGGTTTTAGGTTGAAACGGTTGTTTGATGACCAACCAATTCATCACTAGGGCTTTTTAATGGTTTTTTTTTTATCTATGCACGGATTGGGTTTTGTTAGATTTGAGGATTTGCGTTTTGGATTATAGGGTTTGTGGTGCGGATTTGAGGCTTTGGGGATAGGGATTTTAAGGTTTTGGTTTTTATTTTTATTTTTATTTTTTAATTCCTTTTGATAGAAACATTCTCAGTTTTCTATTTCAAAATCAACCAATCTGGTTTCTTTTTTTTTTTATAATAATATTACAATTTCCGGCATTGTTGGCTTGGATTTTGAGTTGAGATTGGAGGGTTTTGGGTAAGGTGGGGTTGGAACGATCATGTGAAACATGACAATGTATGAGAGCTGTGTGGGGTTTGCTCTGTTTTTTTTTTCTAATCATAAAACTCTTTTTTGTTGAAATCTGAATTGTGTACGATTATTTGAAACATGATAGTGTAGAATACAACACAGATTTCATTAGTAAGATACTAACAATTTTTTGCTTAAATCCTTTGGTTTGGGGCTATGAAAGTTATTTTTTGTTTGAATTTCTCGTGCCACATCCAACTCTGCCAGTAAATTTTGGAAATATTTCTTTACTACTACAAGATAGTCTGAGATCCAAGGAATTTGTCCATGGCAGAGTAATTGCACTGCTTGTATTAGTCTAGCCATCAAACTAGAGGCCTGATTATGGTTGGGTAAGAAAATCTGAGCACTGTCCAACACTTTATGAAATAAAGTCTTCTAATCTCACTGTTTATCAAGACACTTCAATGAAAACAGAGCATAGTATTTTCCAGCTCCAAATTGACAATGAAGGCATGTTTGTTTCAACTGATACTACCAGGCTGCACTAATAAAAGAAAATGCCAACAGAAAACTAGCAACAAAACTGTTCAATTGGAAAACTAGCACTTATCCACGACAATGGTATACAAAAAAGATCACTTATTCCCTTGTGGATGACCCCTGAAGGTTAAATTCTGGTCCCCTGCAGAAAACATTGTTCTTATAATCTTGGCGAGTTCAAGTTTGAATCTTTTAGCCTTACTCATAGATTTGGATAAACTCATTGTCATCATATAGGAATGCCCCATTCACAGAAGGCTTACCCCCATTCTATATTTCAAGGCATCTTAGATGCAATCTAACATTATGGTGATTATGGACTTTAGCACAGCAAGCACAAAAACCAAAAACTAAAAAAAATAAAAACTTTATTACAATTGGAATTTATAGACAGAACTTGTTACACAAAAGCGACCTCCATTGGGCCTAGCATGCTCCATCCAAAGGATGCAAAACTCAGTAATAAGAAAAAAGTTTATGAAATTGGTTCAACTTGCCTACAATACAAAAACAAAAAACGCCGGGGCGGAGGGGGAGAGGGCTTGGTGGACGATCGCGGGAGAGGGAAAGGTGCGGCAGGGAGAGCTCGGGATGGAGGGGGAGAGGGGCCTGGCGGACGATCGCGGAAGAGAATGAAAACAATTGCTCGCTTGGAAACTTAAATGTGAGATTTCCAAAGAGATTATCATCCTGGACCAGATGATCTGAAACTATCCTTGAGCCAGGAGTTTTACTTGTAGCTTGCCTATTCCAGAATTTCATGCCATTGATTTGGTGGGCAGCACCAAGCATAGACCATGCTCTTTAAAAATCCCAAATTAATAAATCCTATCCAATACTTTGACCCTTTTCCATTGAATTTTAACCATTTATGTATTTATTGCTTCAATTTGTAGGCCACTGAATGAGAGGCCAACATTACTTGATTGCAAAACTATCATAGTCAGGTCTATCACTGGCAGAGGCAGTTAACTCTGCAATCTTGATCACTAAACCATGGGAATAGTTGAATACACTCAAGGTCCGAGGATATTATACATATCCATGATTATCATGGATAACCCCACAATAGAAAAGCTCATTGATAAATTGAAAACCTCAGAAAATCCCCAAAACCCTATTTCAAATGTAACATGAAGTTGCCATTTTACATGGTTTTGAAATGGTAATGGTAATGGCATCTCATTTTACATGAAGTTGGATGTGTAATGGTTTTGAAAATGCATGTACATGTTTTGGAATGTGTGTATTGATTATATGAACAAAGGTTGAAAGTTGTGGAGTGGAATTAGATGTTACAATTTATTCATATGTTGGATTTGAACTGAAGTTACAGTCATTTTCTACAAGTTACAACTTGTTAATGGTGGAGTTTGCTACAGGTGGGTGTGTGCAAGGTGGTGCAGCAGGTGAACTGTGCAGGGTGGTGCAGTAGGTGGGCTGTGGGTGTGCAGGTAGTGGAAGAAGAGGAGGCAGTGGGTGTGCAGGTGGGTGTGTGCACGGTGGTGCAGCAGGTGGGTGTGTGCAGGTAGTGGAAGAGGAGAAATCTTTCTTTTCCTTTTCTTTTCGATTTTTTTTCTAATGTAGCTCAAAAGATTATAGCATCTGTGGTATTTCATTCTGAGAAATAAAATATTCAATTATGAACTTGTGTTCTTTTATTTTCTATGAGATGGATATGATTCACTTATATAAGTAGCTGATGTAGTGGGCCATCACGTTCATGAATACTCCATATAAATCACATTCTTTTATTTTTATTTTGTTTATATAGTTCAACTTTTTGTACATCCCATGGAAGACAATGTAGATACTATATATATACAATATTTCCATAGAGACTTGTCTAGTCAAGCTTTATGTTAATTATTAGTTATGATCATTGGCAAAGTTTGTTAGACACATGGATACTGTGGATCTTTAGAATTCATCATAGAGTAACTTTGCTTAAAGATCTATTGCCTTGTGATTTATTCTTGGTCTTGAGTGTGTTTCTGTTTTTTTTTTTTTGTTTTTTTTTTTTTTTTTTTTTTTTTTTTTTTTTTGTGTTTCAAAGAATGCCTACTATCACTATTTGCATTTTATCAGATGCTGCTCATTCTTTGTTTACATTCTTCTCTCTTTCTAATTTTTATCAAATTGCACCTTTTTTGTGTGTGGTGGGTGTTGGGTAGGGGATTTCCTTGCATTGAAGTGCTATGGTCAAATGGTGTATGACTGATGATGAGTGGTGAATGACTTTGTAGTGTGTTGGGGCATTGGGTTGTTTATATGAAGTATTTTTTTGTCATGTACAGGTACTAGCAGGTTGTAAAAAAAATGACATGTCACACGTACAGGGGAGACTATGCCGAAATTTCGAGAAAATCTTTTCAGGTACATCCCATGTTTTTTGGGTCTACAAAGATGTGAACCTTTTCTATGAACCACTGTATTTCGTTTAAGCTGTGTTTGATTGCATATGGTGGCTGTTTTTACCAGGAAATCTCATTTTACTGTATAGTTCTTCATGCATGAGATAGGAAGCATATATATATATATATATTAGCTAGGCTTCTCTTGCAAAGTATTGATCGATGAAGTGATTTATGCCTTGTAGCTCCATTTTTCATTGGAGAACTAATCGGGGAAGCAACGGTACACGGAGGCATCATATGCCACATGGTAGATATATACATACTTTTGGTTTTTTTGTTTATATATAGTTCAACTTTTTGTACATCCCATGGAAGACAGTGTAGATACTATATATATACACAATATTTCCATAGAGATTTGTCTAATCAAGCTTTATGTTAATTATTAGTTATGAATGAGGACTAAGCGGTCGTTACATGGAGGCATTATGCATGTAGTTCTCAATACATAATTTTGTCTTTCTTGCTTTAGTTTAACTTAGCTTGTTAAGTTGTACAGTACATGGAAGTGAATGAACTACCTATACTATACTATGCATGTGTATATATGTACATAGAAATTAATTTGTTTATATATATATACAAAGGTTTTTGTTGTTTAGATGTTAGTATTTTGAGGTATATTGCAGGTTTTTTTATCGTGGTACAACAGGTTCTTTTGATATTAAAAAAAAAATTGTGAAATTATATCGGTTTTTAATGAAACCGATATAACAAACCAATTACATATTTTTTATATCGGTTATTCTTAATCAATTATATCGGTTATAATTTAACCGATATAATAAACCATATGAAACCGATATAACAAACCAATTACATATTTTTTATATCGGTTATTCTTAATCAATTATATCGGTTATTATGAAACCGATATAAAAAATCATATGAAACCGATATAACATATATTAATTATGTCGGTTTGGCTATAAGTTATATCGGTTTTACAATAATTTATGATATAAATACATATGATATTACATCGCTTTAGGCTTAACCGATATGAAATATTACATTTATTATATCGGTTCCGTTTACCTTTTATATCGGGGGTACTTATATCGGTTTGAAATTCACACAAAAACCGATATAATAGGTCTTTTATATCGGTTTTTAGCCGATATAAAAACCCTTTTTTCTAGTAGTGATGCAATATAGTATAGATGTCACATTTATGTACAGGGAAGAAAGCTCCCAATTCTAGTGTTAAATAATTACATTTTTTTGTTGCGATTTTATACATGTAGGTAACTATCAAGATGGAGTTACTTTTTGGCAGTTAACCAAGATGAAGAAGATGGAGTTGAAGACTTTTTGACAGTTAACCAAGATGATCACCAAGATGCATGGAGTTACTTGTTTTGAATTATTTTTGTAATTAATTTGAACCGACACACCTTGTATGGTTGTTTTGTAGTTATGTTAAAGCTATTAACTTTGAAGTGTTTATTGTTGAATGATGAATATTTTGAAGGGTTGTGAACTTGGATATTAGAATGTTGACTTGTTGGATATTTGATTTGAATGATAGTTTGCATCTTTTGTGGTATAAGTTTTGTTAATGGGTGTATCTGGATATAAATATTTGAAACTTTGTAAGCAGGTGTGAAATGATAATTTGGGTGGCACAAATATTTTGATTGTATTTTTTTGTGACAAAAAGAGTATGTCACCATTGAGTGTCAACCTGGTAATATTATTGGTGACACTCATTTGGTTGTCAAGAAAAATACTTTTAGTGACAATTTTTGTCACAAAAGATATCTTTTCTATGACACCTGTACTTTTGTCACCATTGCTTTTAGTGACACCCTACTATGTCACGGAAAATCTTTCTTCCGTGACACCATGTTTTTGTCACCGTTGACATCATTTCGTGACAAGTGCACAAATTTTGTCACCATTGACCTTTTAGTGTCATGGATACAATGACACCCCATCCCGTGCCACCAAAGATAATAGGTGACAAAAAATGGGCCTTTGGTGACATTTTTTTATGTCACCAAAGGTGTTTTTTGTTGTAGTGACTGTTGCAGTGGTTAAGTGGTGATAACTACACGGTGGTCCAAATTCAAAAAATAATGTTGCATGATGCCCAAATTAGTCAAGAAAATATGCTCCCATAACACACTGGTTCAAAAGTAGGGATGGTGTTCACAATGATAAAAGTTTTGATTCACCTCTTTGCCAATTCATAATGAAGTTTTGTTCCCATAATATTCTTCTCTCTCTCTGTACTTTTCAAGTTTTTTTTTTTGCAATGGTTAAATAGTGAACAAATGGATTGATCGGAGTTGGTTTTTATAGTTTGAAATGTAACTGTTGTTATTACAATAGTAGTGGGCGTTCATATATGTTTGCCTACCATCATTATAATGTTGATGGCTGTCATATTTTGCTCATGTTGGGCGCACATTGCTTATACTTTAAACCACATACTATGTAAGAATTAGGCTAGATTTCTCATCATTTGTTTATCTGCTTCTGCAGGCATTTGTATGCATGATGTAAGTGCAAAAAACTATGTAAGTGCAAAAAACTATGACTCACAATATTAGGGGTGCCTGATAGGACTTATCCAAGTAAAAGAAGATGATCTGCTGCCTCTAAGCTTGAAAGGGAAGAGCAAACAGTCAGAGGACCCTGGCCTTGGCGGCGCAAGGCTCTCCGATGCCAAAGTTAGTGTATGAACCGAACTAAGGAATAAGAGGAAGAAGAGAGGCAGAGTAACGACTCTCAAGTGTGTAGGTTGCGTACCTTGCATGTGAAATGAAGTCATATTTATAGAGGACTCTTGAGGATATTTTGGATGATATTTTGGAGTGGGTCCCATGATTTGATAGGGAAGTCTCTATCAGCCCACAAAGTAATAAATGCAGTCCATATCAGCCCACAAAGTAATAAATGCCAGTCGGATCATCCCACATTGCATTTAATGCATGTCATGTTGGGCCAGGTCCTGTTGGAGGCCTTTGGCGGTAGAGGTCACATTGGATCCATCCTCGGGCCTTGCCCTGATGTGGCTATAGCTGCTGGATGCCGCCCTGTCAGCGATCTGGCGAAGATTGTGGACGGCTGGATGTCGCATCTGTCCCACTGGCTCACGCCCCTATTCTGCCACGTATCTGATGACGTGGCGGGCGTAGGGCACGAGTGGGGATTCTCCTCTACTTCGGCTTTCGTCCCGGCTCCTTTGGCCGGCGTCCCCGGCTCCTTTGGCCGAGGTCAAGCTCTTTAGCCGAAGTGGGCCCTTGGTAGCCGAGCTCGGCGCTAGCAGCCAAAGTTTGTCTGGTTTCGGCTGAGGCCTCTGTCCCGGCAGCCGAGGCGAGTCTGGATGCCACGTGGATGGCACTTGGATGGCACGTGAGAGTGCTTAATCCCATCTTATAGCCGTGATTAGCATAATCCTGAAGCTTTGAAAATCTCCCCACACACATGATATCTCAAGCAACCTAGTCATTGCGTCATCAAGTGGAGGAGTTGAAGATGAAGCAACATGAAGATGGGTGTGCATACTTGGAAGAGAAACAAAGGTAGCAAGAAAAACAGTGTTGTATTATGAAAATGATTTGTAACATTTTGGTTATATAATGAATAAAGTCTATATACATGTACAGGAAACAGATTAATATACATGAAATGTATTTTTTTTTAAGAAAAAATATTGCTTGTAGTGGGGGGCCATATGACTAGACATCGACCTTGATCTCCACCCTCCCCTTGCATGAGTGAGTTCTCACTCCCCGCTCCCATCCTGCCCGTACAGGTTTTCTCCTCACGTGTGCGAGTTCTCGGGGTCCCAACCCCCTTTGCTGGGAAACCAAAATAAAAAAACTCTTATTATAATGAAGTTTGGCGGCAAGAGGTGAGCATTTATTTTGAACTAAATTATGTATAAAAGAAACTATATGGTGCAAATTTCTTGTTTTTTACATCTATAGGCAAATAATGATAAGATGTAGGTCAAATTAGGATATCAATGCACATATTGGGAAATACGTGTTTATGAAAGGATTTATTTGGTCAGAATGGCACCCTCCATGAAATCCATGGTTTTAAAACTCGAATAAGTTTAGGACATGACTATCATCGATTTTTATAAATTTGATCCAAGACCAACAATGCTTTGAAACTCAATTCTCACTTCCTTTGAGTCAAATTTGTTACTTTACTTACTGTGTGGGGAGATTTCCGGAAACACAGGATTACGCTAATCACAGCCATCAGATGAGACTAAGCACTCTCACGTGCCCTCCGCGTGCCACCCACGTGGCATCAGTTTCACCTCGGCTGTCAGGGCAGGGTCTTCGGCCGAAGTCAAGCATGTCTGAACCGCTATAGCCGAGCTCGGCTGTTTCATGTGCCCACCTCGGTAGAGAGCACCACCTCGGCTGAAGGAGTCTAGACGAAAGCCGAGGTAAGAAAGAACCTCCACTCACACCCCTCATTCCCCACGATGTCAGACACGTGGAGGAATAGGGGCGCGAGCCGATAAGACAGATGTGACATCCAGCCGTCCACTATCTTCACCAAATCGCTGACATGTCGACATCCAGCGGCTGAGGCCACATCAGGGCAAGGCCCGAGGGCAGATCCGATGGTACTCCAACCGCCAAAGGCGCCCAACACAATCTGGCCCAATAAGACGTGCATTTAATGCAATGTGGGCTGATCCGACTAGCATTAAATGCAGAGTGGGCCGGATTAGACTGCATTTATTACTTTGTGGGCTGATCATGACTTCCCAGTCAAATCATGGGCCCACACCAAGATATCCTTTGAAAGATACGATCCAAACCCCTACAAATAGAACTCCATGCACCATGCAAGGTACACACATATTCCGTTCACAGAGCCCTTACTCTGCCTCTCTTCTCTCCCTCGTTCCATTGTTCCAGCTCCCACACTGACTTTGGCATCGGAGAGCCTTGCGCCGCCCAGGCCAGGGTCCTCTGACCGTTTGTTCATCTCTTTCAGGCTTTCGGACGGCACTCAGACATTCCCAATCACCATCATCTTCTCGGATAAGTCCTGTAAGGCACCTTCTTATTGTGGGTCATTATTTTCTGCACCTACAATTGGCGCCGTCTGTGGGAAAGCAATATCCCAGCCTTCCCAACCTTCTCCAAATCTTTCCAAACAACCTTCTAAACCTCAATCTCTCAGAAGCCATGCCACCGAAAGCTAAGAAAGGCGGAGAATCTTCAAGACCAGTTCTCGAGCTGCTAGCACCGTCAACGGACGTCCCTCCTCAGGGACGGTCCCGAACGATCCAAGGCACATCCGCAGGCGAGGGTCGCCTGGGCTCCCAACTCTTTGTCGAGATCCCATTCCAAGAGGGAATCGAGGCCTCACTCTCGGCGGACGAAACCGTGCCACCCAGGCGCGACGAGCGTCGACATGAACGTCCTCGGAAGGACAAAGCCGTGGCCGTAGGAGAGACGCGCCACGTTCAAACCCCTGCCACTGGAGAGGTTCTTGAAGCCCAAGCTGCTCTCCTCCAGAAGTAAGAGCAGATGATTCGCGAGCTCCAGCAGCAGCTCGGGGCGGCGCGAACTGCCTCCTTGAGGCAGGTCTCTGAGCCTCAAGGGAAGAAGAGGGATGCCCCCAGCAAGGCAGCCCGGCCTCCCCGCGAGGACCTCCGAAATCATCTGGACCAGAAACGGAGCCAGATCCGTGACGAAGGCTCGAGCAACAGCCGGAGTCACCATAGCCGCGACGGCCGAACTCATAGCCGCCGTAGCCCGAGCCATCCCAAGCGAAAGCCCAGAGCTCGGACTCCAGAGAAGGACGATGAGCAAGAGCGATTTGACAAACGTGTCAGATTGGCCCTCCAGCACAACTTGGACATGCAGGACCAGAAGCAGATCTGTGGTCACACCGATCTGGGGGGCTCGCCCTTCACAAGAGAGATCGAGCGCACCCCCTTGCCCAGAAAGTTCTCCGTCCCGCGGTTCATCCCCTATGACGGATTGTCCGACCCGTCTGCACACCTCCGACACTTCTCCCAGAAGATGTCCATCTGGGGGAACGAGGGTCACCTAAACTGCAAAATCTTCTCCTCCAGTTTGGGCGACCTCCCCCTGAAGTGGTTCTGCTCTCTCCCGGAGCAGTCGGTTTCCAGTTGGAAGGAGCTCCAGCTCTCCTTCCTGAAGAAGTTCCAAGCCTACATCGTCGTCCCCAAGAAGGAAGGGGACCTCCTCGCCCTGAGGATGAAGCACGGCGAAACCCTCGCCAAGTTCGCACAGCGATTCTGGGCGGTCCACAGCCAGATCGAGGGCTCGAGGGACGGGATAGCAATCTACGCCTTCCAGTATGCCCTGATCCCCGGCCACGACTTGCGGAAGAACTTGGCCGGGGACTCCCCAGATTCCATGCTAGAATTGATGTCCCGGGTGAAGCGCTTCATCGCCCAGGAGGAAGACGAGATCCGAGCTAGGGATCAGGACGGGCATCCGGAGCCCGAGCAGAAGAATGGCCAGCCTCGGCAAAGAGGCGGGAGGCCCTCCCAGAAGCAGGAGCCCAAGCGGGACTGGGTCTCCAGTTCGGCGAAGCCTTCGTCGTCCAGGTCTAGGGGCACTTGGAAGCCCAGACCTCCCTCCAGCGCCAGCCAGAGCGTCAACGTCGTCTTCAAGGAGCCGATCTACTGCATCCTGGCTAAGATCAAGTCGAAGCCGTTCTTCAAGTATCCTCAGCCCATGAGGAATGAACCCACCGAGGGCCCCCGAAGCAAGCTCTACTGCGCCTTCCATAAGGGCAACGGGCACAGGACTGAAGAGTGCAAGACTTTGCAGTGGTATCTGGAGAAGCTGGCCAAAGAGGGCCACATCCCAGAGTTCATCAAGGAAGGTGATGCCGGCGGCAGTGAGGGCCGGATCCACCAGAGCGCAGCCCAGGCTCCAGACAGCGAGGACTCAGAGAAGATCATCAACGTGATCCATCTGGCGTCCTCGGCTCCCGCTTCCTCGTCCCGGGGAAGCTCTCAAACCCGTGCCGAAGCCAGGCGGGCTTTGCACGAGAAAGAAGTAATGAAAGCCGACCTCGCTCCGGCATCCAAGAAAGCCCGCCGCGACCGACCCGCCATCTCGTTCTCGGACGGAGATCTAGAGGGAATCCAGGTCCCTCACAACGACCCCCTGCTCCTCACCATGAAGCTGAGAGACTTCACCGTGAAGAGGATCCTCGTTGACTCCGGCAGCTCTTCCGAGATCCTCTACTACGACTGCTTGAAGAGGATGAAGCTCTCCGAAGCAGACCTCACGGAGGTCCGAGCACCCTTGCTAGGGTTATCCGCCACGCCAGTCTATCCCAAGGGTAAGATCACCTTGGAAACCCAAGTTGGCGGAGCGTCCGTACTGGCCGACTTCCTGGTTGTGGACGCCCCTTCTCCCTACAATGCCATTCTGGGCAGAACGTGGCTCCACAAGCTAGAGGCAGTTCCATCTTCCCTCCACCAAAAGCTGAAGTTCGTCCATGAGAACAAGGAGGGCAAAATGGAGTTAGTCACAGTGGAGGGAGACCAGCAGCAGGCCAGGCAGTGCATGCTGGCCGCAGTCCCAGCAGTGAAGGAGCCAGAGCGAGTCAACCTGGCCGAGTTTGAGAAAGGCCTCGATGAGATCGGCCGGGACCCTAAGAAAAAGAGCATCGAGGACCTGGCCGAGGTCAGACTAGACCCGGCAGACCCAGATAGGTTCTTCCTGATTGGCACCTAGCTGTCGGACGAAGAAAGGGCCGAACTCTCTCGGTTCTTGATGCAGAATGTGGACGTCTTCGCTTGGAGCCCAGGCGAAATGCCCGGGGTCGACCTTGAGGTTATGTGCCACAAGCTCAATGTCGACCCCGACCACAAACCAGTAGTGCAGAGGGCCCGCAGGGCCGGGCTGCAGCAGACAGATGCGGTCGTCGAAGAGGTCGACAACCTGCTAAAAGCAGGAGCCATCCGGGAAGTCCAGTACCCGGTATGGCTGGCCAACACGGTGGTGGTCAAGAAGAAAACTGGGAAGTGGAGGGTGTGTGTAGACTTCACCGACCTGAACAGGGCTTGCCCTAAGGACAGTTTTCCCCTCCCAAAGATTGACCAACTGATCGACGCCACCGCCGGTCACGACCGAATGAGCTTCCTTGACGCCTACCGAGGCTATCATCAGATCCCGCTTTACGAGCCTGACGAGGAGAAAACATCATTCATCACCCCCCGCGGTACTTACTGCTATAAGGTGATGCCCTTCGGGCTGAAGAACGCGGGGGCGACCTATCAGCGCCTCGTCACAAAAATGTTCCAGGCCCAGCTCGGCCGATCGGTAGAGGTGTACATCGACGACATGGTCGTCAAATCTGTGCGCTCCAGCGACCACCTGGCTGATCTCGGCCAAGTCTTCGGCATCCTTCGCGCGTACAAGCTCAAGCTCAACGCTTCCAAGTGCGCCTTCGGCGTAGCCTCTGGTAAGTTCCTCGGCAGCCTGGTAACGTGGAGGGGGATAGAGGCCAATCCGGATCAGATCACTGCCATCCAAGGCATCCAGAGTCCCTCCACTACGAAGGAAGTTCAGAGGCTCACAGGAATGGCCGCCGCACTCAATCGCTTCATCAGCCGCTCATCAGATAAGTGCAGGCCTTTCTTTCAGCTTCTTAAGAAAAATTTAAAATTCCAGTGGACCCCTGAGTGCGACCAGGCATTGGCCGCACTCAAAACTTATTTAATGTCACCACCACTACTCTCCACCCCGACTCGGGGAGAGATTTTGTATTTGTACCTTGCGGTTTCGGATCACGCAGTGAGCTCCGTCCTCATCAGGGAGGACGAGGGAGTTCAAAAGCCGATCTATTACACGAGCAAGACCCTGCTCGATGCCGAGACCAGGTACCTCCTGTTGGAGAAGCTTGCGTTGGCTCTTGTCACCGCCTCCCGCAAGCTCTCCCATTATTTTCAATCCCACACCATTGTGGTAATCACGGAGCACCCACTCCGTTCATTGTTCAAGAAAGCTGACTTTTCAGGGCGCATATCAAAGTGGGCAGTTGAACTGGGGCAGTATGACATACAGTACCGTCCCCGAACTGCGATCAAAGCCCAGATCCTGGCAGACTTCATTGTCGAATTCGCCTCCTCCAACCCGGCTCCGACCCAGCTCGGCACGGCACTGGGGGGCACAGGGCACGAAGAGTCCGAGACCGAACAGTGTCCCACCTCGGCATGGAAGATCTTTGTCGACGGGTCGTCCACCTCTAAGAGAGCTGGCGCCGGCATAGTTCTCCAATCACCAGAGGGACTGGTCATAGAGCAGGCTTTTACCCTCGACTTCAAAGCGACGAACAATGAGGCAGAGTACGAAGCGCTGATTGCAGGGTTGAACAGCGCCCAAATCCTCGGAGCCCAGCACCTGGAGATCTTCAGCGACTCTCAACTGGTAACTAGCCAGCTCACTGGAAACTATCAGGCCAGGGACGACAGGATGGCGGCCTACTTAGCCCTGGCGAAAAAACTACTCTCCCAATTCCAGAAAGCCGAGGTCAGGCAAATATCCCGAGATACCAACACGCATGCAGATGCGCTTGCAAACCTGGCCTCCGCTGTTGAAGCAGGAAAGAAGAGGACCATCGAGGTCGGGTCAGTATCAAGGTCAAGTCTAGAGCTCCATTCATCTCGGCTTGTCCTCTGTGCTGACCTCGGCCCTAGCTGGATGGACCCAATCGTCGCCTACCTGAAGGACGATCAGCTCCCTGAGGACAAGACTGAAGCCCACAAGATCAGGCTCAAGGCAGCTCGGTTTTGGCTCTCTCCCGAAGGCAAACTCTACAGGAAGTCCTTCACAGGTCCATACCTCCAATGCGTCCACCCGACCAAGGTGGACGACTTCCTGTACGAGATCCACGAAGGAATCTGTGGCAGCCATATAGGAGGTCGGTCGTTGGCCTACAGAGCGATCAGCCAGGGTTACTGGTGGCCCTACATGCAGAAGGACGCCCAGGTCTACGCCAGAAAATGCGAGAAATGCCAGAAGTTCTCCCACTCCCTCCATCAGCCAGCACAGGATCTGAGTCCCCTCTCCAGCCCATGGCCCTTCGCTCAATGGGGCCTGGACATTGTGGGGCCTCTTCACCGAGCTCCAGGGAACAAGAGATGGCTGATAGTGGCTACGGACTACTTCACAAAGTGGATAGAGGCTGAACCGTTGTCTTCCATCACGGACAGGGACTCCAGGAACTTCGTTTGGAAAAACATCCTCACGAGGTTCGGCATCCCCCGGACCCTGATCTCGGATAACGGGACCCAGTTCGACTCCAAGTCCTTCAAAGACTTCTGCCGAGAGCACGGCATCAGAAACCAATACTCCACCCCGGCATATCCACAGAGTAATGGCCAGGCAGAGATCTCCAACAAAGTGATCCTGGACGGCCTGAAGAAACGACTGGACAAGGCAAAGGGCAGATGGACAGAGGAGCTTCCGAGCGTGCTGTGGGCATACAGAACAACTCCAAGGAGGTCCACCTCGGCAACACCTTTCTCTCTGGCCTACGGGATGGAGGCGGTCATTCCCTTGGAAATCGGCCTTCCTACCCTGAGGACAGAGCTGGTCGACCAAGGCCGAAACGAGACGAACCTGGCAATGGAGCTGGAGCTGGCGAACGAGCGACGAGAAGCAGCAGCCCTGAGACTGACCGACTATCAGCAGCGGTTAGCCAGGGCATACAATCAAAACGTCAAAGAAAGAAGGTTCACCACGGGAGAGCTCGTTTTAAAGAAGACCCTGCCAGCTGACAGAGAACCAAACGAGGGGAAACTTGCCACAAACTGGCATTGCCCGTTCAGAGTAGTCTCACTGGCAGGAAAGTCGGCCTACAAGCTCGAAGACTTAGAAGGCAAGCCATTGCCGAGACCATGGAATGCATCCCACTTGAAGAAATTCTATTTCTAAAGATGTATCGAGTCTCAAAATTAATAAAAGCAGCTTTCACTGTCATCGACCTGTCGCCTCTCTCTGACTGATTCCGACAGCACGGGCCCACCGCCCTGGAAAAGGCCTCGAGTCCAGACTCGGTCGTTTCCTAAAGCTCCTGGCCTTGGGCCATGGAGAGGCTTCGAGTTCAGACACTCAGCCGAATCGGGCCCACCGCCCTGGAAAAGGCCTCGAGTCCAGACTCGGTCGTTTCCTAAAGCTCCTGGCCTTGGGCCATGGAGAGGCTTCGAGTTCAGACACTCAGCCGAATCGGGCCCACCGCCCTGGAAAAGGCCTCGAGTCCAGACTCGGTCGTTTCCTAAAGCTCCTGGCCTTGGGCCATGGAGAGGCTTCGAGTTCAGACACTCAGCCGAATCGGGCCCACCGCCCTGGAAAAGGCCTCGAGTCCAGACTCGGTCGTTTCCTAAAGCTCCTGGCCCTGGGCCATGGAGAGGCTTCGAGTTCAGACACTCAGCCGAATCGGGCCCACCGCCCTGGAGAAGGCCTCGAGTCCAGACTCGGTCGTTTCCTAAAGCTCCTGGCCTTGGGCCATGGAGAGGCTTCGAGTTCAGACACTCAGCCGAATCGGGCCCACCGCCCTGGAGAAGGCCTCGAGTCCAGACTCGGTCGTTTCCTAAAGCTCCTGGCCTTGGGCCATGGAGAGGCTTCGAGTTCAGACACTCAGCCGAATCGGGCCCACCGCCCTGGAAAAGGCCTCGAGTCCAGACTCGGTCGTTTCCTAAAGCTCCTGGCCTTGGGCCATGGAGAGGCTTCGAGTTCAGACACTCAGCCGAATTGGGCCCACCGCCCTGGAAAAGGCCTCGAGTCCGGACTCGGTCGTTTCCTAAAACTCCTGGCCTTGGGCCCTGGGGAAGGCCTCGAGTTCGGACACTCGGCCGGATTCCAAAGATCAGGGTTTTTACACCCCTCAAAGATCATTGCCGAGCTCATGCTTCCACGGCCGAGACCAGTGGGATGATGACTCCACTTCGGCGCAAGGCAGCTCGTCTCGGCCAAAGCCAGCCGTTTCGGCCAAGGTCAGTGCCAGCACTCAAACACAAACAGCACAGAAAGTGTTCCAGAACAGTGCAAAGAAATGAGGAAAAGAACTCAAAAGCACTGTACACAGTTTGGGTAATCACAGAATTCCTTTTTATCCATTGCAAACTGCTTCATTACAAAAATTACAGAACAAAGAGCGAAGTACAGAAAGGAGGATCACAGTCCTCTGAAAACAGAAAATAAAGAAAAGCAGAAAGACTCCGATCTTCGCTCACTCCACAACGCCGGACCGTTGCCTGGAGGTTCTGAGTGATCCTGAATTTCACCGGGCTATGCAATGCACTCTGGCTGATCAGACCAAAGCATCGCACAGCCCCTCCAGTTCGGAGGCCCTGGACCTCGCTGGGCTCTGCAACACCCTCGGTGGCCAGTGGGACCAGCCAAGCTTGAAGAAGCCTCCCGGTCCAGCGGGGCCTCATCCCGCCTCCCGTACGACGGGCGCACAGGGCCTTGTCGGACGGGAATGCGCCACCGTCCCCCTGCAGCGCATCCTCATTCTGTCTGGCCAGGGACGGATGGCCGTGAACCCGCGTTCAGAGAGCGCGTGGTCCACGGGGAGTTCCTTCAGAAAGCGCGCAGACCACGGCGGACTTCCCCCTTGGAGAAAGCCGTCCACAGGCGCAAAGGTTCCTCCCGGATCAAGTGATTTCAGACACCTCCCAGACATGATTCCTACAGCTATGTTCTTTTCTTCTCCCATGGCGAGCTTGCCACCCCTATTTATAGGAAGGAGGAGGACTCGGTCTCCGAAAGAAGTTATGAGGGCGAAGTCTCCCACGCGTTACTGGGGATGCACGGCTGTTGACCAGCGATCCCTATGGCGCCACGTGGAGACATCCGTCCGATTCCCTCGTCAGCCGTGCCACCTCGTTTGTTGCTATTTATGGTCTCCAGAATACGGAAAATCAGCACTGACAGTCTGACTCTTTCTACCTCAAGGGCCACGCCACACAGTAAAGGCATTCAATACCATTCGATGCACACCCAGAAAGGAAAGAGAGACAAATGGCAAGAGAAAATTCACAAGTAAAGAAACCCGTCTTTCATTGATTGCAAAAGATGTTTATAAGGCTGAGAAGCAGAGGCACTACAGACAGGAAACACTCTGCCGAACTCAAGCATCAAAGTACCAGGCTTAAAAGAGACAGAAGCACGAGTATTTGAAGAAACCTTCAATTGTATTAAAATCTCATTCGTTACAGTGTTCAGCAAATACAAACTGAATGAAATTACAGAGCATAAAGCAAGAAAGCGAATCTCTCGAGGTCACGACCGGTCAGTCGCACGGGCTGCGGCATCAGAGGCTTCGCCGGATGGACGGGCAGAGGTCGGCACCGGAAGCGTGTACGGAGGAGGCTCCCGAAAGGAGGGATGGCCCTCCGAGACCCCGGCCTCCTTCAGGCCGGCAAGCCACCCTTTCGCCCAGGCCTTATCCCTCACTACAAGAACCCTTTCCTTGTAGTGGGCGGTGACCTGCGCTCTGGCGTCCTCGAACGCAGCGTCGCACTCAGACTCGAGCTTCGCCTCGGTTTCGTCCGCCCTCTTGGACTCGGACTCAAGCTTCGCCTCGGCTTCATCCGCCCTCTTGGACTCGGCTTGAAGCAGGGCCGCGTAGTCGTCTCCCATCTTCGAAATGGAGACCTCGAGCTCGGCCGATCTAGTCCTCTCCGCTTCGGCTTCTTCCCTCGCCTGCTCGAGCTTCGCCGCGTATTCCCCTTCCACCCTGGCCAACTTCTGGCTGACGGCGTCCAGGGATTCCTGTAGGCCGTTCTTCTCCACGGTCAGCTCGACAACGTCCGTGCTGTACCTGCGGATCCTGTCAGCAACGGCCATGGACTTCTGCGCCGCCTGTCAAAGAAACAGGGTGTACATGTTAGATCCAAAGAGCGTTAAACGCTAAACCGCTGGTTTGACAAAGGGAAATGAAGATTTACCGCGAGGTTAGACTGCAACATCGTCAGGATCAGCTTCTGATCGCTGTACTTGTCCAGCCGCTCCATGTCCCGGGGAAGGGCGCAGGCTCGCCCTAGGGCCTCGAGGACCTGGGGATCGATCTTGTGAAGAACGCAATCCTCCATCGTCATCGGCCTCCCCGGCCCAAGCATGAAGCTCGGCTCCCATAACGGCGGCCCCTGGGGCAACGAGGCAGCAGCCGAGCTAGGGCCCGCATCGGTCCTCGGCCTCTTCAGCGGCCGAGATTCCTCCTGCTCGACCTCGGCTGGGGGCAGGCGTACCCCTGGATCAACAGGGCTAGGGGGCGCGGGAACCTCCGCCACCTCTGCAGGGGAAGCTATCCGAGCCCTCGGAGATGGATGCTCCGGGAAATTCACCGGATCCTGGGGGGCTCGGGCGTCCTCCACTCCAAGCGCCAAGGCCTCGAGGTCCTCGAAGGACAAGCGCCTGGTGTGCCTCATCTCGGAGCCTGGCGAGGGAGATCGGGCGGCTTGACTCAATTCCCGTCCTGAGACCTGAAGTCTCGATCCCGACGTGGAAGCTAAGGCTCCAGACGTGGCCCTAACGTCAGACGCCTGCGGGGGCTCTGCGACCTCCGGACCGGCTTGCTCCTGCCCGACCTCGAGTGTGGCACCTTCACCCTGGATCGGCTCTACGGTGCCCCTCAAATACCCACGGTACTTTGGCCGATACCCCAGCAGCGACCAGGCCGCCCTGCCGTCATGACCGCTGTACCGCTTCACCAGGCGGAGCCAAGCCTCGTTCCTCTTCCAGATGTACCTGGCGGCCCGTTTTCTCTCCTTCAAAGCTGCAACAAATCAGAAGTATAAGCGCGGCGGAACAAAAAGAAATTTTAATGTAAAGAAAAAAAGGAACGGAGGGTGTTTACTTGGAATGGTACCGAAGTGGCGAGGGACCTGGTAGCCTCTATCGGTGTCGGCCACCCCAAACTCCCAGTTCCCCGAGACGTACAGAAGATCGTCCCCGGCATACTTGCTCGAATCCTCCAAGTATCGGACTAAGCCGTCCCGGCCTGGCTTAGCCCGGAGATAATAAGAATCTCCGGACTTGCATATGTCATAGACGTCCTCAAGGTCGAATTGCGCCCCTGACGAGGCGGCGCGTACGATCTTGAGGGGACTGCGCGAATCATTTCAAGAATTGATTGCGCCCCTGACGAGGCGGCGCGTACGACCCCGAGGAGACAGACAACGATCCAGGAGATGACGCGTGGAGCCGTCGACCTGTCTTCAGCATTGAATAAGGGACGCCAGTTATTACCTTGATCATCCGAAGCGACCGCGAATCAGGGCCGAAAGGGGCTCCCTCCTCCAGACAGACCCGTCACATAGCTCCCGACCTCACGACACTGACGTTCTACGCGAGGCCAGAAGCTAGGGGGCAATTGTGTGGGGAGATTTCCGGAAACACAGGATTACGCTAATCACAGCCATCAGATGAGACTAAGCACTCTCACGTGCCCTCCGCGTGCCACCCACGTGGCATCAGTTTCACCTCGGCTGTCAGGGCAGGGTCTTCGGCCGAAGTCAAGCATGTCTGAACCGCTATAGCCGAGCTCGGCTGTTTCATGTGCCCACCTCGGTAGAGAGCACCACCTCGGCTGAAGGAGTCTAGACGAAAGCCGAGGTAAGAAAGAACCTCCACTCACACCCCTCATTCCCCACGATGTCAGACACGTGGAGGAATAGGGGCGCGAGCCAATAAGACAGATATGACATCCAGCCGTCCATTATCTTCACCAAATCGCTGACATGGCGACATCCAGCGGCTGAGGCCACATCAGGGCAAGGCCCGAGGGCAGATCCGACGGTACTCCAACCGCCAAAGGCGCCCAACACAATCTGGCCCAATAAGACGTGCATTTAATGCAATGTGGGCTGATCCGACTAGCATTAAATGCAAAGTGGGCCGGATTAGACTGCATTTATTACTTTGTGGGCTGATCATGACTTCCCAGTCAAATCATGGGACCCACACCAAGATATCCTCTGAAAGATACGATCCAAACCCCTACAAATAGAACTCCATGCACCATGCAAGGTACACACATATTCCGTTCACAGAGCCCTTACTCTGCCTCTCTTCTCTCCCTCCTTCCATTGTTCCAGCTCCCACACAGACTTTGGCATCGGAGAGCCTTGCGCCGCCCAGGCCAGGGTCCTCTGATCGTTTGTTCATCTCTTTCAGGCTTTCGGACGGCACTCAGACGTTCCCAATCACCATCATCTTCTCGGATAAGTCCTGTAAGGCACCATCTCATTGTGGGTCATTATTTTCTGCACCTACACTTACATATAAAATATTCTGCAACTAATTAAAAATGAAGAGTCACAACATTTATTTGATCTCCCTTACTATGTATGAGGAGACCTTTCAATCTGCTTTCTTCCTATTGGTAAACTTGCATCCAAGTGGGCCCATGACCTGGACGACATGCATGCAGTCGTCTATATGTTCTATCTTTATTAGGGTTGAACAATAATATCCTTTTTATGTTCGTGAGATACACTTTCTAAATATTACATATGGAACGCTCCATATTAATAAAATTAGACAGTTGTCCTAAGAATGATATAAAATACCACATAGCCCTTATATTTTTCTACAACATAAACAGATATAATGGTAATAAGCAAATGATAAAAGCCTTTTCCGGTCATAATGATGTGAGCCACTCGTCAATCATCCCTCAAGATCACAAAGCACCAGGATCAACACACAAGGACCCAATAAAAAAGTATGCATGCACTACTTGGGCTCAACTTTGGTTGACAAAGTGTACCCACCACTATAGTCAAATGAATCACTGATTTCTTCTTCCTTGGGCACTATGTCGATGTATGGATGGTACGGTGCATCCTTTTTTGTTCCATAGTCTGTAGCCGATGAAGATGCTGAATTAGTGTCCGTTTTCACTCCCTCATTCTGCAACATTGTCTCAATCTCCTTCACCACATCGCTCATCATTGGACGGTCTTTTGCCTGTTCTTCGACGCATTGCAGGGCTAAATTGACGAACCTCCTAAAGCCTATGACATTGTTCTCATAACGGATGATAGGGTCTATCAACTCTGACAGGCCATAGTGTTCGTCATTTGGATTCATCGCTATTTTGACCTCTCGAACAATGTATTTCCCATTCTCTAATGGTTGCTTAGCTGTGACCAACTCAAGCATAACAACACCAAAGCTGTAGACATCGCTCTTTTCCGACAATTGCTGAGTCAAGTAATATTCAGGATCTATGTAGCCCTGTAGCAGATTGCGCATAGAGAGGATGGTGAATTAAAATGAAATGCTTCAAGTTGTAGATAGTGTGAAAACATGATAATGTGGCTGGGAAAAAATGCCGGATTAATATGAAATGTTCAAGATCTAGCTCCTGAAAAGTCATTGTTTACAGATTTATTTTTGCATGATAAAACATGAATTGAGTGCTTGAAGAACTTGATCATGCAAACACAGCTGAATGCTTCAACTTCTGTTGAAGGTTCAGCTTCAACAAAAAAAACCAAAAAAAAAAAATTCTTAAATACCAAGAGTGATGAACTAGGTTTCGAGCCAACATGGGCTCTTGGTTGCAGTGAGTCACGGTAACGTCTTGGGTTTGTAGACCCAGTTATTGAGACAATATTGTTAAATGGAACTGTGATGCAGAAAGGGAAGTGAAGACCAATAAACTGACTAGAGAATCTTATGCTTCTAGGGTGAAACATAATTAGAAAGACAGATGATTTTAAATTAGGCTAAGTCGACTCGAATTTGACATGACTTGTAAAGTTGAGTGAACCCCAACTAAGTCGAATGAGAAGAAGGCCAAAACTAACTTCTTTTCCCTTTGAAAAGATGTGGAAGGCTGCTGAGGTCCTTTCTCACTGATTTTGGACTTTGAAGATTGAAGTACTGTATATCCAACCTAATAAAAAGCAACTCGAGCACACACACCCACATGTCTATGGGGTTGCTCAGCGGGTTAGGGATATGGTGAACATTTGAGAGATCACAAGTTCAAGTCCCCAATGTAGAAACTCTGAAGTAAAAAAAAAAAAAAATTGAACTATCATTTACTAGAATGCATTTTTAGTAGTTAAATTAAATGTTTGTTGAAAAACTCGATTCTAGATTCATAGGACAGCATCTTTCATTCATTTTTGTTTTTCGTTTTCTTTTCACCACTTTAGCAAATTTCTAAGGTTTTTTTGGGCTCTAATGTGTGTGATTCAGTTTGACTCAGCCAAGTCAATTTAACTTGAGGGTGATTGGGTAATCCCCCACAAGTCCAAGTTATAAAACCTTAGAGAAACTTCACCCACAACCATACTAAATGCAAAAGTGCAAGGTATAAGAAGCAGAACGAAATAGTTACCGGTGTGCCTTTAACTTGGGTAGAAACATATCTCTTTGAGCTCCCCGCTACAAGTTTTGACAGGCCAAAATCTGCAACCTTAGCACTTAAATTTTCATCCAAAAGAATATTTGAAGACTTGACATCTCTATGAATTATCGCGGGATCAGTGAGCTCATGAAGATAAGCTAATCCTCTTGCTGAGGAAAGAGCAACTCGAAGTCTCCTCTTCCAGTCTAAATGGACGCCACCCCTTCCTACAAATGATTATCTCAGAATTATTGCAATATAGCCGAACAACCCAAGACATATAAAGTAAATCCACAAGGAAAATGATGTTCGAAAGAGAGCAACAACTCACCAGACAAGCTATCCTTTAGGGTTCCATTCGGAACATATTCGTAGATAAGCATCTGTTCCTCTTTCTCAAAACAAAAGCCTATCAGATTGACAAGGTTCTTGTGATGAACTCTAGAAAGCAACTCGATTTCTGTTTTGAACTCTAGCCCTCCTTGCGTGGATCCTTGTTGTGCTCTCTTGATTGCCACTATTTGCTGGCCTGGAAGGACACCTTTATAAACCTGAAAACCATAGTGATTAAACACTTCCAACATTAGTGACTCAAAGAAAGATGTAGAAAAAAAAACTATTAATGAATGATGACTTGATAATGTAAGGAAATTACTTTTAGGTCCATTACTTGGACCACAAGTCATTACCTTTTCCGAATTGTGGTCATTATAGGAATCCCATTTTCATAGGATACATGCTATCTTTTACTCAAATACGGTTTCCTAATGAGATATATTCCATAATATTCTCTACATTGATGGACGGTTGAAATTAAAACTAATGGAATCCTAATTGAAAATTCAGTCCTCTCTCCACCTATAAAATAGAGTCTTTCCTCCATCGTAAAGACTCACTCACGAAATTCAACATATTAAGGTTTATAGGCAAGGAGATAGAAATCGAAATTATTCCCCAAAACTCTTCTTGGACGGATCTCACCATCAATCAACAACAGCATCAGACATCAGGATCGGAAAGCTCTCTGCATCAGGATGTCTAGAGGTAATCTTTAATCTATCTAAGATTAAATCCTACATGTAATTATCATGATGTTCTCGATCTTAGGGTTCGTGATAATAATAGACTAACATGTGGTATTAGAGCCGAAGGACTGCCCTCCGGGGCTCGGCCTTCTTTATCAGTACTTTTTATATAACGAATGATCTATCATGTATGCATGCAATATATAATGTTATATATTTATATTAAGCTAATTTTGATCACCCAAGTTGTATGCTTAAGGTTAGCTCTCACCACAGTGACCATAACAATTAAATACTGAAACTTGGCCTTAATAGTACCATCATGATGTTTACTTTTCCCATTGTTCAAGCGCATGAAGCATTTAGTCTCCCATAGGCGGATTATATTCATACGTTTGAACAATAATTAAGGAGTGTTTGTTTATACATGGACCAAAGATATCCACAGATATCTTACTTGTTCTAATTAAAAGTAACATCACTCATTTACACTACTTTGAATATAATGACCTTAGATGGTATAATGTGTAGAAATTATGGTGACTACCCACAGGAGCACCTAAATTCTTTTTTGTCGTATATATTCATATATTAAGCATGTGTTGTCTTATTTTAATTAAAGCCTTATTGTTATACCTCTATTGCAGTTATTGTACCTACTAATCTGAATTCGCATGCTACCCCTGTCACTAAGCTCAATGGAACCAACTTCTCCGAATGGAAAGAGCAAGTTGAGTTCACATTGGGGGTACTTGAACTGGATATGGCTCTTCGTATAGATAAGCTAGCTTCACTCACTGAAACAGGTAATACTGAGGAAAAGACCCTCTTTAATGCTTGGGAGAGGTCTGACAGACTAAGCACTATGTTTTTGCGAATGAATATTGATACCAACATCAAAACATCCCTTCCAACAACTGAGAATGCTAAGGACTATATGAAGGCCATTGAAGATAGGTTTAAGACTGCAGACAAATCCCTTGCTGGGAAACTAATGGCAAATCTTACAACCATGAAGTTTGATGGCACTCGTTCAATGCATGAGCATGTCATTGAGATGGCCAACCTTGCTGCTAAACTAAAGAATTTGGGAATATCCGTGGATATGGCTTTTCTCGTCCAATTTATCCTAAACAGTTTACCTCCTAAGTACGGGCCTTTCCAAACTCACTACAATACTATTAGGGAAAAGTGGACAGTGAATGATTGGCTAACAAACTGGTTCAAGTGGAGGCTAGGCTGAATCAACAAAGTATTAAAGTAGCTCATCTCGTTCAAGGAGCTGGAAACAAAGTTGGGAGAAAGCAAGATTCAGCCAGAAAAAGACACCACCCAAATCTAATGAGGCTAGTCAGAACCCCAAGAAGAAAAAGAAGGAAAACGTACGCAAATTTTGCAAGAAACCTGGACATTTTCAGGCAGACTGCATTAGACGTAAAAAATGGTTCGAAAAGAAAGGTAACCATATGGGTTTCGTAAGCTATTTCGAATCAAATCTTACTTATGTTTCTTCTGATACTTGGTGGATTGATACTAGTGCTAATGTTCATGTTTCCAATTCAATGCAGGGATTCCTTACAATCCAAACCATAAACCCAAGTGAGAACTTCCTTTTTATGGGCAACAAAGACAAAGCTCCAGTTGAAGCTATTGACACTTTTCATCTTGTTTTAGATAGCGGTTATCAGTTAGACTTATGTCAAACTCTTTATGTTCCGTCTATTTCTCCAATTTGGTTTCTGTAAGCGCACTTGATAAAGTTGGTTATTCATTTGAACTAGGAGATGGTAATCTCAGTTTACTTAAAAATTCTAGTAGTATTGGTTCTGAAATTTTGATTGATGGGCTATACAAGTTTCATCTTAATAGTCAAATTGCTGAAACCCATATTACCTTGCATTCTAAGGAAACCAAACGAAAGTCATCTAAAAATGACTCTTATTTCTTGTGGCATAAAAGACTGGGTCACATATCTAGTGAAAGAATCAAACGGTTAATAAAAGATGGTGTCCTTCCGGATTTAGACTTGACTAATATTAATGTATGTGTGGATTGTATTAAAGGCAAATCAACAAAACACACAAAGAAAGGAACCATAAGAAGTACTCAGCTTCTTGAAATAATTCATACAGACATTTGCGAACCCTTTGATGTTCCAACCTGTTGGGGAGAAAAGTACTTCATTACCTTTATCGATGATTACTCACGTTACTGTTATTTATACTTGTTGCATGACAAATCTCAATCTGTGAATGCTGTACAATTGTTCATTACTGAGGTCGAAAGGCAACAAGATAGAAAAGTGAAAATCATAAGGTCAAATAGAGGTGGTGAATTTTATAGTAGGTATGACGAAACAGGACAACATCCTGGACCTTTTGCAAAACTTCTCCAAATGCTTGGAATTGTTGCCCAATACACAACACCTGGTTCTCCATGGAAGAATGGTGTAGCTGAAAGGCGAAATCGTACATACATGGAAATGGTTAGATCCATGATGAGTCATGCTAACTTACCTATATCCTTGTGGATGGATGCTCTGCGCACAACTGTTTATATCTTGAACAGGTTTTCCAGTAAAGCAGTTTCAAAACACCCTTTGTACTGTGGAAATGATGGCAACCTAGTTTAAGATATCTCTAAATTAGGGGCTGTCCAGCTGAGGCTAGAGTCTACAATCCACATGAAAAGAAATTGGACCTTAAAACGATCAGTGGTTACTTTATAGGATACCCAGAAAAGTCCAAAGGATTTAGGATTTACTGCCCTAACCATAGTACGAGAATTGTTGAAATCGGTAATGCTAGATTCTTTGAGAATGGCGAAATCAGTGGGAGTAATAAGCCTTAAGATTTATTCAGGAAATCAGGGACATTCAGGAAATCAGGGACCCAATCCCTTTACCCTCTATTCTGAAAGATGTTGGAAATCCTCCCGTTGTTGAACCATTTAACAATGAAGAAAACCCAATCAATGATCAACAACTCCATGATGAGATTGTCGCCAATGAACATATAGATGAAGCACCAGAGGAACCAGCATTAAGAAGGTCTCAAAGAAAAAGGAGATCAACTATTTTCGATGATTACATGCTTTACCAAGTAGAATCTGAAGAAGGGAGAATTAAGGACCCGGTTTATTATTCACAAGCCATTAAAGATGTTAATTCTTGTAAATGGATTGATGCCATGACGGATGAATTGAAATCTATAGATGAAGATCAAGTATCGGAAGTTGTTCAATTACCTCCAGGACACAAGCCAGTTGGCTGTAAATGTGTCTTCAAGACCAAACGCGACTGCAAAGGCAATATTGAACGACATAAAGCCAGACTTGTTGCTAAAGGTTTTAATCCAAAAGAAGGCATTGATTATACTGAGACCTTTTCCCCTGTGTCCAGGAAGGATTCTCTTAGAATTATCATGGCATTAGTAGCTCACTATGACCTCGAGTTACATCAAATGGATGTGAAAACTGTCTTTCTTAATGGAGACTTGGAAGAAGAAGTCTACATGCATCAACCTGAAGGCTTCATAATTGAAGGTCAGGAAGACATGGTCTGCAAACTTAAGAAATCAATATATGGACTAAAACAAGCTTCGAGGCAATGGTACCTAAAGTTTCATGAAATCATTACTACCTTCGATTTCACAGAAAACATGGTTGACTCTTGCATATACCTCAAGATCAGTGGGAGTAAGTTCATATTTTTTGTTCTGTATGTTGATGACACATTACTGGCTAGTAGCGACCTTGGTTTTACATGCTACAAAGGATTATCTCTTTAAGAACTTTGAAATGAAAGATATGGGTGAGGCTTCCTATGTGATAGGAATAGAAATATTCCGTGACAGGTCACTTGATATTTTGTGGTTGTCTCAGAAAGCATATATTGACAAAGTTCTAGAGAGATTTGGCATGATGACATGTTCCTCTAGTTCTGTTCCACTGCATAAAGGAGACAAACTTGATCTTATGCAGTGTCCACAGAACGAATTGGAACGTAAAGAAATGGAAAAATATCCTTATGCTTCTCTTGTAGGGAGTCTGATGTATGCACAGGTCTGTACAAGACCTAACATTAGTCATGCTGCTGGCATGCTGGGTAAATTTCAAAGTAACCCAGGAATCGCTCATTGGAAAGCTGCAAAGAAAGTGCTGAGATACCTCAAGGGAACAAGGAATTATATGCGCAAATACAGAAAATCAAGTCACCTACAGGTGACTGGTTATCAGATTCAGATTTTGCTGGATGTCCTCACACCAGACTTTGCACTCTTGGCTATGTGTATCTTTTAGGTAGAGGTGCAATATCATGGAAAAGCCAGAAATCCTAGTTACTTTACACATCCACCATGATAGCTGAATATGTGGCATGTTATGAGGCTGCAATTCAGGAAACATGGTTGCATAATTTTTTCTCTCAGTTTGGATCTTTGAGTTTCATCTCTAAGCCATTAACTCTTTACTGTGACAATGACGCTGCAACATTCTTCTCCAAGCATGATAGGATATCTAAGGGAGCCAAACACATAAACCTTAAATATCTATCACTGAAGCAAGATGTTAGATTACAGAAATCTGTCATTGAGTCTATACGTACATATTTCATGGTTGCAGACATATTCACGAAAGGACTACCTCTAAAGACCTTTCAGGGTCATACTGAAAGCATGTGTATTGAAGATAGTTCTTAATTATCATTTTCTGCCTTTTATTTCTTTACTTGTATTTGACATTTATTGAGCTATTAATGCATCTCTACATCTGCCATTTCTGTTTTTCCATTGTGTACATATTTATGTTTGGATGAATAATAAACAGAAACAGTCTTTACGTCAACGACAATATGAGATCATTATGTCAATCTCTTATTACGGTCTAGTTATGCAGGTTGTAAATGACGTAGTACATGTAAGTAAGCATGTTGCAAAATAATGTGTGCACGCCATGACTCTTATTCACAACCGAATTACCCAAGACACTTAGGATAACCGAATAAAGAAGTGTTTACCATATAATGCACGCCTTATGATTCCTAAAATGAAAATATTAATGGATCTTCCTATTGACCAAGTGGGAGACTCTAAGGAAATTACTTTTATGTCCATTACTTGGACGACAAGTCATTACCTTTCCCGAATTTTGGTCATTATAGGAATCCCGTTTTCATAGGATACATGCTATCTTTTACTCAAATATGGTTTCCTAATGAGATATATTCCATAATATTCTCTACCTTGATGGACGGTTGAGATTAAAACTAATGGAATCCTAATTGGAAATCCGGTCATCTCTCCACCTATAAATCAGAGTCTTTCCTCCATCACAAAAACTCACTCACGAAATTCAGCACATTAAGGTTTATAGGCAAGGAGAGAGAAATCGAAATTATTCCCCAAAACTCTTCTTAGACGGATCTCACTATCAATCAACAACAGCATCAGACAGCAGGATCGGAAAGCTCTCTGCATCAGGATGTCTGGAGGTAATCTTTAATCTATCTAAGATTAAATCATACATGTGATTATCATGATGTTCTCGATCTTAGGATTCATGTTAATAATAGACTAATAAATAAGCAATATATAACCTTGCCATAACCGCCGGATCCAATCTCATTGCTCTCGGAGAAATTGTTGGTACTACTTTTGAGTTCATCATAAGAAAAACATCTGGCTCCTTTTAACTGCGGAGCTCCACCACTATCTTTAGTACTTGATCCCCAAGATGCTGGTACATGGAAAAAAAAAATAAAGCATCAGTCAATTAGAGCTTGAGCCTATGATTGGTATTATTAGACTACTTATAATGTACAAATAATAAGTCCTCGTACAGCTCTTCAGATACATTACCGAAAGGTTTGTTTATTTTAATGGCCCTTTCTGCATGTTTTTTTTGCCGAACGGCGTAGGCCGCCACCCCCACAACCACGATGACCAAAAGCGCGCAACCGACTGCTAAACCGATAATTACAACTGTGCTCATCGAAGATCCACCTCGATCTGAAACAATTTTTTAATTTTATTTAAAATTATGGAGGAAGTTAATCATAATATATAGTTCTTCTACTTAGCTAAAAGGACTAGGCACCTGGAAAAGGATACGGATCTGCAATAAAATAGTATACTCCACACACAAGTGGAGCCTGGAATGTTTGGTAGGACAAATGAAAGCCAAATTTCAGGATCTCTGACCTATTGAAGTACTCCCCAGTTAATGGGAAGAGCTCCAATTGAACCGGGAGATAGTCGTCCTCAGTAAAACCAAGCACCTTAAGAGAAACTGAACCCGGAGTAAGACCAAGGACCTCCCCGATTTTCTTTTCCAATGACTGGAATGCGCTGATATTAGACAAGTCACGAAAGCAAGGTGCATTGAAATTAAGAATTCCCTTGTACGGGTAGGCGCAATCACACCTCTGAGGACCATGCATCTGACCGGAGGGACATGTGGTGGTGCCACAGTCTGCGTAACTCGTAGAATAGGGTCTCCTCAAAGGATGCCCATTCTGGCAGTAGTCCTTAATTGCGAGCGGATAACTGTTACACACTGGGTTACCTGAAAGCCTGCAACCATTGCTTGAAAGAGTGATGCATAATCTTCAATAATAATAATAAAGGGCCTAAATGATATGTCTGTAGAGGAACATGTTTGAAAATAAAATAAAATGATAAACAGAAGAGGAACATGAAAGAAAAGGGATGTCATTGTAAAATAGAATGACAAGTCTGTAGATTTGTTCTCACTTTAAAGTGTTTGCATAGCTTATACCAGGCTTAATATCCGTAATTTGGTTGTTCTCTAAATCAACTAGTTGCAGCTGGTCATTGATGCTGTCTTCTATGTTGAGAGTGGAACTGAATGAGTTGTTCTTTAGTCTTCTGTGAACATTGTTACATGAAATAAATCAGTAATGTTACACTAACAAAAAGTAGTTTTCACTTGGGATTCTTTTTCAGAATATCTTCCTAAAATACTTACACTTCCCGCAGATCTGGTAAACTAAAAAGGTCTTTTGGAACTTGTCCATGCAGTGTTCCGTATTCCATGACACTGGTCACTCACAAGTAGGGAGAAAATTTGAGATGGATTATTATGAGCAGACTGGTGATTCAAAAACTTGAATGTACAGCTGGAATGCTCACAGAATGGTGAGAGATTGTATGGTTGAGAACCAGATTGGAGCTTCAGATTTATCGAACAAATTGTTGCTTAGGTCCCTGAAAATCAAATCAAGGCATAAATCCATTAGTGAAGGAGAAACAGCGGTGATACCATTTAAACAATCTCAGGCATTTGCATGATGGAACTTTGCACAATGACTTCTTACACATGATTGAGGTTGGTCATTTCTGACGTTAAGTTTGGTATTGGGCCAGTCAGTTGATTATTTGCTAAATTCCTGAAACAGATAGATATGGGAAATGAAAGTTGTTGATATAGGAATACTACATGTGATGGGGCTAGTGTCAGCAAAAGCTCGAAGGCCAACTTACAGTTCAATGATATCTGTGAGGTTGTTAAGGTTGGAAGGGACTTCACCACTCAAGGAATTTCTATCAAGCCGACTGTCCAAAACAAGAGTTTTATAAATACAAAAACCAACGAGAAATATGAGTAAAATGAAATCCTCGTATCATAGCAGGGTCACTCACAGAACTAGAAGTCTCTTTACAAGCCCCAATGTAGATGGGATACTCCCATTCAATTTATTTCCATCGAATAGTCTGTCAGCAGAGATGTGCAAACAGTCAAGAGAGAGGCAGATGAGGAATGAGAAGGAAATAGAAATTCAGTTCAGTGTGTAGTGGCGCACATGTGTACCAACTTCATTTCAGAGCTGAAGAGCTTAGCCGGAATGTTGCCCGATAGGTTGTTCTTGTTGAAGTGGCTGGCAAATGAGTAGAATGAAAAAAATCAAACAGTCATTAATAGTTCATTGGAACTGCCTTGGCTTCTAAAACTAGTAGGAGAACTTGTACTATGAGATTAGAATGGAATTTCCTTCCAGTTTTTGGAAGGTGTTGGGGGAATTAGACACTAACAAATGCCTTGCATTAATAAGCATGTCCAAGCCAGGTGTCGTCGATGTCGAGACAGGGAGAGGTCCACTGAGCTGATTGTCTGCCACATCTAGCCAGGTAACATTGGATAG
This sequence comes from Litsea cubeba, assembly GCA_012931725.1. Lineage (NCBI taxonomy): Eukaryota > Viridiplantae > Streptophyta > Magnoliopsida > Laurales > Lauraceae > Litsea > Litsea cubeba. The sequence continues at coordinate 23,525,035 of CM022946.1, forward strand.
CATACCCAAAGAAGGAGGCATCTTCCCAGTGAAGTAATTTGAATTCAGAGCCCTGATAAGGAGATAATAAACAAACAAAATCAGATTCAATTGCTTGGAAAAACTGTCCAGTTTTAATGGGACTATGATTGCAAAGCTTAGGCCTTACAGGTAGGAGAGCTTCTTTAGGTTGCCTATTTCATTCGGGATGTTCCCGGCGAAATGGCAGCCAGCCAGGATGCTGAGAGACAGAGAATTCACATTTACTTTGTGTCAGTTCCTTTCATTATTAACCCAATTTTAATGAGATGGGTAAATATTAAGAGCATAGAAATTTATGATCCATGGATAATTCTCTACTTATCGGGATCTTACAGTATAGTTAGGCTCTGCAAGTTTCCTATCATTGGGGAGACTGGACCAGTGAGGCCGCGATTAAAAGACAAATCCCTGCAATGTAGATAGAAGCATGCACGGCATGTAAAGATCAAATTAAATATTTCAGATGAGTAGTGAGAAGAAAAAAACCAAAAAACAAAAAAAAAAAAAAAAAAAAAAAAAAAAACTTGAATATAACATCTGTCGCTGCTAGCGTTGTGGTTTCATATGGTTCTTACCTGCACTGCAATGACATGATTGAATTGACGTGTGGTGCATTGATTGAAGTTTTAAATAATGAAAAGGAATTGTGGAGGTTTTTTGGTTGTTAGTATTTGCGTGGGGAAATTTTCAAACTCATCAGAGTCCCGGCCAGATGATCCATCTCGGGCTCCCGCACCAGCTAGGTCCATCTCAGCCAGGCACTTCACCTCGGCAGAATCCACTTCGGCCTAGTGCTCCATCTCGGCACCTTTGCCAAAAGTCTCTAGCCAAGCCAAGTCGTCCCCGACCTCGGCTCCCCAGCTCGGCGACAGTGCCAGGCCCCTCCACCTCGGCAACAGTGTCAGGACCCTCCATCTCCATCAGGTCCTCACCTCGGCGAGACCCTCCGTTTCGGCCAAAGAGCCTCAGCTCAGTAAAAATACTGAGAAATGACAGCTGTCCTCCCATGGACGCTCAAGCACGCTACGGCACATACTACAAGACAAGAGCTCAGCTCATATCTCCTAACAGATCGCCGTCCACAGCTCCGAAGGCACCAGGATATGGCCAGATGGGACAAGACAGGCTCGATGGGACTGCAATTAAAGAAAAGTAAGCTACAATGGGACTGCGCCTCCCTAGTACCTGACAGAGTGGTGCTATGACAAGACAGTCAACCACCCCTTTGCCTCCTCTCTTCCTCTATATAAACACAAGAACAATTCACAAGCAAGGGGGCCAACGAATACGCCATTCTGGTATGCCTATCTTCTTCCCCAAAAATCTCCATCCTCTGCTTAGTTCATACACTAACTTAGGCATCGGAGAGCCTTGCGCCACTCAGGCCAGGGTCCTCTGACCGTTTGTTATTCCCTTTCAGGCTTTGAGGCAGTTGATCATCTTCTTTCCTTTGGATAAGTCCTATCAGGCACCCCTAATCTTGTGAGTCATCATTTTTGCACTTACAATATTCACGAGTTTTCTTTTACTTTCAGACCAAAGGGATATGTGAAGGGAAGGGTAAAGTAGATTAATATTTTTTGAACAGTCACTCACTATTCAACCTTCATGACAATAGGAAGGCCATAGTGAAACGTTACAAATGAATGAAAGCTGGTGAAAAAACAGCGTATCATTAACTTTTGTTGTGTGTCTTTATCTTTCATATTTTGAAGTATCTTCTCCACTTTTTGCCGGTGAGAGTTGTATTTTCTTCATGTTGAGTCGTTCTATCACCTATTCAACATTCTTCTCATATAATGACCACAGCTTCTTGGCATTCCTATCACAAAGTATATACATGCTTAATATCTATCGTACAGGGTCCAAGTTCTTTTTATCTTTTAGCTTTTCAATCAACTTATTATCATGTTCAACTATCAACATATCATCTACATAAAAAAGAACGACCATTATTCAACTTGCAAACCATTTGTTCATTTTCTTCAACCTCAAATTGTTCCGGTTAAGTCATGCAGATCTCTTGATTCAAATGACCATGAAGAAATGCGGTCTTCACATACATCTGTTTAAGGTCAAGGTTCATGCTGGCTGCCAGAAGCAAGACAACTCTTCTAGAAGCCATTTTAACAACTCCAGAGAAAATCTCACCGAAGTCAATTCCCTTCGTCTATGCAAAGCCTTTAGCCACTAACCATACTTTGTGCTTCGGCAGTTTTCCTTTGCCATTTTTTTTTTTTTTTTTACTTTGGACACACATCTATTATTCAAGACTTTCATGCCTTTAGGAAGTTGCACGAGCTCATAAGTGTTATTCTTCTTTAAAGAACTCACCTCATCCCGCATGACCTTTATCCACACATCCTTATCTTCATGAGCCTTTACTTCTTGGAAGTTCTCCCATTCATCAATAAGCAAAAATATATTCAAATGTATGATACTTTGTTGATGGTTGACGCTCTTGAATAGACCTCATAATCTAAGGTTTTGTGGTTTCTGACTGAGACTGCTCTCCCTGCTTAACACCATGTTCACCTGCCAACACTTATGACTCATCATGATCTGGATTCTCCTATCCACCTTTTCCACCTGTAGTTTGTACTGTAGAAGGAATATGTTTGAAATCAAACACTAAATGAACTACTTCCTTTGACACATCAATCTTCTCGACATCTTCAAAAAGGTAATCCTCATTCAAAATTTCATCCCTACTTCTAATAATCTTTCTCTTTTTTCTAAATCCCATAACCTGTAGCCCAACTCTTCCCCACCATAGCCACAAAGATGTAATAAAATACCTTATCATGAAACTTTGATTGCAGCTCATTTAAGTACATGTGGAAAAGGCTTAGCAAATGAGAACAGAAAGCATCTTTTTTTGTACATATTGTAAGACCCCGACCCGCTAATAGCGTCATTAGGACTAACTAATTGCACATTAGCTTACTACATGGGACTCGAGGCTAACCTTTGTTTTTGTGTTAGAAAATCTTTTGATTTGCTTTGGAAAGCTTGAGAGCCTTTGAACCTAGTTGGATACCTTAAGGGACCCCTTCATAATTTTGGTAAAGCTTGAGCAATTATTCAAAATTTTTGAAGATTTGTGATTTTTCTTTTGTTCATTTCATCGGGGACACTGGTTTGAAAAACTTTTATTTTTGACTTGCAGTCATTCAGAGCCTCGAAACCCTCAAAAATTTCTAAATTACCCATTATTTGAACACATTTGACCAAATGTTGACTTTTGATCAGAATCTCGGAAGTATATCAAAGTAGGACTCATTGGAAAGAGGATTTAGCTTTGGACAGTTTTCATATTTTGAGTTTCTTGATCGGAGGTCCGGAAAGCCCTCTAAACTTCATTACAAGTTATGCTCTAGTGCGGACCTGAACTTTACTTATTATTTATATATAACCCACCGAACCCTATCATCTACTTCACTCTCATTTCTCTCCATATATTGAAATATCCCCCAGCCCTGCAGCCAACAACTTTCCTCTTCTTCTTCTTCTTCACTTCTCTTGCTTGAACCTCGCAGGCGAGCCACCAAATTGGCAATCAAACTCCGACCAATCCTTCTCCGTCATCTCCTCTTCCTATTGACACCATTTTCGTGGAGCTTCAAATTGGGAAGCCCCTTTAAACATTTAACCACTCTCCTTTCAATTTTTATACCTCTTAAAGTTAAGGAAATCCTCTTCCCCTTCCATGTTTTGATTCAACAATTCGGGCATTGCAAATTTGGACATGCATAGGATTTCATCAAGTCTTTCTTGGTTTGCTATTTTTGGGTGATTTATGAGTGTATTTTTGGGGATTTTTTATTTAGGAGTCCCCAACCCATATATTTGAAGACATTGAGGAGTGTCCTAACTGATTGGAAACTCTTGGAACCTAAGGCAAGTGTTTAATGTGAGTTTTAATGCATGTGTGGTTGCATGATTTTTCTCTGCAAGTCTTGGAATGAGAATTTTGGTAGTATGCATATGATGGTTTTGATGTTGATTAAGGACATAATTGGGGTCTAATTACAAGTGGTTTAGACCCTAAGCCCCTCTAATTCTTACCCTAATATTTTCCCTCAAATCCCCCAAGATTTTTCCCTATTATATGCTCCTTGAAACCAACCCCCCCCCCCTCCTCTAGTCGCCCTGTTATGGCCAGGCATAAAAAGAACCTAGTGCATAGCCGGCCGGTGCTGTTGTGCGCACCACATTCACAGCCAGCTTGGCCGTGTGTGCGGCATAAATAGCTGGCGGGGCCCGTCTGTGGCTTTTTTGGCACCGCCGACTCATCGCACGAGACCCATGAGGGACCTATTGTGCCTATTGTAGACCTTTAATTTCCAAATTCTTTGGGCACCAAAATAAATGGTTTGTACCCCAGTACTTAGAAAATTTATGCATTCAAAGTAGTTCTTTGGTGTAGACCAAAGGCCAAAGGGGAACTATTATGGGACCAATGAACCCCGCATCGCCCAAAACTAATTGTTTAATTCCGGGATTGCTCATGTAACTCTGTATTTACACATTAGGATGGCCGGAGGCATATAGGTGTATGGTGGAGTTGGGGATGTACATGATTAGAGTTTGGGAGGCCAACCACATTATTATAGTGCCAAGGGAATTTATCACCGGCTGTCGAACCCAAAGCACGTGCAATGCTAAGTCCCCGCTACCTCGACATGTCAATGGCAACACAAACCCCTAGGATTATATTCATAATGGTTCCTTAATTGTTTAGTATCTTCATACCATGTTTTAATGTTACTTGTCTCTCACGTACACAGGGTACGCCTCCTCTTATGTATTGTATTCGTACGTACACCATCCGCACCCGGCTTATAACCTACATGGTGTTTAGTTTGTGTCACATTGGGGTGTAGCAAGTGGTATTCGCCTTGCTTCTCTTGTGGTGGATCCATTGTTTCGGTATATGGGGTGGTTACAGAGCATTTAGTCGCACAACTTCCTCCCGATAACCCGGATCCCTCTTATACCTCTTTTACCCATTCGGGTTGCGTCATTCCATGTTGGAATGCTGCCCAATTTTCTAAAGACCCTAGGCCTGACTTGAATATTCGTTCAGACTCGTCTATTAGTCTTATCATTCGGGTTGCCACCATACTCGATACCCAAATTATTACTCGTATGGTTTTATCATGTCGACTCCAGAGCTACTGAATTTAAAAAGGGACTACTTGCCTCGGTTAACGTGTTTAGGTTGTCTTTTACACTTGCTTGGACTAGGCCCTACCATGACTACCTTTCTTGAGGTAGGACATGGTTATGCACGCTTCTTCTTTATTCTTGGAGTCGGCACCACTCGGCTTCGATCTCAATGTAGTAGGATCCGACCACCATGAGATTTAGATTTATTATGCTTGCCACTGCAGTTGGATATTCCTGCTTGCTTGCATACACTTGCCAACCCCTGCACACAGACTGGGTTATTACTTGTACTTGATTGTTTGGCTCCCTCCTCGGCTACGGCCGTGCCTCTGGGAGAATATAACTTAGTGTGGTTTTCCAAATTTCTAGTTCATACTTGTCCCGCATTGATCATTATTATTATTGTCATTTTTCTATTATTCTTGCTATATCGATGTCTAGTGATAGTCTTGCTTTGATTTTATACTAATCTCATGTCTTGTGCTCTTTCTTGCAACAACGTATTATTATTAGTTATATTGATCATCTGCCAAGTCGTTGTGCCTGACTCTTGCTAAACCTTGGTGTTGTAGGTATCGTCCCCTTTACCCTTGAGGAGAAGCCGGCGCAAACGGCTGAGCCGCAGGACGTAGGGATCTGGCGCGCTGATGACAACGTATAGAGGTCATGCCTTGTTTAGTGTATTGGATCACATTTTGGGGGAGTGAAATGCATATTTTTGGTTTCTTTTGCACTGGCCATGTCGGCCTTTATTTTTGGAAAGCTGTACATAAAAACTTACCCTTTTGTTATAAATATTAACTCTACTGTTTTAAATGGGAATGCCATCAAGTTATTGTTTACTCTGATATTCGTCCTACATTATCACTTAGCGTTTATTAAAATTTGATTTGTTACAATTTTACGCAAAATTATTGTATTTAATTGTTGAGGCTTATTTTGGGATCCTCACCGAGGAAGTCTGTGGAAAAACTCTAGCAAATGTAATCAAAGAAGAAGTTCAAGATAGAGAAGGAATGTGCTTGGAAAAAACTATAAAAGGACCCTAGGGGGACGTCCAAAGGCATGAAGAAATAAACCCCTCTCTAGTGATCCATTCCATACGCCGACTCCCTCTTTCTCCTTCCATCTTCTACACTCCTCCATGGTCCTCTTCAAGAAGGCTAGATCCAAGTTGAAGATCGTGTAGACTAGAGAAGGCTTCTTCATCTTATCATGTGTATGTCTTTTGGTATCAATGTCCTTTATCTTATGTAATAAAGACACTCAATCTTAGTAAAACTCATATTCTTTTGATGATCTTTGTCTTTTAATTTGTGTGTTAATTGGTTGCTATTTTACTTATCTTCTAAAAAAGGACCAATTGGATAGTGCTTTGGGTAAGGTTAGTAGAAGGTGCCCTTATTAGAGTGGCTTGACTTAGTATCCTCCAGTGTGTGGGCTAGGACTTGATCCTTGAGCATGAACGGGAGGCAATGCAAGTTAAGAAACCAATGCGAATTTATATGTGCCTAGTAATGATTATGAGGAGTATCTTGAAACCCTGGGCAATTTGTACACCAATTTACAATTCATAATTGGATTGACCACCCAAGTTGTAGAACAAGTTCTCGCATTTTTTTGCCAAGTTAGAGAGAAGTGGAAAGAATATTAGATTCATCACATTTACTTTACAGTATGATTCACACATTTAAATTCATGTATGCTTGACCGCATTTAAATTACTGCAATTTCGACACTAATGTTAGGATTTTATATATGTTCTATGCATGATAAGTCTAAGTTAAGTGCATGCTTTTATGGTTGGTAGTGAACATGACATGCATTAGGATTAAAATTTTTATTTAATCATGTTTTTGTTGCTGGAATATGATAATTAGAAAAAAATTCGGACCGGTCACAAGTAGTGAAGTTGCAAAGTTGGAAAAACTGCACTGTTTTAACAGTTTCAGTCATGTTTTATTCCGAAAGTTCATTATTTAAAAACAAGTCTAGAGTTGTTATTTTACTTGAAAATTTTTAGAATTGAAGTATGCAATATAGATTTTCAAGGTAAAATAGTTTCGGGATGGCTTAAAAATGGATGTTCAACAAGACTGCATCAGATTTCTGCAGCATAATATATATGATCATATAGGCATTTTAGAGAATGCATATCCCACTCGTTTGAGATCCTTTTTTCATCTCTATTTTTTGTTAGATTCATGCATCATCAGAGTTTAAAACCCACCCATAAGATTTAGGATTAAATCATCCCATGCCACGTTCAAGTCTAGAAAGCTGGGCATATAATAAGGTGTTTCCTAACTTTGGAAATTTTTCTGCATTCATCTTAGAGTTAGATTTTTTTTCTAGGATTGCATTAGTTTCATATTAGGATTGCATAACTCTTTCTTATTGAATGAAATTAAATAGGTTTTAGAATTAAATTATGAATTTAGGATAATTAATAAATAATTTGGTAAAATTAATTAGAACTTAGGTTAGATTAGGAAACTAACATAAGTAGTACTAGTTAATTAGGGAACTAACATTTAGGAGTTTTGATTTTTATTCTCACTATTTTTTAGGAGATTTACAGAGTTTTAAATAATTATAATTGTGCTAAACGTAAATTTATAATTGGATTAAGAAATTTCAAAAATTGGGAATCTTAGATTAGAAGTAGTCAAGTTTGGTTGGAAGTCTAAGTAATTTAGAGTTTTCTCAAAATGAATTGCTTTGAAAAATCTTAAACAGTTAAGAAAGCTCTAGAATTAGAGAGTCCTAAGTAATTAAAATTCTTTATTAGATTCTTACTTTATTTTATTTTCCTGAGGTATAATTTTAAGTAGACAAGGAATATTTGTATTTCAAAACCTCTCCCTGAAGATCGACCCCGTACTCACTGGATTACTAAACTACAAATGAGGCATTGCACTTGGAGCTTCTACAACGTGTCAACAATGAGTCAAGCTGATTCAACCTGAACCTAAACATTGCCCTAACCTGGCCTGGTCTTTTCTTGTTCTCTGTTACAAATCTGCAACAGACCCCAAATCCCCATTTTCTTCTCCAGCACAAATCCACTACAACTCGAGACCTTTGACCCTTCCAGTGAAGTAGCACTTTTGACGACTGTGACGACTGCGGTTTGGCTAAGTCTTCTCCGGTCGAGGTTGGAAATCTGAAAGCCCTTTTCTTTACACCACAAATAGATTTGTACCAATGATCAAACCCTCAATTTGCAACAGTGACTGAGCCTCGGTCTCTTCTTCTCCAACTGCAAGCAACCATGTAGAAACCCACTACCTTTTAATCCCTAGCAACACCGAATCAAACCCTCTTCGATCAGATCTCAGCCAGTGAGATCTCGTTCTCCAAAACTGATCCCTGATATGCAAACTGGGAGCCAAATTGATCCGGAAGTTTCTGAATCCTTTTCTCTGATCACGGTGATGAGCACAAAACCGAACCAGATTTATGTTCTGCAACTCCCCAATCACAGAAGCTGATTTGTGTGGTCCCCTGGAGATCAAAATCTGATTCCCTTTCTCCCTTTCCCGTTCAAAGAGAGATCGATCTCAACCCTTTTGAGATCTAATCCGAACCTTCCACAAGGATTCAATCCATCAATCGTGCTCGGGCACGCGCAAACCCAAGCTCTAAGCGAACTTAGGCTTCGATATCACTTGTTGTACACGTGTATGTGCAAAATCGTAAAATTAGCAACCAACTACCAAACTCGATGAATGGTCAGAAATGATACTAGATGGCCCATCTCTCCACCTAATTTTTCGACCAACCTATGCCTAATAAGAATAAGAGTAAATTAGCGAAAGGTCCCTCAAGTGGAACGTATCCAGCCTCCAGTCCAGGCAAATTCTGTTTAAGGCCTCTAGTCCACTCAGCTAGACTATTTACAGCCATAGGTCCCTCAAACCACACGATCACATTTTTCAGTACTAATTTGCCCTTTTGACCATTTTAGGCATAAAATTTTAAATTTTAAAATTTCAAGTCTTGTATTCTCCCTCGTTCTTAACTTCTCTCGATCTCTGCTACGGAAAAGAACCCCTTCTCCTTCTTCTTCTTCTTCCCGCTTTCAAATCTTCCATTCTCCCTCATTCCTGTTGTTCTTTCTTGATAGTCGCCGGTGACAATCGGAGAAGAGGAAGAAAGAAGAAGGGTAACAGGTATTTCAAGTTCATCTGGTTCTCTGATTCGAATAAAAAAAGGAGCAGTGGGCCGCACCCATCGTTCCGGAGAAATCATTACCGAGATTGTGTGCGATTTGCAGAAGGAGAGAAGGATTCTTGCTTGCAAGAGATTTGGGTGCAGGGAGGCAATGCAGCAGAGGCGTGCAGCAGGTGGGTTGTATGCATGGTGAGTGTGGGTGCAGTAGGGAGATGGAGTGCGGAGATGGAGAAGAAGAAGGTGGAGGGTGCAGCAGTGGGGGGGAAGGGGGGGTGTGATGCAGGGGAGATCAGGTGAAGAAAGAAGAAAGGAAAGAGGGGAAAAAAAGAAAAGAAAAGTAAGGAGTGGCGCCGGCCTTGTTGATGAGGGAGACGAGGGATTTGTTGATTTTTTCGACCATTGATCTCGGGGCCGCCGTCGTGGACGAAGACCAGGTGAAGGCCGACGCAGGAGAGAAGAACTAAGTAGTTGATCACGGAATACTAGAGGCTGGCTTGATTGGGTTCTGATCATGACCATTATTAATTGTGTCCCATCATCAGAAGAGAGGGTTTTGGAGATGACGTTCCATATTCAGAACCCATCATCAGAAGGAACTGGTGTTCTCATCATGATCATTATTATCAAGGTCGGTTTTGATTGGAGTGGATTTGTTTTGGCCAGTGGACATGCGTTATGCTTGTAAGGTGTTCAACATAATGCTTGTATATATGGTGGTGAGATAAAGATTTTACTTTACATGTAAAGTTCCAAGAATGGTAATGCTATAGCTAGTACTATGTCCGACGAAAGATAAATTTCACTATGACCCCAAATCCTTGAAATAAGGCTAATCATGCATAAATTTTTGGCCTCGAGGTTCAGCAATAATAAGGGCCATTATTGGAGAGCACATGATTAGCAAAGGGATGATTGATTTTGGAGGGACACTCAACAGAAGTGAAGTCTGTCAATTGTAAATTAATTGTTTTACAACCAGATTGGATGTCTACCCGCTGCTGTCAATGAAACTAATATTTTTTCATTGACATGTAAGCTGGGTAGTGGAAATGAATCTGTTTTAACGTTGTAAGCGTGCCATCCCTTTTTTCCCTGTTTCATTACTTGCTTTTACTGGCTGGCATGCTATTTATTTTATTTATTATGTTTGCTATTATTTTTTTGTGTCTAGTGGACTTCATTTTTTATGGCAGCAAGGCTGTTATATCGTTTTTGACAAATCTTTATAAGTTTTTTATGAAATTTATCTAAGTTTTTGTCAAGTTTATCTGAGTTTTAACAAATTTATATGAGTTTCTGTCAAATTTATCTGATTTTTTTTTAATTTTTGTCAAATTTATTTTAGTTTTGCGCAATTATCTAAGTTCTGAAACAAATTTCTCTGAGTTCTGGAAAAATCTATATGAGTTTTAAGCTAATTTATCTGAGTTTGGAAAAATTTTATCTGAGTTCTAGACAAATCTATCTGAGTTTTTTGCAAATGTATTTGAGTTTTTTTTAATTTATTTATATTTTTTAATTTTATTTACGTCTTTTGAATTTTATTTGTGTCTTTTGAAATTCATTTGCCTCTTTTGAAATTTATTTGTATTTTTTAAAATTTTCTTTGTATCTTTTGAGATTTATTTGAGTCTTTTGAAATTTATTTGGATATTTTGAAACTTATTTTTATCTTTTTAAATTTATCTGTGTTTGTTTGAAATTTATTATTTTTTTAATTTATTGCGTTTTTTGAAATTATTGCATTTTTTTAAATTTATTTACGTTATTTTGAAATTTATTTGTATTTTTAGAATATATTTGAAAATTTCATTAATGAGATTTCATTAATCGTGGCCAATTAAATGGTAGTTGACCATTATTAATGAGATATCCCACCAATCATGGGATATGATTTAAACAAAAGGTAAATTATACATTTTAGGTATGAGAAAGTGTGAGAGAGACCTTTGGCTGCATGATTTTTTTTTTTTTTTTGTAAACGGTTTGCAATAAAGTCATGCTTTGAGGGATCTCCGTCCAAAGCCCCCTAAGAACAATATGTATGTAAATGTATTTCACCTGAGTCAAGTGAATGTGTTATAATGTTTGAGTGCATTGAATTCCTTTAAGTGGTCTGTAGTGTGTTGAGTTTTTTAAAATAGAGACAGGTATGAGTTGAGCATATAGCTCCTCCATTTCTTACAACGCACTGTTCTCTTCGGCAGTGATAGTATATATTTGTAGCAACAATGGTAAGAGTTCATACTCACAAGATCCTCAATTCAGTAAGGCCGCCGATGTCTCCATTTAGTTGCCCCGAGAGACCCATGGATGACAATCTCCTGAAATCATAGGACAGTGGACTTGGTTTTCTCTATGATGAAAAAGGCAAAAGTAAACAAAGAGCTCAATGATGTTGAAAGGACTATTTACGGAAAAAACTCACAGCTCGGTCACCCTGTAATCATTGCAGATGATGCCCTCCCACTTTGAATCGCAAGGATCATCAGATGTGTCCCAGCTTGGTGGCGTATGCTGCCATTGATCCTTTAGAGAACGGAGTACAGCAGCTGCAGATAGTATCATTTTTACAGGAAACCAAAACCTTCTTAATAAATCTTAAAAATCATCAATTATTATTTTTTTGGTAAAGCAGAATTCCATCAAAGAAGAAAAAAAAAAAAAAATTTGAATATTCCTTGAAAATCCTTTAGCCAAAAAATCATAAATTGTTGATATTGTGTAGACTAATGCCAATGCATCCTAGCGAGACTAAGCCCACTGGATGTGTGTTGAATGTGTGGCCAATGATTACTATTTTTTTCCTGATCACTGTACATAGTCCAATTTTTTTCATAAGCACCGCTTACCCTTTTCCCTGTCCTAAATCTAGGGTTAGGTGAGCCTTTGCAATGTTTAGCAATGACAGTAGTCTCATAGTCATAGGTTTTGAGTGGGGATGCCTCAAGTGGCAGAATTTTTGTTTGAGAGGTGTGTATCCAAAAGTGCAATTGGATTTTGGGAAAAAACCAAGAATTTTCATGCGCATGCGGGCATTTGGGACAAAGGAACTTTATGTAAATTTTTAAAATAAAGTCAGAAATTTCATTATGGCTTTAGAAGCAGACAAAGGCCATGGGCAGCAGAATTCAAATCCTTTCCTTCTGGAGGAAAAGAAACTCCACGCTCAAACCAAAAAGTTGGCTGCTTGGCATGTTTATGGGGCCCACTGAACCAACCAACTAAAGAGTAGTCCAGTCAAAACTAAGCCCTGTCAAATGGCTGAAAACATGCAATTTAAGCCCCAAAACTGATTGTCATAATAGAAACTCACCTTTATCTACCAACCAAACAACAACATCTAGTCACGGAGTTAAACGAATTGTTAGAAACATCCAATTGGGCCGAATTTTGGTAAATGTTAATATGTAGAATACCTGTCCATCAGGTGGAGTCAAATGGCCCCCACAAACAAGCACGTGTGGCCCATTCTTGTTTGAAATGGAAGCTGCGAATTCCCGCTTTGCTTAAAGCAGAGGAGATGGAAGAGCTACTGTAAGTGCCTAAAAATTACGGGCTTTTGATCAGGGATTAGGACCCCAGACTTGAGTGGTTTAGATGAAGATGATCGTGGCTCCGGTTAGACCTGAAGAGGAAGAGAAGAAAACACGTTAGAGGACTCCGGCTGTGGGCAGCGCAAGGCTCTCCGATGCTTAAGTCAGTTCAGGGACTGAGTAAGGGAGATGGAGAGAAAATTGCAGAGTAGGGTCATGCGTTATGAGTTGCGTACCTTGGAATGGAGATGGAGATGCTATTTATAGGAGATAGAGATGACTTGCGTGGGCGAGTTCCAAGATGGGCCTGGCCACTCGAGTGGCCCTGTCCACTCAGCCCACAATTCATTAAATGCTCGCCTTATCTACCCATGCTTCATTAAATACCAATCTTATCGGGTCAGGCGGCGGTTTGACTTTTGGGCCAGGTCCCATCGGGCCTGGCCCGGAGCCATGCTTTGGGGGCGCAGGTGCTCTGCATACGCCGTTTTGTCAGGAATGATGGGTCGCAGGGCACGCCTTAGTACGCGCCTCCATCCTGTCGACAGTCGCATCAGCGTCTGTCAAATCTGCCGTGACGGGGTCGGTGTACAATATCCCATGCCACCAGACCTCGGGGATGCTCATTTCGGTGAGTGCCGCGACCCTTTAGCCGTGACCGTCTTGGCCGAGTGGTGGCGAGGTTAAGCTCTCAAGCCCGGGATTAGCTTTGATCTCGGCTTAGCGGAAATATCTCCACACAATTGCCCCCCAGCTTTTGAGCTCTTAGAGTATCCCAACTCTTTGAGGTCGGAAGCTGTCAAGGATTCGCAGAGAGAATGTCGAAATGCAGCGTGTCACGATGTCTTTGCGTTCGAGCCCGGGGGAAGCCCAAACGGCTCATGGCTTTAAGATCACATTTAATACCGCGCAGCCTCTATGTACTTATCTCTGCCCGCCGTCGCTTCGGCGTCCGAGGCATTAAATGGCGGATGGAAAATAGGCTGGCGCTTCCAGGTGTCTCCTTTGGCTTGGCTGGCCCGTCTTTTCATGACGGCGTGCAACGAAAAGACGCGCTTTCTTCGAAATTCAAAAAGGCGCCATGATTAGGCGCCCTACCCTCAACTATAAGTAGGGGGTGCCTCTCTCCCTTCTTCTTTTTTCTTTATCTTCATTCTCCGAAACTCTGTCTTTCTTCCTGTTCTGCTTTTGCTTGCGAAGCTTTCTTCTTCCTTTTCACTTTCGCTCCCAGAGCTCTTTTCTTCCTTCCCTGCCTTCGTCCTCTTGAATGGGAGAGACCGCTGCAGAGATTTTCCAGATTTTTCGCCGGAAAGAGGTGCTGTTAGGGCTCTGCTCTGCTGTTTGACCTTTTCGTAAGTTTCCTCCCTTTCATCCCTGTTTCATTCTGCTTCCTAGGGTTCTGTCTAGGATTTTCTTTTGCTCCCAGTACATTCTTCCCTTCTTCTAGCTTTTTCATTTGAGGGATGGGCATTTACAGCCACTGGATTGAATCTGAGAGAGGGCTAGCCGACCTTAGGGTTAGGTATAACATCCCAGATGGGGTCCAGGTCATGGCGACCCCTACTGTTGCCCATATCCTAGGTGATTTTTACAACGGCTGGATGCCGTTCCCCTTAGTGGCCGTGATCGAGGGCGGGGTTAGGTTTCCCCTTCGCCCTCTGCTTAGGGAGTGTCTCAAGGCATGAAGTCTCTGCCCCTGCCAACTGATGCCCAACAGTTTCAAAATTGTAATGGGTACGGATGCGCTCAACACAATTTTGGGCATCGGTCTCGGCGTCCACGATATCGAGGACGCCTACGATATTTGCAAATCCGGGAAGGATATGTACTACCTCCGAATCAAGCCAGGTCGGAGGCCATTTGTGCAAGCCTTGGAGGATTCCAATAAATATGCCGGGGACGACCGTCTGATGGTCACGGGCAACTGGGAGTTCAGCGATGACGAGGCCATCGCGGAAAGATTTTTCAAGATCCCTCGTCACTTCGGCACCCCTCCAAGTAATTACAGTCTTAGTACGCCTTTTTACTTCTTCTGTTCCTTCGTATTGCCAGGCTTATGTTCTCTGTTTGCTCTACAGGCGTTCGTCAAAGGAGAGCGGCTGCTTCCCGAGACGGCTGGAAATTGAACAAAGCTTGGATCCGGGCTTTGGAGAGCTACCACGGCCACAAGGATAGGTCGGCGTGGAAGCTGCTGGGGTACGAGCCTAGGTACCGCGGTTACAGGAGCAAGAAGCACATCGCTCACCGCACGCAAGCTGCGGCGGAAGTAGAGGAGGAAGGTAGTGGGGGGGAAGAGCGGACTGCGGCCGACTCTGAGGACCGCGCTGCATCCAATTCCGAAACTTCTACTTTGGGATCCGAGGAGGGCGACGCCAAGATGATCGGAAGGATCGTTCTGTCATCAGAGAGCGATTCTGAGGAGGCAATGGACAAGACCCACCCGAAACCGGTCTTCAAAAACCTCAAGGCCTTGCCCGTTCGAGGCAGGGGTCGGGGCGCCGCGTCCTCTTCCCGCGTGCCTCCTTCGTTGAGCGCGCCTTCGTCTTCCACCGCGCCTCCTCCCGCGCGGACGCCGATGCTTCACTCTCGTGGCTGGGCCTAGCACATCCATGGTCGCCTCTCCCTTGGCCATGCAGGGGGACGACCTGGCCAGGAAAAGGGCCAGGGTCGAAGGCTCGGCGGGAGAGTCTTCGGCCGGAGGGATGTCGACGCGGGCTTCTCCTGCCCCTTGGAGGCCGAGCTTCATGCTCCAGCCCGGGAGACCGATGACGGTAGATGACCGTCTCTCCGGGGCGCCTCTGGTGATCGCCTGCCTGGGCAGTGCCTGCGCTCTGCCGCGGGACATGGAGAAGTACGATGAGATGGACGACATCTCCCTGCTGGCCTCGCAGATGAAGGCGAGCTTGAGCGTAAGTACGGCAGCCTTTAATCCTTTATTCTTTCTTTTGACTATAGCTTTTGCTCACGGGTGGTTTGGTTTTCTTTGCAGATCGTGCAGATGGCACAGGTCTCGGTATCGCGAGTCCAGAAGTGCCATAAAGAGCTCAAGTGGATCCAGGCCAACTGCGAGCAGCAGAAAAAGACCCTGGAGGAGGGCCAGGTAAGGGTGAGGGAATATGAGGAGACACACCAGTCCCTCTTCGCCGAGCTCGACAAGATGAAGTCGAATTTCGACTTTGTCAAAAGGAGGGAGGCCGAGCTGGAAAGGAGGGTAGCTGACCTCGAGAGGCAGAGAGCTGAGCTTGAGTTCAAGAATCAAGCTGAGGTCAGCGCTGCCTTCCAGGATGGCGTCGACGTGGCTGGCGAGGAGTATGCTGCATAGGTTGACGACATTCGTGTCTCGTCCTGGGAGATGGGGTGGAACGCGGCCCTTGAGAAGGCGGGGGTCCCCAGGGATCATCCTGCATACATTAGTCCGGATGAGTACCCGCGCTCTGATGCTGAGTCGACCCCCGTGGCAGACTCTGGGAGGGACCCCGCGACCGAGCTGGAACCGGCACTTCCCCCTTCTACACCAAAGGCGCCTGCAGCTGCCCCGACTCCGGCCTCGGCTTTTACTTATGAAGCCCCTCCTGCCGCCGCGAATCCAACTGCGGACGGCGTCGTGCCTGCTGCCTGAAGCTTTTTTCGGCCGCTCCCCTTTTTTTGTCTTTTGGATGTAATTTTTTCACCTTTTTAATGTAACGCAACTCTTTTACCTTGAATGAAGATCTACTTTTGTGTCCATTCTGCATTCTGTTTTCTTTGCACTTTTGTTTGGTCTGAATGTGTCAAGTGTTTCATTTCGGTTATATGGCCGAATTCCCACATCTTGGAAACCCGCGATCGATTAGCCGCGCTTAATAGCTGTAGCTTTTAGAATGCGATGTAGGGTCCTTGGGGCACGGAGTGCGTTGATGGCGAGCGAACGGTGTGACCAAAGTAGAAAGAAAATTTTGTACAAGCATATGAGCTCGGCACTCCGGGATCAAACTGTTTAGGATAGTTGCCCAGCGACTAGGTGTGCAAGTAAGGCGACCTTTTTGGCTCGTCGCCAGGGGTCGTGCTGGCTATCTTGTGCGAGGGCCGAGATGCGTTTATCGCACGAATGGAGATGTCCCCCTGGTTCGTCACTAGGGGCCGTGCTAGCTATCTGGCGCGAGGGCCGAGATGCGCTTATCGCACGAATGGAGAAGTCCCCCTGGCTCGTCACCAGGGGCCGTGCTGGCTATCTGGCACGATGGCCAAGATGCGCTTATCGCACGAACGGAGACGTTTCTGCCGAACTAGAGAATTGTGTCGTTGCCGCGGTCCTTGACTTAGAATAGTAAGAGAATCTTTTGAGAGGAAATGTTCTTCATTGACTTGTATAAACTGAATACATTTCAAAAGTGAAATTTCTTGAGGTGCGAGGCGTTCCATGGCCGTGGCAGTAACTTTCCATCCATATCCTCGAGTTTGTATGCGGACCGGCCAGCAGTCGAGACTACCTTGAATGGGCCGCGCCAGTTTGGAGCCAACTTGCATTGGTTCGGGTCCTTGTCCCCAGGCAGTGCTTTTTTCAGGACCAGTTCTCCAATGGAGAACTTCCTTTCCCGAACTCTTTGATTGTAGTCTCCTGCGAGCCGTTGCTGATAGGCTGTCGATCGGATGGACGCCGCTTCCGTGCGCTCTTCGGCCAGATCCAATTCCAGGGTCAGGTTCTTCTCGTTTTGAATTTGGTCAAAAAGTTCGGACCTGAGCGTTGGAAGGCCGATCTCAAGCGGGATCACGGCCTCCACTCCATATGCCAAGGAGAATGGAGTTTCCGAAGTGGAGAGCCTCGGGGTAGTCCTGTATGCCCACAGAACACTGGGTAACTCTTCCACCCATCTCCCTTTGGCCCCGTCGAGTCTCTTTTTGAGTCCATCAAGGACCACTTTGTTTAAGATCTCGGCTTGGCCGTTGCTCTGGGGATAGGCTGGAGTCGAGTAATGGTTCCTAATGCCGAGCTCCTTGTAGAAGTTTTTGAAGAGGCTGGAGTCAAACTGGGTCCTGTTGTCCGAGACCAAGATTCGAGGGATGCCAAACCTCGTGATGATGTTCTTCCATACAAAGTTCTTGGAGTCCCGCTCAGTGATGGAAGATAATGCTTCTGCCTCTATCCACTTGGCTAAAAATGTCAGTGGCCACAATCAGCCACCTCTTATTCCCTTGGGCTCGATGGAGAGGCCCTACGATGTCCAGCCCCCATTGGGCAAAGGGCCACGGGCTGGAGAGCGGGCTCAGATCCTGTGCAGGTTGATGGAGGTTGTGCGAGAACTTCTGGCACTTCTCGCATTTCATAGCATACATCTGTGCGTCATTCTGCATGTATGGCCACCAGTATCCTTGGCTTATAGCCTGGTAAGCTAGTGACCTTCCTCCGACGTGACTTCCGCAGATGCCTTCATGTATTTCGTAGAGGAAGTCTTCAACTCGGCTCGGGTGGACGCACTGGAGATAGGGACATGTGAAGGATTTTCTGTACAGTTTTCCTTCTGGAGAGAGCCAGAACCGGGCTGCCCTGAGCCTGATTTTGTGAGCTTGAGCTCTGTCCTCGGGGAGTTGGTCGTCCTTGAGGTACGCGATGATGGGATCCATCCAACTGGGCCCGAGATCGATGCTCATAATTTGCCGCGGTGGGCGAAGCTCTATACTTGGTGACGTCAGTGAGCCTACTTCTACAGTCCTCTTTTTTCCTACTTCGACGGCGGAAGCTAGGTTGGCGAGCGCGTCAGCGTGTGAGTTAGAATCTCTGCCAATTTGTCAGACTTCTGCTTCCAGGAATTGATAGAGGAGCTTCTTGGCGAGGGTCAAATAGGCCGCCATTCTATCATCGCGAGCCTAGTAATCTCCAGTGAGTTGGCTCGTCACCAACTGTGAGTCAGAGAAGACCAACAGCTGTTGAGCTCCGAGAATCTTGGCACCATTCAGCCCTGCTAGCAATGTTTCGTATTCTGCCTCATTATTTGATGCTCGGAAGTCAAGGGTCAGGGCCTAATCTATGACTAGCCTTCTAGAGACTGGAGAACTACGCCGACGCCGGCCCTCCTAGAGGTAGAGGACCCGTCAACGAAGACCTTCCAACTGAATCTCGAGACGTATCCCGAGATTGCTCGTAATCAGTCCCCGAGATTAAGTCATTATGCCCCTTGCCCCCTAGTTCGGGGTCGAGTGGGCTCGGCGTCGAATTCTGTGAAGTGAACTCGACGATGAAATCCGCCAAAACCTGCGCTTTGATCGCTGTCCGGGGCTGGTACTAGATGTCGTACTGTCCCAGCTCCACGGCCTATCTTGAAACTCGTCTGGAGAATTCGGCCTTCCGGAAGACAGATTTGAGCTGGTGCTCAGTAACCACCACTATCGTGTGGGCCTGGAAATAGTGTGAGAGCTTTCGAGAGGCACTGACGAGGGCCAGTGCGAGCTTCTCTATCTCCAAGTATCTGGTTTCCGTGTCGAGGAGGGTCTTGCTTGTGTAATAAATGGGCTTCTGCTGCCCTTCATCTTCTCTGACCAGTACTGAGCTCACAGCGTGATCGGAGACCGCCAAGTACAAGTACAGTGCTTCGCCTTTCTTCGGGGTTGACAGTAGTGGAGGTGAGGCCAGGTAAGCTTGAGTTCTTGGAGAGCCGAGTCACACTCTGGGGTCCACTCGAACCTCAGTTTCTTCTTCAGCAGCTGGAAGAAAGGACGGCACTTGTTGGAAGACCTGCTGATGAAGCGGTTGAGAGCGGCGGCCATGCCAGTGAGCCGCTGGACCTGCTTCGTCGTTGCCAGGGCTCTGAATTCCTAGGATTGCGGAGATTTGGTCTGGGTTTGCTTCAATACCCCGTCTCGTGACGAGGCTTCCTAAGAATTTGCCGGAGCCGACTCCGAAGGCGCATTTGGAGGCGTTCAGCTTTAAACCGAACTTCCGTAGGACGTCGAATACCTGGCCGAGGTCCGTCAGATGGTCGTGAGACTGGATGGATTTGACGACCATGTCATCAATGTACACCTCGACTGTTTTGCCGAGCCGGTCGCGGAACATCTTGGTGACGCCCCTGCATTCTTGAGTCCGAACGGCATCACTTTATAGCAATAGGTCCCCCTAGGAGTGATGAATGCCATTTTGTCTTCATCTGGTCCGTACATGGGTATCTGGTGATAGCCGCGGTACGCGTCAAGGAATCTCATCCTTTCATGAACGGCGGTGGCATCGATCATCTGGTCGATCTTCGGGAGTGGAAAACAGTCTTTGGGACATGCCTTGTTAAGGTCGGTGAAGTTGACGCAGACCCGCCATTTCCCAGTCTTCTTTTTTACTACCACGGTGTTCGCGAGCCATTTCGGGTACTGGACCTCTCTGATGGCGTTTGCCTCTAGCAGTTTCTCCACTTCTTCGACCACGGCCGCAGATTGCTTGATTCCAGATCTTCTTGCCTTCTGAACCACAGGCTTGACTTGAGGGTCCACGTTCAGCCTGTGGCTTATGACCTCGGGGTCCACGCCAAGCATTTCCTGCGGGGTCCAGGCGAAAACCTCTCTGTTCTGCAACAGGAAGTTAAGCAGCTCGGACCTTTCCAGCTCGGTGAGCTGACTCCCAAGCAGGACGTACCTCTCGGGATCACTGGGGTCAAGCCTGACCTCGGTGAGATCTTCAATGCTCTTTTCTTCTGGATCGCGGCCGACTCTGTCCAGTTCGGCCTCCAGCTCTGCCATATGTGCTTGCTTTGGCTCTTCTTCGCCGGACACGACGGCCATCATGCAACGCTTGGCCATTTGCTGGTCACCGTCGACCGTGATCACCTCGATCCCGCCGTCCCTTTCCAAAGGGAACTTAAGCTTCTGATGGTAGGAGGAGGGGACAGCCTCTATCTGGTGCAGCCAGCTCCTCCCCACGATGGCATTGTAGGGGGATGGCGTATCTACGACGAGGAAGTCAGCCACTACTGACGCGCCTCCGACTTGGACTTTGAGGGAGACTCTTCCCTTTGGATATACGGGCTTCGCGCTAAACCCTATCAGGGGGGTCCGCGCTTCTTGGAGGTCTTCTTCGGTGAGCCCCATCTTAGTAAAACAATCGAAGTAGAGGATCTCGGACGAACTGCCGGGGTCGACGAGGATCCTCTGCACCTTACAGCTCCCCAGCTTCAGGGTCATGATCAGCGGGTCATTGTGAGGGAGCTGGACTCCTTCCAGGTCCTCGTCTGAGAACCAGATCTTTGGCCTCTCTTTCCGAGCCCTTTTGGAAGCTGGTCTGAGCTCGGCTGCCGTGACCTGCTTCCCATGGGAGGCCCTCCTGGCTTCGGCACGGGCCTGGCCGCTGTTTTGCTTAGCTGGAGCCAGGTGAATGACGCTTATGATTCTTTCTGACCCGTCACTGTCATGACTCTCCTCGGCTCGGCGCCGAGGTTGCTCATTGCTTCTGTTGTCTGCTCCATTGCAGTACTCCTTCAGGTGCCCGCTCTTGTCGAGCCTCTCGAGATTGTCTTTGAGGGAGTAGCAATCCCCAGTGTTATGCCCGCTCTGCTTGTGGTAAGCGCAGAACCTGGTTTGATCTCTCGTGGAGGGGTCGCTCTTCATGGGTTGCGGCCACTTGAAGTACGGCTTCCCCTGGATCTTGTCCAGTATCTGGTGAATCGGCTCTTTGAAGACTGTATTGACCCTCTCGCGCAAAGAGTAGGATGGTCTGTTTCTCTTGCTCCCTCCTGAAGTGTGAGTCGGGGCTGACGATTGGCCACCCGAGTGGTGGTCTCGGCTCGTCTCTTCTCTGCGGAAGGTTCTCTTTTCCCTCTCGGAGGTTCGATCTTCCTGCCGGGATCGATCCTCCTGTCGCGGTCTGTCCACCTGCCGAGACCGGTTCTCGTTACGAGACCAGTTCTTGGAGACCCAAAACGCTCATTAGCCCGTGCCTCGTCCTCTTCTTGTTCGATGTATTTATTCACCCTCGCCATGAGGGCTGTTACGGAGAGGACAGGGTTTCGGACGAGCTCTTTCCGGAGTTCGCACCCTGGCAGGAGGGCGTGCTGGAAGGACCTGATCACGACATCTTTAGAGGAGTTGTCGATTTGGATATAAACCGTCCAGAATCTCTTGGCGAATTGAGTGACGCTTTCACTCCACCTCATTCTGAGGGCCATGATGTCGCTGTCGGTCTTTGGAATGACTCTGTGCGCCTGAAATTCCCCTAGGAAAGAGTCTCGCAACTGAGACCAGTTCGTGATCGATCCTTCCAGGAGCGCACAGAACCATTTGAGGGGGAGATCCCCCAGGCTGGAGGAGAAGACTCTGCAGTTGAGGTGCCCGACGTCCCCCCAGACGGATAGTTTCTGGGTGAAATGCCGGAGATGTGCTGCGGGGTCTGAGGTTCCGTCGTAGAGGACGAACCTCGGGACGCTGAACTTCTTTGGGAGGGGATAATCGATAATTTCTCTAGAGAAAGGAGATGAGTCGAGGCCAGCAATGTCGGGGACGTCTGGCTGGTTCTGAGCGAGCCCCGCCTCCTTCAGGGTGTTCTGGATGCCCTGTTTGACTAGGTGGTCAATCAGAGCCTTCTGATCTCCCGCCTCTGATCTCGGCATTGACCCCCTATCAGTGTGGTTATGGCAGGAGCTCCCAGCGTGACTCCGCTCGCGGCTCTTGTCGTTTAGATGCTGCCTTAAGTCCTTACCGGTGACGGGATCCTTTTTGCCTACGAGATCATCGCCCCCGGGGACCGTTTCTTACTCCCGGAGCTGCTGCCTGAGCTGGCGGATAAGATCGTCTTTCTCCTGGAGGGCGAGGTTCTGAGCCCTGATTGCTGCTTGAGCGGGGTCGGCTCTGCCACCTTCGTGGTTCGAGCGGCGCTCGGATCGGTGTGATCCCGCCGCTGCCGGGGCTTTACCCTTCGAGAAACGCTCTTGGAGGGGAGCATTCAGCCGCGGTGGACTCCCCATCTCTAACGGGGATGAGGCAGACTCAGTATGGTAACTGTCCACCTTTGCGGTCTCCCCTCTCCGATTGTGCTCCTCTGGATGGGACACGTAGGGCAATGGTCCAGGGAGAACCAGTGGCCCTGGAGGGAGGGACTTCGGGTGCTTTCCGCCTCTTTTGTTTCTCGGAGCCATGGTGATTAGAAAAGTTTTGAGAAAGGTTTTGGGAAAGGTTTCTGGGTATGGGTTAATACCTCCCCACAGACGGCGCCAATTGTAAGTGCCTAAAATTACGGGCTTTTGATCAGGGATTAGGACCCCAGACTTGAGTGGTTTAGATGAAGATGATCGTGGATCCGGTTAGACCTGAAGAGGAATAGAAGAAAACACGTTAGAGGACCCTGGCTGTGGGCAGCGCAAGGCTCTCCGATGCTTAAGTCAGTTCAGGGACTGAGTAAGGGAGATGGAGAGAAAATTGCAGAGTAGGGTCATGCGTTATGAGTTGCGTACCTTGGAATGGAGATGGAGATGTTATTTATAGGAGATAGAGATGACTTGCGTGGGCGAGTTCCAAGATGGGCCTGGCCACTCGAGTGGCCCTGTCCACTCAGCCCACAATTCATTAAATGCTCGCCTTACCTACCCATGCTTCATTAAATACCAATCTTATCGGGTCAGGCGGCGGTTTGACTTTTGGGCCAGGTCCCATCGGGCCTGGCCCGGAGCCATGCTTTGGGGGTGCACGTACTCTGTATACGCCGTTTTATCAGGAATGATGGGTCGCAGGGCACGCCTTAGTACGCGCCTCCATCCTGTCGACAGTCGCATCAACGTCTGTCAAATCTACCGTGCCGGGGTCGGTGTACAATGTCCAGTTCCACCCGACTTCGGGGATGCTCATTTCGGTGAGTGCCGCGACCCGTCTCGGCCGAGTGGTGGCAAGGTTAAGCTCTCAAGCCCGGGATTAGCTTTGATCTCGGCTTAGCGGAAATATCTCCACACAGCTACAATTGAATGTATTTACAGTTGAGAGTCATTTCATGGAAGCAGGGAGAGAGCAATACAGATGAGGATGTGCAAATGGCCCTTCCTCCTGCATTTTGCCCTTCCTCAACTTTATTTCTTTCTTATTTGCACCTTATCAACTTATTTTTTTTCTCTTGCTTAAAAGTATAATTATCTATATACATATGGGCAATTTTGTGTTTTGCTTTTGTCCAAAGACAAACTAATCAAAGGACCTTTATTACTTCCTTACCAATCACAAGCCCATCCCATGTGCTGGGTTCTCCTTCTTCCTTTGTTGTTTTGCTTTTCTTTTTCTTCAGCCTTAATTGAGTTTATAATACATATCTTCTCAAGTTTGGTTCTCATAATCAGTACATTTTGGGCACTTGCCCATTTAAGTTGTGATTAAATTAAAAAAAAAATTTTTTTTGGGATTTTTATCAAAATCTAAATTAGATTAGATCTTATATAGTTGTTAAATAAGGAATTTCGTGTAACTATAAATAGAAGATTTGAGCTCTAAGTGACTAACAGGCCAGAAATTAAGACTTTTTTTGGAACATCAATCCTATATTATGATTTCCAAAAGAATGACTTAATCTTTTTATAACTTTAATCATGTACCCTCATGTAAATATGCTAACATATGCATTTTACAATTCTTCTACTAACTTATGTACCGATTGTTGAATGTTGTCGAGTGTGGAAAGCAATAAAAACTCTTATCTCTTTTATCATTTTGCGATATGACCCAATAACTAGTGTATGGGTAACACCAAGTTGAACACATAATTTCAATTTTTGAGATTATGTTAACATACTAGTTTTTTTTTTTTAATTTCTTTAGACGTCAAATTTCTTACTTCTTTATGCTAAGTTATTTTACTGAAATTATTATTCGACCATCATTGCCATCTCCAAGAGAAATTCCTATTTCCTTCATTGCATGGAAGTAGTCAAGAGACATTTTGAAATGAAGTGGTTTCAATTTTCAACCAATAGAATTCAACTCCTAACTTGTTTGGATAATTCACTTGTAGAGTGAATTGGAGTGAAATGATCAATTCAAGAGAGATCAAAAGTAGAGGGTGTCAAATCAAATTGCAATGCATTTTTATCATTTAATGGTTTAAGAAAATATCTATTTTACTTTTTTTTTTTGTAAAAATTAGAGGGATTTTTGTCATTTAGTGGAATGAGACAATTTTTTTTTTTTACCTTTTTTTAGAAATAGAAGAGGTTATTTTTGAAATTTGATTTTTAATTTATATGACCCCTCCTCTTTTTATGTCTCTTAAATTGAGCGTTTACTTTAATTCACTTTATAAGTGAATTACACAAACAATAGTGGAGAAAGCTGGGATAAGGCAAAATGGAGAACAACAAACTAACTAACAAAAAAAAGAAGGGAGAGAACCCATTTCATAAGTGAATAGTTTTTTTTTATTTCTTGAATACTTTCATAAGCGCATCATTCTTTTTGTAAAGGGGGTTTTCCCTCCCCTTCTTTTGGGAGCTATCTATATTATATTCTCTATTTATATTCAACAAAAGAATTAAAAAAAAAAACAGAAAAAAGCCTTTCTATCTTCACAGACCAAGAGGGAAAAATCAAAAGTTCAATGGGTATTTTTCAAAAATGCCATATGTTTTTTAAAACCCAGTACTTCATAGAGAAGGCACATACTTTTTTTTTTGCAGTCTTTCTTTTCCTTTACTGGTACTTATAACTATATTATACGAGAAGCCAACACCTACTCCAAGTTTGCTTAGTATTGTTGTGTGCGTGTGTACATAAGCACAAAAGAGACACATAAGGATTTATGTGGTCTGGTGATGTGTCTACATCCATGAGAAGATAGTACTTTTTCATATCTTACTCTCTTTAAATTTTAGGGTTATATATATAGGAGCAGGTTCTCCTAAGCTGCAGCTTAGGGTATCCGAAACTGCAGTGTGTAAACCGCACATGTGTGAGCACATGTGTGACCCATTTTTACACTCCTGCAGCTTGGGATACCCCTAAGCTGCAGCTTAGGAGAACCTGCCCCATATATATATATATATATATATGGGCAAGACTCTCCTAAACTCAAGCTTAGGATAAGGTAAGCTCAAGTATGTGGTGGGGCCCACGTGGATATCCACATGGGGATGGGGATAGGGAGGATTTCAAGGACTCCCTGAAACCCTAAATCTCTGCAAAAAAATCAGACACAATCGTAATTTTTATCATCTCCGTCTGGGCCCCAAAAGTTTAATGGTCAACAGTCCATTCGAATCGGTACACAGTTGATCCAACGGTCCAATAAATTCGAATATGACTAAAAGTTGGTTGACATGTGCACTTCAGGGGGGTTGTGTGCTTGATCCATTTGAATGGATCAAGAGTGGGCCCCACAAGCATGAGCTTACGGAATTTTATCATAAGCTTGAGCTCAGGAGAGCTTTGCCCTATATATGTATGTATGTATGTACGTATGTATGTATACATGTGTACATACAAACACATGTATTCATACATCATACATATATATATATATATATATATATATGAAAATTTTGCAAAAATGCCCCACTTTATGAACATTTCCTTTTTTGTCCCTCTTATTTTTGGTTATGGGGTCCATGTTGAGTCAATCTACTCTTTTCACACACACTATCCCACCATGAGTAGTCACAAGTCTAAGTGTGACATTCATTCAACTTTTCCTCACCGTTGGATTGAAATCATGATAAACTAATGCCTTTAAATCATTAAATTTTTGGGTCATGGATCAAAAGGTTAGGATGATCTTATTGACTTGAGATTTTGCATATAGTTGGCCTCATATAAATCTTCTCATCCAATGGACATTCATGATCATCATGAATCCCAGTAGGCCTAAGTATGAGGTGCGTTTTCTAAAAAATGTCCGGGCGCGCACACATAGATGCGGGGGCCCTCACATCCATATCCAATGCCAACAACTTAAATGTGAGGGCCCCCACCCTTATCTCTCTTATAAGGTGAGAGATATCTCTCATAGGAGCATATTCATATATATATATATATATACACACACATACATAGATACATATATACATTCATGTTAAGTCCTAAAAAAGCGCAGGACCTGGAGAGAAAGAAAGAGTAGGGCTCTCTTAAGCTGAAGCTTATCATATCTTAGGCTGGAATAGTGCTGATCCCACAAATAAAAATTGATTATATCTATTTTTTGCCCCACCCTGTCTCTCATAAGTAAGGCAAAACTCCCTTGGCGTTTTTTAAAAAAAAAAAAAAAAGGACCCTCTTTTAGCTAATGAAATTATGACATGTGTCTTCAATATACACTTATCCTTTATCGCTACTAAATATTCTCTTAAAAATGTGGATCGTTTATAGATTCTCTTAATTCATTGGCTATTAGATAGGGGCAGAAACTCCCCTTTCAAATAGGGAAGTTTTTGAGAATTTTTCATATATATATATATATATTAATTCCTAAGAAAGCACGGGACCTGAACCAGATCCTATGCTAATACAATCGATCAATCAGATTAACCCCAATACAGGACATAAACCGAACGGGTGAAACAAGAGAAAATTCAACTAGAACCCAAAAAAACATCTCCGCTATGTCACTGAGCTCTGTTTCTAAGTTGGACTTGTGACTAGTGAGTAGCGAGACGAGAAACTGATTTAAGAGGAAACCAAAAAAAAAAAAAAAAAGGAAGAAATAAAACCTCTCTCCCTCTCTGTATGCGAAGCAGAGCATATCTCAAGATATAGACGACAAAAGGAGAAACGGAAGTAAGAGAATCCCACTTTACCATCTTGCGAATCCGTTCTGCCTGAGACGGCAACGTAGAAATTCTCTCCGCCCAGCACCCGCACCGACACCACCACTAACACTAGCTGCACCCATGTAGTTCTCATGGCATAGCCAAAGAGAGAAGAAAAGTGAAAGTGAACAACCTACAACTAACATTCCCGTGCCCGACCATTTATTATTAGATGAGGAAGAAGAGTTTGGTAGCTGGTCAACTTTCTTTTACTCTCTTTATTCACTTACATGGATAGAACCACCGCCCAACCAACTCTTCTTAATGCAAACACAGTACCAACTATCTCTTTCAGTAATCAATAACATTTTGATATGATGTGATGGGTTTGGTGTTTCTTATCTTTCTTTAGTCTATCTAGAATAAGCTCAAGGGTAATTCTCTCTTAGATGAATTTTGCTTTTGCTCTTTGTTGTCGCATCTTACATTAAGCCGATCAAAGTCCATGCACTCCACTCATCCCGTACAGCGCAGTCGGTTGATGCTGCCCACAGCTTTAACTATCCCCATCTCATCTAAATTTCCTACAATAGCAACAACGAAGAATGACCTAGAAGAGTGTAATTTTGTCCCTAACCTTTGAGGCATGCTTGTGCTGAAAGGCAAATCCTTGGAAAAGTAGTAGATAAGAGGAGACGGTTTTCTTGGTCATATAATTGGATCTTGAATGCTGAGACCCTCCCACTTGTGCTTTCTTTCTCCCTTTCTCTGTCTTTCCGTCGACTTGTGCTTTCTTTCTCCCTTTCTCTGTCTTTCCGTCGATCTTCAAGTATCTTATTGGTCGGGATTACCCGAGAGAGATGAAATTATTTAGTGAGGCGCACTTGTGAAATATCATAGTTTTCACCGTTATAGACTTTTCAAAGTGGGCCTACCAAGGAGCTTGAGTCATTTCTGGTGGGTGCGAGCGACAGGGGATCCCGTCTCTTTCCTTTTTGCAAATTGCAATAGAGTGCTTTCAGCGATCGCTTTCTGCGGGGTCCACGTGAATAAATTGAAATCGCTGCGGAAAATTCTTCGATGTGGAGTGGAGTTATAGGGATTACTAGGGAAACAGGGTCCTACTGTTTCCCTAGGCTGGACAAGAGATTCAAACCCTAAACTTGAGTGTGGGTCCTACAGTTGGACGGTTTGAATCCTCAATTAACAAATTCGGGCTTGAGTGTTTTTGGGCTGATCCTGTGCCAACTGACTGCCCCAGCTATAGGCGAGCTTGTCGCGCATGTTGATTGATCAACCACATAACAAGAGTCTCCACAGTTCGACTCTTGCACCGCTGGGACATTATGGGTTCCACCGATTGGCCTATACACCAAAGTAGCATCATTTGGCCAGGTATGCAAATCAACAATATTTTAAATAACAGGTCACACATGACACTAGTCCCTGACGAATATACGCTAGTCCCTGTATGAGTCATTGAGTAGGCATCGCCCATCTATCTTTTCATTGTACGAGGAATCCTTCAAAAGATTATGTAAAGTTACATAAATATATTTTGAGTTTCAGTTGAGCTTAAGCTTTTTATCCATTATGAAGCCAAATTCAACCTTAGCTTGAGATCGGGTGGAGCTCAATCTAAGTCTGTCACGCGCAATAGAGGAAAGGTTTGGTGGGTCACTTCATGCATTAGTGGTAGGCATAGGCACAATCAATAAACCTTGATTTCATAGAAGGAGACTTATTTGCATTTTTTTATGCATTTTCTTTTATTTTCTTCTTTTTTTATTTTTATTGGATAATACAGTTCCAATTAGAGCAAGGGGCAAGTGGCAATTCATGAACGGGAGTGGGAGTGACAAGATGAATTAATTATAAATTGGCTCCACATGGGAGGTCAGCAAGAAACATTCAAAAGGTTTTGACCCTCGATTCAATGGTCCAATTCATTTGGTGAGTGCAAAACGAAACATCTAATGACTATCAAGCGGGGTCCAGAGTGTGTGAATGGTTTGGATGAATCATGAGATGGGCTTGCTGGAAGTTCTAAAAGATCCCCTCTGAGAGGCTTCGAACTTCATATCCACGGTGGTCTCACTTGGATCTTTCCATCCCCAACTATTCAGGTGATGTGTATAGTACTTTTGTGAGAGCATGGTTCTCGTAAGAGCATAACCTATATGAATAGAATGTGAGAAGCGTGCCATGTTGATTAGCGCATGTCCACACAAATGTCAAGTTGATTTTCCTTCTTTAAACTGACATGCTTCTCAATTGTTCGTGTTTATAAATTTCTTATATTCAAACTAAAATGCCAATACACGTGAAGCAATGAGTTGATATGCCGGAGAGATGCATACTTAAATGAATCCGGATCCTCTAACACTTTTCTGGAACTCAGTCGTGGAGTCCACATAGATAATCTAGACCATTCAAGATAAATTACAACCCCTCCACTAATTCATCCATAAGTTTTAATTCAAATGGAGTGGGTTCCACTGTCCGATTTATTAGTTTAGGACTAACATAACTTTAATCGAATCTACATAAATATAGGATTGATGTAAATAACATAGCTTAAATCTGAAGTCTAAACGCGTACCTGACTCCATCGCGTTCGTCTGATCAGAACCGCTACCTTTGATTGGGGACTTACTGCACTCCTCCATTACGACCTTACTACGTGATCTCGATGGGGCAACCAATGTGTTGTGTAGAGAAGAGCTGTAACCCCTAAACCCTATATAGGTGTTTTCCAAGACAGTTCCATTCCCATCATTTAATTATGATTTAGATTCCTCTTATCATAAGAAACTTTCCATAAACACCAAAGAGATCTCTATTAAGGAGACTTATCAATATTGGAGTCTTTATTTGAGTTGGTCTTCCAAAGTGAGGGACCCATATGGGCGTGTGGTCATTTGGCCACACTTAAGTCCAATAATTCTAAAACTCTCCCACTTGGTCCACATGACCACAGGCACTACTCCATTATTCTTTAGATGTTTTAATCACCGAAAATTCTCAAATGTTACTAACTAGTCCTATTTTTGCCAAGCCTTTATACTGTGATCAAGTGGAAAACCATCAATGCGAATCATGGCAGTTACACAACATTTTTGCGACATGCTTCCTTCCATATATTACACTCATCAACAATCATCACTTGACCAAGTCTTTCATAGAGGTAATAGGATCCTTTTCATGACCATCCTATTAAATTGGTTACACTGAAATTTTTATATATCATATTTCCTGCTTTTATTAACCATAATCACATGCGTAGTAGATAAAATAAAGTAGAAGATGAAATCATCAAACATAAATCAACTGAAATTTGATCAAGTCTGAAACAATTTCTATAAACACAAAACAATCCTTGTCACGGCAAATTTACAAGCCCAATGTCAATGACATGCTTCCTAAATGCTTTTGGCCCCAATGCCTTTGTTAAAGGATCTGCAATCATGAGATCCGTGGATATCCCTTCAATAGACGCCTGATGATTTCGTACATTTCCTATCACGAAAAGATACTGAAAATTCAAAAATTTGGATTTACTTGAACACTTGTCATTCCTAGAAAATCTTGTAGCTGCAGTATTATCGCAAAATATCTGTAGTTGCACCACAATGGAATCCATAATTTGTAGCCCGGAGTTGAAATTGCGCAACCACTATGCATGACCCATGGCTTCAAAGCACGCCACTGTTGACACCAAAAATGTCACTTTGCCTCTTTAAGATCCAAAGAGCTACATGAAGTCGCAACCTGCCATAAATAGGCAATGCTACTTCCAAAAAATCAAATCTTGTCAGAATCAAACAAAAACTGCAAGATCCTTCAAGACAGCCAAAAGAGGAGTACACAAGAAGTTTCAAGCCATTTCAAAATCATTTGGCCTAACTTCGCTTCTCCGGCAGCTGAAAAGGAGCTCCCGGCGGCGAAAGCATCGGAGACACCAAATCTTCGATCAGAGCCGATGGATGGTCCCAAAATACATCCAAAAGGCTCCACGTCAAGTTCCGAGTCAAACCGACAACGTTTGACCCTACATCAACCTTCGAACAGCTAAATCAAGCCTCTAGGTGGCGAGAACCACCGAGGCCATCACTCATCAGATAGAGCACATGGACAACTTCAAAATGTTTACAAAGGGTTACACGTCAAATTTCAGGTCATTTCGACAACATTTGACCATACTTTGACGCTCGAAAGCCAAATCAGGCCTCTCGACGGCGAAGCTCCCCGGGACCATGGTTTCCAAGACAGAGTCTATGGATCATCTTAAAATGACTCCAATAGGTTCCCTGTCAAATTTCAATTCAATCGGACATCAGTTGACCGCACATCAAGCCGCGACATCTTCATCGCGACAAAAGCAAGTCTACTGGTGATAGGACCCCAAATGGCTTCAAAACTCAAACAAAAGCCTATGGTTGGTCTTATTTATTGCTCAGCAGGCTTCACCCCAAATTTTAGGTCATTCCGACATTGTTTGACCCAGTTTCAGCTTCTGACGGAAAATCGGCAGCTCTGCGCGACAAAGTCTTCGGCTTTCTCAGAAAATTAGAAACTTTGCAAAACAAAATGCAAGGATTCTCATCAGGTTTTCTACAGGGAAATCAGGCCAATAAATGAACAAAATGTCAAGGAAAAATACAGAAGAAAAAAGAATCGAAAAAGCAATAAAAACGGACACAAAACGGGACAAAAGGGGGAAAAACCCCCCAGGGTCGCAGGCCCCTGCGACCCTGGGGCCCGGGATCGCCCGGTGGGCCCAGGAAACCCCGTTTTTCGCCGTTTTTTCGTGATTTGAAGCGTCCGACCTCTGGTATTTTCCAAAATTCATACTTTTAAGACACCAAATCCTCTGACATCCGTAAAAAACATGGGTTAATCATCAAGAGTATCGAAAACAACATTGATCGCCACCCGGTCAACCAAAAAAGTATGCTTTCTACCCGACCGATCGAGAAATCGACGGGACAGATGACACCGACCCGCTGTTGGCAACCAACACCTGAAGTTATATGGTCATCCGATCTCGATCTACATGAAGATCCATTGATGATCATCGCCAGAAGAATCCCAAAAGACGCGGCACGGCCTGCGACTCGTCAACTGCTCAGCGACCACTTAATGTGATTAATTGACTAGCTTTATTAGAGTCATTAATCCATTTCTTTGGACGGACCAATCAGAAGCAAGCATCCGGGTGTTACAAGTCAAGAGATTCATGGCATTAACCCATGAAACTCCTCCCATCATGGCGATTAAAGGCGATTAAATGCCTCAATCTCCTCCGGCCAATCAGAAGCCAAGGAAAAGGAATTACAAAATAAAGAATTCAATCTTGTAACTCCTCCCTTTATGTAGCTTTATGACAATTAAGGCTCATAAACCCTCCTAAATGGCTACCTAAAAGCCTATAAATAGGAGAGCTTTCCAAATAATTCCAGATCGGAAAAAACAAAAGGACACGGACAAAGCACAGAAATTCAGAGAAGGAAAAGAGAGAAAACTCTGCGGAAGTTCTACACCGACCACCGCTGCAAGGTGACAAAAGTCCCTTGGGGGTACCCACCCCAAAGGTCCTTGCCTTCTCCTTCTGCCTCCAAATGACTTAGACGTGGCTTTTCAACCCATCTACTCGGCTTTTTATTGGACATAGGACCTCCTTTTGGTCTTTGTTCTCTAAAAACCTGAGGTTATAGCCGGGCCAAGCGAATCAATAGCATCCTCTGTTCTCATCTGCATGGATGATGGCGAAGTCCACATATGGCTTGCGACCGTCAATCTGAACGGGTCCCCCACAATCTCCTGAGAAGTTAGATCCGCCTTTTCTTGGTTTTCATTGTAGTTTGTATTTTTTTAAAAGAGAAAAAAATCACAACTCTTGTCTTTCATTATTGATAAGGATTGTAAATCGGCTATAAATGCCAAAATCGGCTATAAACGCCAAAAATCGGCTATAAATGCCAAAAAAAAAAATCGCCTTTCACGGCAAATCAGAAAATGTCTATTTTCTTAAATATATGTGCAATGGAAAACTGAAAGAAGTTTTTTTTCTTTTTTACTTGCGAAGGTTGATCTACGGATCACAACTTGCAATTTCAAGTAAAAAATAGAAAATCTGGCACACTCACCCAAAAGAAATGTTGATGCACGCCCTTGCCCCCCGGTTACGAAAGGGTCGGACCCAACGGACTCCCACGTCTGCCAACCTCGGTAGAACCAGGCAGGAGCGCGGTCCATCAAGCTGGCACACCCGGTGGGACCCGTTCATTTGAGAACACGATGCTAGAAATGAAATATTTGCATATCATATCTTTTGCTCTATGCTTATATTTCTTTTCTCAATTCCTTGGCTACTTACAAATTGGTGGCCTATGTTGGATTCCGCATCTAAAAGAACTGAGATGAGATTTTTTGGAAATTTCTAATTCTTTGAATTTATTTCCACTCTTTCTCTTTTCAAAAACAAAAAAACAAAAAAATCAGATTTTTCTTTTTGGATTCAAAATTGAGAAACCTTGATCATTTCCTATCGTTCATCGTGCTTGTAGAAATGTTGAGCCTGTTCGACTAAGATTTTGGTTATCGTTTCTCTTCGATGAGTTCATTAAAGATCTAGAAAAAATAAAAAAAAAAAAATCAGATTTTTCATTTTGGATTCAAAATTGAGAAACCTTGATCCTTTCTTATCGTTCATCGCGTTTGCAGAAATGTTGAGCCTGTTCGACTAAGGTTTTGGGCCATCGTTTCTCTTCGATGAGTTCATTAAAGATCTAAAATATATATATATATATATAAATAAATAATAAAAAATAAAACAAAAAATTAGATTTCTCGGTTTGAATTCAAAATTGAGAAACCTTGATCCTTTTCTATCGTTCATCGTGCTTGCAGAAATGTTGAGCCTGTTCGACTAAGGTTTTGGGCCATCGTTTCTCTTCGATGAGTTCATTAAAGATCTAAAATATATATATATATATGTAAAAAAAAAAAAAAACATAGACCACTAAGGTTAAACCAATTGCATTCTTTGATCATGGTTGATTCAAGAAAAGCCTTGTCCAGAGTGTGGAGACAGCTTGACTGTTCTAGGTAAGGGTCCTCCAAACGGGTTCATTAACTAATCCTACCCTTACCTGGGGGCAATTCTATCAATCAAGATTTCATAAGACTGGGTTAGGAGGCCTATGTGTATTCTCTCGTCTTTTAAATAAAATTTTTCAAAAATAAAATTTTTAAAAATAAAAATTTTAAAATAAAAAATAAAAAAAAATCTTTAAAAAAAATAAAAAAATAAAAAAAAAAGAATTTTTAAAAAAAAATCTTCAAAAAAAAAAAAAAAACTTCCGTCATTTTGGGTTTAGATTGGAGAAATCTTGGTCTTCTCCTTTCTGAGCACTGGCTCTCGTGGAAATCGCTGAGCCCGTGTTCAGATTGGAGTACCTTTTGCTCTCCTTGATGAACCCGATATTGGCCTTTCAAAAAAAAAACTCGTCATTTTTGGATTCAGATCCGAGAAATTATGGTTCATTTCTTTCTGAGCACTGGCGCTCGCGGAAATCGCTGAGCCCGTGTTCAGATCGAAATACCATCTGCTCTCTTTGATGAATCCAATCTTGATCTTTCAAAACGGAGAATCTCATCTCATGGATGCGGTCTCAAAACATTTGTGTCTAGCGGTACTAGTACGCCCTTTCAGGGCTCTACTGTATTGCGACCGGCACATTTGTAACTCCGACTTTATATTCTTCTTACCTCGAGTAAGCTCTGCTTCTCGATAAGTCGAATTTAAGTTCACAATTGCTTCTAGCAGTCACTGGAATGCTCATTCTAGGCTTACCATACTTGCGATCAGAATAATTGTACCCTCTATGGCGTTTTGCCTTCTTCATATTGCTTGGGTCATCTTCCTCGAGCAATTTGAAAAGACAAAACCATAGAACTTCCCATTTATGATCATTATATTCTTGTGATTACTAATGGATGTGGTCTTGTTTCAGAAACTTTTCGAAAACTAACAATGGCAGCTTCACTAACCATTACCTTCGACGAGGACAAGCACCAACTTATGCTTCAATAGAAGCAAACTACGTGCACCTACAAGCGCCCCATCAGCTGCCGAAGTGTCAACTCCCTCGGCAACTCTTTAAGCTCCGGGTCGACCTCGACTCCCCGGACTATCGTCTTTGGGACGCTGGGACCATTCCCACTTTCCGAGGAACAAACTGTTCATTCCAAAAGCAAAAAGTCGCCTCTCAACGTGTCACTACCGTGACACCAAAGGTGAGCACCAGAAGGCCCGAAGCCCGTGGCAGCCCCACGAAGCCTCGACCATCAAACGACCAGGTCTATCCCAAGACTTGGTCCCCAAGACCTTCACCAAAACAGAGAAGGTCCCAAACATCTACGAAGCCAGCATTCCTGGCCCCACTCAAAGAGAACCAGTTCTACCCTCTTGCCTACATGAAAAAGGAGAGACCCATCTCCAATCTGACTCTCAAGTCAACCCAGCATGAGCTGGCTTGTTCCTACAAGCCCAAAATCAGATCATGCATCACAAGGCCTCTGCAAGCACCTGCTAAGGCCTACAAACCTGCAGGTCGACCCTTCATCTCTACAGGGGCCGAACTCCAAAAATTCAAAGCTTCGCTGCAACAGGCGAAGGACAGGGTTCGCATCCTGTCCTTGCCCAGCTACAAAGAAAACAGGCTCGGCTGCTGCGCCCGAGGGAGCACATCCTTCATTGTCAAGGCCCAGCCAGAGCTGACCGAAGCTCAAGTTGCTCGTCGTATACGCCGCCGCGCGTCGTATCGACAAAAGAGACAAGAGAAGCAAAGGACCCAGCCTCCTACACTTCAAGTCTCTCCCAAATGGGTCGAAAAAGAAAGACCCAACCAAGTTGCTGCCGTCCATATGGTTGGAAAAACCAGAAGGCGCCAAAAGTCAGCATCCAAAATCCATGTCCGACGTCCGATGACCCGCAGCATCTCCATTACAATAAGACATTCAGAAGAATCCCCTGCTCCTTCAAGCAAAGGACAGCAGAGTGATCCTTCCTCAAGCTCTTCTTCAAAAAGAATGAGCCCCAGCTCAGTCACCAGGACAGTTTCTTCATTCGAATCACGAAGGATGAACGTCTTGGCTACAAATTCTGAGGCACCACCCCGCAATCCACCTCAAAATGATGCGATCACCCGCATCCAGCAGTTGGAACAAGGCCAGCAGAGGATTGAAACTCTGATGGAAAACCTTCTCCTCGCCTTCCAAAATCAGGCGAACAATGAACCTCCTCCGAATCATCAAGACGATGAGGTAAATGGAGAAGAAAATGAATCACGCGCCATTACCAAAAAGGATGTAAACAGTATCCTCGCCAAAGCAAAAGAAGAGGATATACTCAAGGAGCATGGGATCAAGCCACCATATCCCTTATGGATGGACTCGGTCCTGTTCCCCACCAAATTCAAGCATCCTACTCTCCAAACATATACGGGGAAAGGATCAGCCAGACAGCACGTCATCCACTTCAAGATCCTGACGGGAGCTATCGCGGATCAAGATGCACTCAAGATCCGCCTCTTTGCAAGTACCCTAAAAGGTACGGCCTTCGATTGGTACTCCACTCTGCCGGAGGACTCGATCCAAAACTGGGCCATGCTAGAGACACGCTTCCTGACTCACTTCAAAGGTGAGGATCATCCCGCTACTATGGCTCAGCTGTGCAGCCTAAACAGGGGGAGAATGAGTCAACATATGTCTTCATTCATAAGTGGAAAGCAATGGCGTACAAATGCTCTGATGTACTGCCACAAGCGTCACTAGTCGACATCTGCCGAAACAACATGAGAGCCAGAATCCGCTCCATGATCATTGGCAACAAATCAAAAAACCCGGGAGAACTCCTAGAAGCTTCCATGGAAGCTGAAACGGTGATTAAAAACCTCAACAATCAGTAATCATCAAGAAAAGAGCCAACCGCCATTGCAACCTCTAAACCAAAGAAGAAAGAGGTCCTCAATGTGCAGACCAAGTCAGCTCCTCAGCCACTAAAGAAAGCTGAAAACAAAGCTGCTGGTAAGAGACCTGAACTCTTTGATGCCTTCAAAGAACGAGTAGAGAAGAAATACCCGTTTGATGAAGATGTTGATGAAATCTTCGGGGCTCTTGTGGCAAACGGCAAGCTCACCTTGCCTGAACCAAAAAGACCGGGTGACGTTGGCAAAACCAACGATCCTCGGTACTGTCCATACCACCAGATGATCTCGCATCCTCTCAATCAATGCTTCGTTGTGAGGGAGAAAATAAATGAGATGTGGAAAAACGGAGTCATCACCTTTGAAAAAAACTATGGGTCTGCCTCCGTCAACATAGTGACATGTGGACAAACATCAAAATCACCGAAGAAGAAGATCACTACTTCCTTCAAGGTGATAAACTCAATCCAAGCGTCCGAGGAACTGGTTCCTTACCCGACACCAGACGGACAACCCATATGGGTACATCCCGATCTCCTGGAAGATGAAAATTGGGAGGTCGTGAAAACAAAGCCTACAGCTCAGCAGCGAAGGTAGGCTAGGAAACATCTCCTCAAGCTCAAACGGCAAGAGAAGACCCAGCCAAAACAAGAAGTCAAAGGAAAGGCAGAGGCCTCCTCTACCGCTTCACTGGAGGCAACAAAAACATCCCTTCCAGAGACTTCAAAGGGGGTAAGAAAATTCACTCTCAGTGATTTCATGCCACCTCAATTCAAAGAAGCCACGCAGGAGGCATCATACTCTTGCAATTCGGTAGTTGGATTTTCCATTGATGGATACGAGTCCAGCGATACCGATGATGGATTCGAATCCAACTACACAGACGAGTGGGAGGAGTCCCTTGAAACATGAGAATACCTCTCCGATGAAGAATGGGTTCATGAGACTCATCTTATGCCAGTAATCTGGTATAACCCTCTACAGCCACAAGGATCCTGGTCTGATGATGAAGAAGACCAAGAGGCTGTACAAGAAAATGCTGCTGACCCAGCACCTCTCATTGCTCCAGTGGAAATCAACCATGTTGAGCCACAAAGAGTTGATGAAGAAGAAGATTTGGCTCCCATGCCTGATCTTGAAGAATATGTAAGGATCTTGCAGCGTCTCGCTCTAGAACAAGAGCAAGACCGCGTCAACGAGCCTCCTCGCAATCCAGAGCCTGAAGTCCCTGAAGACCATCAGGTACATCCTTCCTTAACTCCTGAAAATGGAGAAAATTACTGGATAGACGGCCCTCTTACATCCGAGGATGAGTCTGACTCCGATCAGGCAACGTCTCCTGTCAGAGCTTCCTGTAAAGTAATAATTCAGGATTATAGCTCTTCTGAAGCATCGTCTGATGAGAGCACTTACACTCCGGCGACGCCTAGCAATGTATCTTCTGGAGCCACCTCGTCTCACGTGACTTTCACTGAGATGACACCCTCTCAGGTTTCTTCTCCTGACACTGTGACTTCAAAGTTCACACCCTTCCGGACTGAAGAATTCCCAGCTATTGATGCTTGGGACGATGAATTAGTCAACGAAGAAGAAAGGTTGCTGGATGCTGTTCAGGACTTGTTCCCGAAAAATGCTCCGTGCAACATAATCACTGAGGATGGCAACTCTGCTGCTGATACATCCTCAGCAAATGAAAAATGACAGCCTCTTGATCCTGAAGACAATCTTCCAAACGAAGACCCTTCTTAAGAAGCTCTCGAAGTTGGTAGAGGTACCCGCTTTGGTCGGGACTACCGCAAAAATTACAACCAATCTTCCTTTACATATGTAAATCCTTCGGGAAAAGATGTTGCAAGTGCCCCTAGTGGCAACAATGATGAACATGCAGGCCCTAAGGAGGCTTTCAAGTATGACTTGATTGAACACTTCAAGCACATACATGCACGTCTGCACATCCTAGATTTATTGCGAATGTCTCCGCACACTCGTGATAATCTCATCTCGGAAATACAAAAGCTGAATGAGGATGTCGACAAACATGCCCCGCAAGTCCTCCAAATTGAAATGGATTACCGGGTTAAAAACTCAGAAGCCTCCTCAAAGGGAGAAAAGAAGAAAACTGAGGGATCATGCATTGAATGCCTCTCGGTTAAAAAAGCAGCCAGTGCAACCATCGCCTTCACAAAGGACGACCTCCTACTTGGTGAAACCAGGCACAACTGACCCCTGTACTTCACAGGGTACATCAAGGAAATGCCTATGCACAGAGTTCAGATCGACCCAGGTTCTGCACTTAACCTCATCTCCACATCGGCTCTCGAAGAGTTGGGCATCCCACCCAACAAACTGAGCCACACATCTGTATCTATCTTTGAATATGATGGGAGTACTCAAAGGCTTATCGGCAAAATCAGGTTCAAGTTGCAAATTGGTGATCTTATTTCTGAGGTCACAGTGTATGCAATAAAAACCCCTTCATGCTATAACATCCTTCTCGGACGCCCTTGGATCCACGAGAATGGTGTGTCCCTTCAACTCTACATCAATGCATCAAGTTTGTTGGCGACGACGGCATGATACATCGAGTCTTTGCGGACAAAAAACCCTTCAAAGGTAAAGAAGTCCACTTTGCAGACTCACAAATGTATGAAGGTGAAAAAGAAGAAGAGGAGAAGCACACAGCACCCTTTGCCGAAAATCCCCAGAAAGATAAAGGCAAGGCTCCTCAACAATCACCGGAAGAAAACAAATCATCCGGTAAATCTGAAGAGAGCATTCAAACTCCCTTCATCATCTCCCTCAAACCTTCAAAGCCTTTGGTCATCACAACTAAAGTGAAGAAGGCAAAGCAAAAGCCTGGGGGCAAATTTGTTGTCTCTTTCGTGTCTATCATGCAAGACACGGATTCAGATTCAGAGCCAGAAGACGACACATCGTCAAGCCAAGCTGACACTCAGCAAGTTCAGCTTGCTCTCACTCCAATGGAGACAACTTCTGACATAGAAGATCCTACGTCAGCTTCCTTCGTTGTTCCAGCAACTTCAGCAAAGGAAAAGCCGATCTTCTTCCATAGATCGGATGCTTCTTCATCAAATTCCATGCTTGAGCTTTTCCAAAATGAAGGTATGCCTCAACTATCCTTATATAGTTCTATGGCACAAGCTATTATGAAGAAAATGGGCTATGACGCTCAAAACCCAGTCGGTTTGGGAGAAGGACACGGTATTCTCACACCATTGGGGCCCGTCTTGACCAAAAGCCAGCTGGAAGATTGGAGACTCTACGGCTATGTAGAAAAGTCTTCACACGGGTTAGGGTATGATCCCGACACTCCCCTAAGACAGTTGACACAAAGGCTTAAAAGTCAATATACTGACCAAGCCTCAACATCTCAAGTCCATGAATACATCGATCTCCATGGATATCTCTTTGATGAGTCACCTGACAAAGATCCAGGAAGCTCATCCAATTGGCACGATTTCTCCCAAAATGAAGAGGAGTTGTCCGATGGCACAGACGTGTGGTCTTTTGACGCAGAAGAACCCTCATCTCCAAAACAAGTAGCCTACTTCGACCCGGTTTCAACAGGCGATTGAGATCATCTCATAGCAAGCCTTGGGAAAGTTACCGATCAAGAAGACCCATGGAAAAGAACAAAACCTTGGTCTGGAAATGCCTTTGAAACCCCAGAAGGTTTCGTAGAGCTGGAAGCCTCCGAAAATATTGTGGAGGAACCACCTTCGAACCTTCCAACAGAACATCCTATTCGAAAGATAGACTTGGGAACACCAGATAACCCACGTCCTGTATTCATAAGCAAGAATATAAAGGATGATGAGTTACCCGAGTATATCGCCTTTCTTCGTGAGTTCGTTGATTGCTTTGCATGGTCCTACGCTGAAATACCTGGCTTAGACTCCAAAATAGCAGTCCACAAACTCAATCTTCAAGAAGACATCAAGCCTGTCAAGCAAGGCCAAAGAAGATTCCGTCCAGATGTGATGGATAAAATTGAACAAGAAGTTCAAAAACTCAAAAGCGTCGGCTTCATCCATAAGGAACAACATCCTGAATGGTTGGCCAACATTGTCCCCGTGACAAAGAAAAATGGGCAGATCAGGGTCTGTATTGACTATAGAGACCTGAATGGCGCATGTCCAAAAGATGAGTTTCCGCTCCCCATA
The DNA here is from genome assembly GCA_012931725.1 of Litsea cubeba. NCBI lineage: Eukaryota > Viridiplantae > Streptophyta > Magnoliopsida > Laurales > Lauraceae > Litsea > Litsea cubeba. The sequence continues at coordinate 23,566,782 of CM022946.1, forward strand.
CCAGAGGTAATGATTGATAATACCTGTGGACTCGAGCGAATGACATTCATGGATGGTTTCTCTGGCTATAATCAGATAAAGATGTATCCAGAAGATGAAAAACATACATCTTTTCGGACCCCATTTGGCGTGTATTGCTACACTGTCATGCCATTTGGTCTAAAAAATGCTGGTGCCACATATCAGAGGGCTATGATGAAAATATTCCAAGATATGCAGCACGAGACGGTTGAATGTTACGTTGATGACCTCGCCGTCAAAAGCAAAAGAAAAGAAGATCATCTCGAAGACCTTCGATAAGTCTTCCTCCGACTTCGCAAACACAAACTGCGAATGAATCCTTTGAAATGCTTCTTCGGCATCTCGTCGGGTAAGTTCCTCGGATTCTTAGTTCGGAAAGCTGGAATAGAGCTTGACCCTATAAAAGTCAAAGCTATTCTAGAAATGCCCTCTCCAAGAACCTTGAGAGAACTCAAAGGGCTTCAAGGGAGATTGGCATACATCAGACGGTTCATCTCCAATCTTTCGGGGAAATGCCGTCCATTCTCCCGGTTGATGAAAAAAAGTGTAAACTTTGTCTGGGATGCTGACTGTAAAGCTGCTTTCCAAGACATCAAGTCACACCTGACAAAACCTCTAGTGTTAGCTGCTCCTACCACTGGAAAGCCATTCATCTTGTACACAAGAGCCCTTGATCACTCTTTTGGAGCTCTGCTTGCGCAAGAAAATGATCAAAGAAAAGAAGCTGCTCTATATTACCTCAGCCGCATGCTAGTAGGTGCAGAGCATCGCTACTCTCCAGTCGAAAAAGAATGTCTTGCAGTGATATTCGCCATACAAAAGCTGCGTCACTACTTGCTTTCCAACACAGTATACCTGGTCTCGAGGGTCAACCTCTTGAAGGTCCTTGTCACAAAGGCAGGTTCTCTCAATGCTCGACTGGCAAAATGGTCCATCCTTCTGTCATAATTTGATATTAGGTGTGTACCACAAAAGGCAATCAAAGGGCAAGCTCTAGTGGACTTCCTCGCAGAGCATCCATTGCCTAAAGATTCTCCGCTCAGAGATGATCTCCCAGACGAACCAGTCTATAATGTGGAGACTTTCTCACAAAGTGCCTCCTGGGACATGTACTTTGACGGTGCAACCAGGACAAATGAAAAAAGACAGTTGATCTCGGGAGTTGGCATCCTCTTTGTTAGCCCCGACAAATATATGATTCCACACGCTTTCTCGCTACTAGAACCATGCACAAACAATGCAGCTGAATATCAAGTTCTGATCCTAGGATTGGAACTCGCCATCGAATCCGGTATCACCATACTGGAAGTCTTTGGAGACTCTCAACTGATCGTCAACCAGATGAATCAGAAATTTGAAGTCAGGAAGCCAGATTTGCTGCCTTACTACAACAAAGCATAATCGCTTCTGCAAAAGTTTGACATCTGTCACATCACCCACATTCATAGAGGTGAAAACATACGTGCAGATGCCCTAGTTGGACTTGCCGCATTTATGGCAATTCAGGAAGGGGAAAACATGCAAATCACAGTGTGCGAAAGAAGAATCCTTCCTCCTCTTAACACACCAAGCTGTTGTTGAATGCCACCAAGTGGTTGGAAGTCGGATTTCAATCCTTCAAACTTCAATCGGCGACTGGAGGGATCCATTCATTGATTACATTATGTTTGGAATCCTACCTGAAGATCCAAAAGAACGGGTACGCATCCAAAGGCAAACCCCAAGCTTTCATTTGGATATTCCTTCAAAATTCCTTTACAGGAAATCCTTCAAAGGAGTACTTCTACGCTGCTTGTCAAAACAAGAGGCTGAAGAAACACTCAAACAAGTTCATGCTGGTCTTTGCGGAGCTCATCAGGCTGGTCCCAAGCTCTATGATCAGATAAAAAGGTTAGGATATTACTAGCCTACCATGGTAGCTGACGCAATGCAATTTGCTAAGCGCTGCCAACAATGCCAAATTCATGGAGATTACATTCACTTGCCTCCAGAATGGCTGCATCCTACAATGATTTCATGGCCTTTTGAAGCCTGGGGTATGGACATCATAGGTCCTATTTCTCCCCCTTCGAGCAAAGGTCATCGCTTCATCTTCGCCGCTACAGATTATTTCTCCAAGTGGTCCGAAGCATTTGCGTTCAATGAAATAAAGACCTCATCAGTCCTTCAGTTCCTGCGCACCAACATCATTTGTCGTTTCGGCATACCCAAAAGATTCGTCCATGATAACGGACCATAATTCCGGGATCATCGATTCTACAGGTTATGCGACAAATACAAAATCCAAAGCTATCCTTCAACTCCATACAATCCGGCAGCAAACGGATTAGCAGAATCTTTCAACAAGACACTCTGCAAAATCCTCAAAAAAATGGTCTCTAGTCACAAAAGAGACTGGAGCGATAAAATGTCTGAAGCTTTGTGGGCCTATCGAACCACCGTTCGAGGACCAACCCATAGCACACCATTCTCCTTGGTCTATGGATGCGAAGCTGTCGTGCCCTTGGAAGTACAAATTCCTTACTTGAGGGTATCCTTGCAAAATGACATGACTCAAGAAAGCAATGTCAAATTGCGACTCCATGAGCTGGACAATCTCGATGAGAGACGGCTCGAAGCTTAACAAAGTATTGAACTTTACCAAGCACGCATGGCAGGATCTTTCGACAAAAAGGTCAGGCAACGCGCCTACAAAAAGGGTGACTTGGTCATTGCGGTAAAAAGACCAATGGTCTTCGCTCACAAGTCCAAAGGAAAATTTGAGCGAAAATGGGAAGGTCCCTATGTCATCGACAAGGTTTTCTCCAATGGCGCATACGCACTCCTAAACATGGAAGGTGACAGATGTATGCTGCCCATCAACGGCAAGTTCTTAAAGCGGTACTACCCTTGAAGACTTACCCAACTGGGTAAGAGCAATGCCTATACGGCCAAAACCGGTTTCCAGGTACACGCTCGCTAAACCCAAATTTCATATCAAATGTTGAAATTTCTAGAAATTTAAACAAAGCTTACTTTCATCGTTTCATTGTTCAAAAAACCCAAGTTTAGGAACCTTTCCTTAACTTGACCAAAATTTTCAACCCTTTAACCCAAAATTCATGGTTTGAAACAAAATCTGGATTCAGGGATTTCTACCCTAGTCCACCCTACCTTTTACCGCCTAAATGGCTTTAGGTCAAAACTTATGACCCTCGTGTCTTTAAACAAAAAAAAAAGGTTTTTCAAAAAGCCGCGGGGAAGCGACGTTTAGTCAATACTCGCATAAATCGGAAGCATGCGAACCACGTTCGACACTTCCAAAATCGCAGGGAAGCGATATTTCGTCGATACTTGCAAAATCCAAAACCGTGGAGATGCAACATTTCAGTTGATATCCACAACCTAAATTTTAAAGGTTCGAAAAAACCTAAAAAAACCTTGGAGACGCAATATTTCAGTTCATGTACATAACCCAAAGGTTCGAGAAAACCACAAATTTCAAAAATAGTGGGGAAACGACATCAAGTCAGTACCCGCAAAACCAAAATTTTTGAAAAGCAAGGATGCGACATTCCATTGATACTTGCACCCAAATCCGCGAGGATGCGACATTCCATCGAGACTCGCAACCGAATGAGTAAGGATGCGACATTCCATCGATACTTGCAAGAACATTCAGCAGGGAGGCGACTTTTAGTCGATACTTGCATTTTTGAAAACCAAACCGGCTATAAATGCCACAAAACGGCTATAGATGCCACCAAAACAGGCTATAAATGCCACAAACCGGCTATCAATGCCACAAAACAAAACCTGCTATCAATGCCACAAAAAAAAATGGCTTTCAAAAAACCCGGCTATCAATGCCACCAAAACCGGCTATCAATGCCACAAAAAAGCTGGCTCTCATGCCAAAAATTGGCTTTCATGCCACAACAAAAATCTGGCTTCCATGCCAAAACAATCATTTAACAAAAGATTTTCACAAAATGACAAGCTTTTGATCAAATCCCATTTAGCAATTACTTTTATCACAAAAAGATTTAAGTGAGCGTAGGGAAAAAAAAGAGCATCCCATTTAGCAATTACTTTTATCACAAAAAGATTTAAGTGAGCGTAGGGAAAACAAAAAAAGAGCATCCCATTTAGCAATTACTTCTATCACAAAAAGATTTAAGTGAGCGTAGGGAAAACAAAAAAAAGAGTACCAAAAAATACATGTGGTACCAAAAAAAAAAAGAAAGTGTTCACAAGCACTACAAACAAAAAAGTACCAAAAAATACATGTGGTACCAAAAAAAAGTGTTCACAAGCACTAAAAAAAATGAGAGTACCAAAAAAAATACAAGTGGTACAAAGGAAAAAAAAAAGAAAGAAGGATGGTTTCTGTTAAAAAAATAAGAGCTCAATAAAAAATGGTCTCCAGCCAAGAGTTCAGCTCCTCAAGCAAACTTTTGGCCTCAGCCGTTAGGGATTCCAGGGCACGCTTCTTCAGGAACTTGCCATGAGATGCTGGGGTGGGTTGAAACCCTTCTTTCGCACCGGGAAGCTTATCCCGAGCAGTTGAACTTGATTGGCATCTGCAACCCGGCGAATCAGAGCACTCTTCCTGTCATGAGCCTCTGTTATTGCAGTCCACTTGGCAGCGACTTGTGCCTGCAGATGCTCAAGACGTTTCCAGGCCTCATCGACCTCCCTATCAAGGATGTTAAGGTCATGTGTCAGCCCAATGATGTTTAGCTCTTCTAAGTTCTTCTCTCGGACTATCTGCTTCCTGCTTTATGTAGCCTCATCCAGGTTAGACTGAGCCTTATCCGCAGGGTCCAGGAACATCTCCTTGAAGAACTGATCGTCAAGAAAACCCATGGTCTCAAACCACCTGTCACCCAGCTCAATGATCCTATCAACGATCGCTCTGGCACTTGTGACATCCAAACCAGCCTCTTCGGCATCACCGAGAATCTCACCCACATGCTGGATCATCCCAAATCCGGCATCTAAGTGCCCAGAAAGCAGAGTCTCAATCCAAGAGCTCAGAACCCGCACCACCACCTTCTTCGCAAAAGGAAGAGATGGCCCAGCTGAAGATTCGCCCAACTTCGTTGGTCGGTTACACATGTCATCACCTGTTGGAAGAGTAACAAAAGAACTCTTTCCAGTTGAAGCTGCTCCTGCTCGGGAAGGAATCTCAGCATGACGTTTCTCCTCAACAGTGTCCGAACTGGTCCCAGGAGTCTCTACCTCTGGATCAACCTCTGGCATCCCCTGGTTCTGAAGGAAGTGACGGATTCTCCTCTGTCACCTCAAAACCTGCCAAAGAAACACAAAAAGGTATGAATATAATCCTGTTTGAAAATCATTATCAGGGTTATTACTACAAAATACCTTCTTCGACGACTGACAGAAGACTCTCTTCCTCCATGAACTCATCGGAAGCATCATCAACATTTGCGTCCATTGATGGTTCAAAGTCATCGGAATCCTGTGGCAAGTCAGCTGGCGAGAAAAATGTTAGCAAACCAACTCACAGACACAAAAAAAAAGAAAGCAAAAGAAGTCATACCAATTGGAGATTCTGGATTCACTCCAGAGTCCCTCGATTCTTCTTCAGGTGCCCCGACAGGATCCGTCACCACCTCATCGGTTGGAACCTCAGGCATCACCAAGTCTTCCTCTGCTAAAAAAAAAGAAAAGCAGAAACAAGAAGCAAATCAGAACATGGAAAAATCCCATGAAAAGAAATGGAAAGAGAAAAAGGAAGAATCATACCTTCACCGACGGTCTCTTCTTCTCGGCTTCTCTTCTCTGGAGGCTCGTCAGCATCCACTGGCACATCCTCATTGATAGTAAGAGGAACTTCCAAGTCAGGAGAGTCCTCATGTTGCCCCTTGCTGCGATGATGACTCCTCCTCCTCTTACTCCTGCGGGTTCGCTTCTTAGACGAACCTACCCCGCTGTCAGAGTCAGGTTTCCCACTTGACTCCTCACTGGATGGTCTACTCTTGCCAGTAGACTCCACGGAAGCTTGCCTCTGTGCCGCTTGCATCCAAGCACCAAGTTCGGCTTCCTCTTGTTCTAGCTGCTCTAAAGCCTCATCAGGTATTTCTCGAACAGCTTCAGAACCAATGACGCCCTGGTCACCAAGAAAGCCTATCTTGTGCTTCTCTCCAGAAAGGAAGGCCCAAACTTCCTCTCGCCGGACGCCATCCGACTTTCCAAGGCCCTTTCAAGATGCCAGCTTCACATCAAGCTCCTTCTTGGAAAGCCCCCGATATGCCGAAAAGCTTTCCGCGAACCACTTCGCAAAGCCGGCGGTCCGGGAAGTCAACAACACAGGATAAGAGATCATGGCTGTAGTGTCTTCAGCACTATAGAAAGCCCATGCATTTCTCCCGTCCTGTAGACCTCCAAAGCGCTTCACCATGCTTGAAGGCGCTCCAACAACGCCTTGAGAAAAACCCAGTTGCAAAGCAAAGCGAGAGGGTACATACGGTTGGATGTCGACGAAAAGATGTCTGCGGTACACCATCGTGCCGACATGTATGCTGAAAAGCCACTCCTTCTCTGCGTTCATCAAGGAGTAATGCCTTCCCGACCCCGCCCTGGTAGAGTCTCGGGAGGCACCAAAATCAAAAGCCTTCTTCTGCAACTCCGGAGAAAGCTTCACTGAAGATTGCCCCATCTCGACGTCCCTGAACCGTCGGATCCTCATGCGGGCAAACAAAAGTGATTCAGACACGGCTTTGCCCTTAGCCAGCCGAATCATCAGAGGATCATCATCCTGTGCAGCACCCAGCCGGTGGAAGCCAGGACAGTGGTACACGTACCACGAATAAAAGATGTGGGCTAAAAATACCTTATTCATAGGAAGCCCAAGCCAAACAAAAAAAGCAGCAGCCTGCAGTTCGGTACACAGGTAGGAGTAAAGAGCTGGCACCAAAGCAAGCTGCTCTCCAAACGCCATCTGACAAGCCGGAAAAATACAATGCGGCCTGATGTGCGTTCCATCTCCTCCAGCAAAAATAGCCTCACCAAGCCAATAAGTGAGCTAAACAGCGAGATCTCTCCGCAGTGCAATGTCAGGACATATGACGTTTGTACTCGCACAAAAATCTCTCAACTCTTCTTGCATAGCCAAGATCTTCTTCGAACTTGGATCCTGAGCCCTGGCTTCCTGGGTCACACTATCAGAAGACTCCCTGCTATAAAAAAAGTTGGGGAACGAAGAGCTAAAACTCTTCCAACTGCTGGATCTAACTTTCAAACCCTCCTTCTCCTTCAAAAAATCATAGAAGGCGACGAGCTGAAAGTACAGAAGCCTAAACTCCTCAGACTGCCCCTCAAGGACGCTGTCAATCGGCATAAACTCCTCATAGAGTTTGCCAAGGATGGACAATCCAGTAATGGCGCTCAGCTCCTTCAAAGAGAAACCAATCTCACCATTCGTCACAACAAAGGTATTGGTTTGTGGGAGGAATGACTCCAGCATAGCCATGAAGGCCTCGTCGGAAAAGATCACGGTCTCCCTAAAGGCGCGGACCGCATCAAAAATCCCGGCTTCCTTCAAAACAGCGCCACCAATCAGCAGGATGCGATCAGTCCACGACTTCCACTCGTAGTCAGCATTGAAACGGCCACGAAGTCGAAAAGGCTTTATCCAATTGCTGCCATCACTGCTGAAAATACCAAGGCCCACCGGTCTCAAATCGACCGACGGATAATCAGAGCCCTGGTAGCCGCTGGATGGCATCAACAGGTCCATGTCAGCAGGCAACCTCTCCGTATATCCAGGAGAACCGCCAACAAAAACCCCGGTCTTGATTACATTTGTCCTTCTCACCCAGCTTGGAGGATCTTCCCTCTTAGAGCATGTGGGGGCAAGGCTCATGATCGAGACGGTGCAATCAAACGTCGACCGGGTAGCAACAGTCTTCTTTTCACCATCTGCTGTGAAAGAGAACTGAAAACATCTCCTCTGGTATGTCATGTCATTAGGGACTGCATCACCAAAGAAGAAGGTAGGCTTGGGCAAAACCCTCTGATCTACCATCACCCATGGACGACTGCTTACCATGATCTTATAGAATTCTTCTCCCTTAAGAGTGATTAGTCGCTGCCTCATCTCATCTCTGTTGAGGGAGTCGCATTCTTCCAGATTTCTCTCAACATACTGGACCTTCTCAAAGGCCTGCTGAACGGCTGGATTAGAAGATCTAGCAGATCGACGAGGTACTCTTGTAGCAGGCTCTTTACCCTTGTTCGTTCTGGAGGAACCACCTGCAAAGGATGGAAAAGAAAAGATCAAACATCAAAATGACAGAATCTCGCTAAAAAAAATCTGGCGAAATTTTGACATGACTCCGGGGCAATTCCGAAGAAAAGGAACTATCCCGAAAGAAATAGAAAGCTTGAAGATGGGCTCAACATTGCTGCGAGCTCCGAAATTCCAAACTTTCGAAACCTCAAAGTGTCCGCAAAATCAGGAAGGGCTCAACATCGCTGCGAGTTCCAAATTCCTAAATTTGCGAAAACTTTCAGGTATGCTATCACATCATGCTACAATTCAATTTTCAAAAAATATATATATACATGCATGAACATCTTGGTTTGCGAAAAAAAATGCATTATCATGATGAGCAAAAAAAAAAAAAGAAACTTTCTCAAAAAAAAGGAGAAAGGAGAAAGAAAAGAAAAAAAAAGAAAAGAAAAAAGGGACTGGCCCATAGGTCGTGGCCCACAGGCCACGTGGCCAAACGACCACATCCGTACGGATCTGTCCGTACGGCCCACAAAAAAAAAACATGCAAAAAAAAGAAAAGAAAAGGAAAGCAAAAAAAAAAAAAAACGTGTAAAAAAAAAGAAGCAAACACATGGAAAAGAAAAAAAAAAGAAGAAAAGAAAAGAAAGAAACAAAAAAAAGAAAAGGACTTTTTTTTTCTACAATGGGGTTTTCTTGAAAAAGGGAACTTACTTGAAGCCATTGATGGAGAAGAAGAATAAAAGTCTTGAAGATCTTGAAGAAGAAGAACTCTTGGTCTTGAAGCCCTCTTGGGATTGTTGCAAAAGAAAGTAATAAGAGCAAGAGATCCAGCCTCCTCCTTGCTTTTATAGAAGAGAGCAAACCAAAAAAGGAAAGAAGAAAGAGGTAAGTGTTACTAATTAGTAACCTTACCAAAAGAAAGAGATTAGAAAGATTCTTTCCCAAAAGAAAGATATCTTGAGGGATTCTATCCCAAAAAGAAATCAATAAGAGATTTTCTCCTAAAAGATAGGATCAATAGAAGATTCTTTCCGAAAGAAGGATATCTTGAGATATTCTCTCCCAAAATAAAGGGAACATGAGAGATTCTCTCCAAGCAAAGATATTCTTAGATATTCTCTATCCAAATGAGATATTTTTGGATATTCTTTACAAAAATGACACCATATGAGATCTAAGCCATTTCAAAAGCTTAAGGTCCCATGGTTTAGCCTATATGAGCCAGGTTTGACCACCTAGGCACTTAAAAAAAAAATTTGAAGGCTTTTAGTCAAAGAGACATCCCTCTTACCAAGAGTATACAAAAATGGTTCCATGCCTCTTTTGAGTTGATTGGACCATACAAAGAAAATTCCAAGCCCCATGAGCTTCCAAAAATCAAACCATCCAGCCTCATATACCAAATTGAGCCAAAATCTTGAAATTGACATTCCACAAAAATCCAAACCAAATCCTGGTCCCCTAACTTGCCACATACAGCTTGTTAGGTCACAAGACCAAAACCAAAAACCAAAATCTGATCCCCTAACTTGCCACATACAGCCTGTTAGGTCACAAGATCAAAACCAAAATTGATCCCCCAACATTCCACATACAGCTTGTTGGGTCACACGGTCAAAACCATACCCGACCCCCTAACCTGCCACATACAGCCTGTCAGGTCACAAGGTCAAAACCCAAATCCACATCCCTGATGTCATCTTCAAAACTTTACCTCAAGATGGTACGTGATCCCTTTCACTATCATAAAATTCCCCTGGAAGCTCAAAAGGCTACAAATACCAAAAAGAAAGACTACTCAAAGACTCTTGGTCAAGTCACAAGCTCTCCTTCACAAATCTTTTCGAGGCACATCGACTACAAAAGTTAAGTAACTCGTCGCTATACCTCGAGGGGGCATTTATTGACACCAAAAATGTCACTTTGCCTCTTCAAGATCCAAAGAGCTACATGAAGCCGCAACCTGCCATAAATAGGCAATGGTACTTCCAAAAAATCAAATCTTGTCAGAATCAAACAAAAACTGCAAGATCCTTCAAGACAGCCAAAAGAGGAGTACACAAGAAGTTTCAGGCCATCTCAAAATCATTTGGCCTAACTTCGCTTCTCCGGCAGCTGAAAAGGAGCTCCCGGCGGCGAAAGCATCGGAGACACCAAATCTTCGATTAGAGCAGATGGATGGTCCCAAAATACATCCAAAAGGCTCCACGTCAAGTTCCGAGTCAAACCGACAATGTTTGACCCTACATCAACCCTCGAACAGCTAAATCAAGCCTCTCGGCGGCAAGAACCACCGAGGCCATCACTCATCAGATAGAGCACATGGACGGCTTCAAAATGTTTACAAAGGGCTACACGTCAAATTTCAGGTCATTTCGACAACATTTGACCATACTTTGACGCTCGGAAGCCAAATCAGGCCTCTCGGCGGCGAAGCTCCCTGGGACCATGGTTTCCAATACAGAGTCTATGGATCATCTTAAAATGACTCCAATAGGTTCCCTGTCAAATTTCAAGTCAATCGGACATTGGTTGACCGCACATCAAGCCGCGATATCTTCATCGCGACAAAAGCAAGTCTACTGGTGATAGGACCCCAAATGGCTTCAAAACTCAAACAAAAGCCTATGGTTGGTCTTATTTATTGCTCAGCAGGCTTCACCCCAAATTTCAGGTCGTTCCGACATCGTTTGACCCATTTTCAGCTTCTGACGGAAAATCGGCAGCTCTACGCGACAAAGTCTTCGGCTTTCTCAGAAAATTAGAAACTTTGCAAAACAAAATGCAAGGATTCTCATCAGGTTTTCTACAGGGAAATCAGGCCAATAAATGATAAAAAATGTCAAGGAAAAATACAGAGAAAAAAGAATCGAAAAAACAGTAAAAACGGACACAAAACGGGACAAAAGGGGGAAAACCCCCCAGGGTCGCAGACCCCTGCGACCCTGGGGCCCGGGATCGCCCGGTGGGCCCCGGAAACCCCGTTTTTCGCCGTTTTTTTCGTGATTCGAAGCGTCCGGCCTCTGGTATTTTCCAAAATTCATACTTTAGAGACACCAAATTCTCTGACATCCGTCAAAAACATGGGTTAATCATCAAGAGTATCGAAAACAACATTGATCGCCACCCGGTCAACCAAAAAAGTTTGCTTTCTACCCGACCGATCGAGAAATCGACAGGACAGATGACACCGACCCGCTGTTGGCAACCAACACGTGAAGTTACATGGTCATCCGATCTCGATCTACATGAAGATCCATCGATGATCATCGCCAGAAGAATCCCAAAAGACGCGGCACGGCCCGCGACTCTTCAACTGCTCAGCGACCACTTAATGCGATTAATTGACTAGCTTTATTAGAGTCATTAATCCATTTCTTTGGATGGACCAATCAGAAGCAAGCATCCGGGAGTTACAAGTCAAGAGATTCATAGCATTTAACCCATGAAACTCCTCCATCATTGCGATTAAAGGCGATTAAATGCCCTCAATTTCCTCCGGCCAATCAGAAGCTAAGAAAAAGGAGTTACAAAATAAAGAATTCAATCTTATAACTCCTCCCTTTATGTAGCTTTATGATAATTAAGGCTCATAAACCCTCCTAAATGGCTACCTAAAAGCCTATAAATAGGAGAGCATTCCAAAGAATTCCAGATCGGAAAAAACACAAGGACACGGACAAAGCACATAAATTCAGAGAAGGAAAAGAGAGAAAACTCTGCGGAAGTTCTACATCGACCACCGCTACAAGGTGACAAAAGTCCCTTGGGGGGTACCCCCCAAGGTCCTTGCCTTCTCCTTCTGCCTCCAAATGGCTTAGACGTGGATTTTCAGCCCGTCTACTCCGCTTTTTATTGGACATATGACCTCCTTTTAGTCTTTGTTCTCTAAAAACCGGATGTTATAGCCAGGCCAAGCGAATCAATAGCATCCTCTATTCTCATCTGCATGGATGATGGCGAAGTCCACATATGGCTTGCGACCGTCAATCTAAACGGGTCCCCCACAATCTCCTGAGAAGTTAGATCCTTCTTTTCTTGCTTTTCATTGTAGTTTGTATTTTTTTAAAAGAGACAAAAATCACAACTCTTGTCTTTCATTATTGATAAGGATTGTAAATCGGCTATAAACGCCAAAATCGGCTATAAACGCCAAAAATCGGCTATAAACGCCAAAATCGGCTATAAATGCAAAAAAAAAATCGCCTTTCACGGCAAATCAAGAAAATGTCTCTTTTCTTAAATATATGTGCAATGGAAAACTTGAAAGAAGTTGATTTCTTTTTTACTTGCGAAGGTTGATCTACGGATCACAACTTGCAATTCTAAGTAAAAAATAGAAAATCTGGCACACCCACCCAAAAGAAATGTTGATGCACGCCCTTGCCCCCGGTTACGAAAGGGTCGGACCCAACGAACTCCCACGTCTGCCAACCTCGGTAGAACCAGGCAGGAGCGCGGTCCATCAGCCACGTGCTCTGCATTAAATTTGGACGGAGTAATAAGTGTTTGATTAACTCTCTTCCATGAAATTGCATCTCCAACCATTAGGAAAACATAAGCAGATGTAGATTTCCTAGTATCGAGGCACCTCACAAAAACTGCATCTGAGTACCCAATCACTTTCAAGTGATCTGATCTTTTACATGTGAGCATGTAATTCATAGTGCCCTTGAGATACCGTAAGACTTTCTTAGCTGCTCTCCAATGTTCTAAATCCAGATCACTTTGATATCTGCTAAGTACACCAACTACAAAACTGATATCTAGTCTTGTGCATGTTTGAGCATACATATGGCTTCCAACAGCTGCGGCGTAAGGAATATTGTTCTTGCTTTCTCTTAATATCATTTTTCAGACATAAACCTTTATGAAGCATATCTCCCTTTCAATGAGAGCGTATTATGTTGTAGATCCTTCCAAATTAAGTCTTTTGAGAATTGATCTGATATAAGCGGTTTGGGATAGTCATAGTAATCATTGAGATCTGTCCCGATATATCTCAATTCCGATTAGAAAGGATGCTTTGCCCATGTCTTTCATATCAAAATTCTCTTCAAGATATCTTGTAGTCTCATGCGATATTGCCAAATTATTACTAACTAGCAAAATATCATCCACATATAATACTAAAATTATAAACTTGCTCACACTGATCTTTAGATATATACTTTGATTCACAATATTTTTTGTAAACTTGAAAGAGGTAATGATTTTATTAAACTTTAAATACCATTGCCTGGAAGCTTATTTAAGTCCATATATGGATTTCTTTAATTTGCAAACTAGTACTTGTTTCACAAAACCTTTTTATGTTGCTTAATGTGGGCCTCTTCTTCTAGATTCTCATTTAAGAATGCAGTTTTAACGTCCATTTGATGTAGTTCAAGATCAAAATGAGCCACTAAAGCCATAATGATTCTTAAAGAGTCTTTCTTGGAAACTGGAGAAAATCATTCCTTATAATAATTGATACCTTCTCTTTAAGTGAATCCCTTGGTAATTAATATGGCTTTATACCATTCAATACTTCTTTTGGAGTCCTTTTTTGTCTTAAAGACCCATTTACAGCCAATGTCCTTGGAACCTTTTGGAAGTTCGACCAAATCCCATACTTCCTTAATAGCCATAGAATTCATCTCATCTTTCATGGCTAGCTTCTAACAACTTTTTAGAATTTGCACTATCTATGGCTTCTTTGAATGTTAAGGAGTCTGTAATTTCAATGTCACCATCTATCTCTTTTAGATACACAATGTAATTGTTAGGAATTGTCGATCTCCTTAATTCTTCCTAAACGGTTTATTACAAGAAAACATACTTTTAGCGGCTAACTTTTAGTGTGCACCTAAGGTCTGAATGTCAGTTATTACGTGAAATTGGTGCTCCAGAAGGTGTTTTGACATGCATAGGCCTTAAATGGACATACTTCGACTCAATATCGTTTCATAAATGCATCCTGACAACCCAAGAGGTGTTTGTCTACTCAAACAACACTCCTTAAGCCGTCCAAGTTCTAATTCGAAGTGAGTATGGGTTAAAAGGGTCACATCCTGTAGGCTAAGTTTAGCGTATAAATGATGGATTCTAATTAAGACCGCTAATTGGTGCAATAGAGCGGACAAAAAATGGCCCACAAACCCATTGGCAATGGCCCAAACCCATGCTGCAACCATTGGAGAGAACCTAAGTGAAACGGGCTTCAGAATCATATAAAATCCCGGGGGCGGGGGCGGGGGAAGTGTCCTTGCAGGACCTTAATTTCCACCTATAGAAAGGGGTCGCAGAACATGGGATTCCGAGATGTTTTTTAGGGGGGTTTTTCCGTGTTTTACCTACCATCTCGTGGAGACTTTTTGGCATGGTAATGGGCTCTCTTAGGCATTACTTACACACTTAATTAAGCATGAATAATATTGATTAAATTCAAGGCAAGAGTGCATAATTAATATGGGGTTCTAAGAGAAAAACATATAGTAAAAGATAGAATTTCTCAAGACTCAAGCATGCATGTTATGGAACTTAAATTAATCACTTGCCTTGGTCTCCTAAGCACAAAGGAAGATTTCTAAACCCCTCAAACTCATCTGGAGCTCTTGAAGTTAGAAACCCCCAAAATGTCTACAAAATCCCACTCAAAAATAAAAATAAGAAAAATCTATGAAAGAGTAGGAATTACACTTTGCGTGTTGGGATTCTAGAACATAGGGGCCTGCTCTAGCATATTCTAAAAGATGGATTCCTCGCCTATACGAGATCAATCTGAAGTGAAAATGGCGTAGATAAGAGCTGCCAAGCTTGAAAATGCTGGAAAATGGGATGTGAAATGAGGAGATCGACGATGAGATGAATGCGTTGGCAACAATCAAATTTGCAATTGCCCCAAGTTTGGTGAGTTTTTATGGAGAATTGAAGAAGAAAGGAGGAGAAATGAGCCTCAGTTGGGTGCGTTGTAGGGAAAGGAGAGAGTACGAGGAAGAAGAAGTGGGTGGGGGCATTATAAGATGGATGGTTCGTGGGGCCTAAGACTTAAAATCAAAGATGGTTCTATAATTTGAGTTATGGACCTCAAATGGGTTCAATACAGGGGGAAAAGGTTCACGAAAATATTACTTTCCAACGACACTAAGGCCCCATTTCTTTACTAGAATTTCTAACAGGAATTCAGACTTCTGGGAATTCAAAATTCATGTCAGAAATTCTGTGTTTCATTACTAGAATTCCTAGGCATTTGAAATTCCAGGCATTTAAAATTCCAAAAAACCCAACATTTGAAAAAAGCACTTTAACAAGGAGGATTTGAAAATCTCAGTTGGCACAAAACTTCTTGGAGAGGGGTGACGGCATTTCGGGAGCTCAGGTAGGAATTCAGGCCTTGAATGAAACAACGAATTTAAAATTCCAGAATTTGGCAGCATTTCAAATACTAGCATTTGAAATTTCCAGACAACCATCAGACATGAATTCTAGTAAAAAAACGGGCAAAGAAAGATGTATTCTAAGGTTATGAGAGAAAACTTAACTTTTTCGGAAATGATGACTATGTCCCAAGCAAGAGGAAAACTATGAAATGACGGGTTCTGGGACACCGAATGACTTCAATTTGATCACAAAAGTTGCTCAGGATTAGTTTTTCTATCCATTAAATACACCATGATATTTTAAAAAAAGTTTCAAATAACCCCAAATACTTTTCGAAATGATAAATAGGTCTCTAAAGGCACTAAACTAGGTGCAATGGCTCTCAAAACTTCCCAAAATATATTCAAACTCTATTATAACCCTCAAACTAAGTTAATTAACTTATAAACTCACTTAAAAAGCTAACAACACAATCAATTAATAATCAATACTATAAATTAGTACCAATACACATAATTATGGGCCCGTACTTTTCACCTACTGCTCATTAATTACTCTACATTAGACTGCATAAACATTTTCTTTGTACCTTCATACAAAATATTGCACACCACGTACCACCCTGTTCTGCATACACCATAGCACAACCGAGAAACTGAGTACCCTAGAGGCCTAGCCGAATATTACAATAGTAGTAGGGAGGCTAGGCTAAGCCTAATTACCTACAAACAGGTTTGGCTAGGGTATGGGAGTCTCAAACTCCTTTTAAGTTTCAGTCGATTGGAGCCCTTCTTCAAACGATCCAAATGCTTTGATACCAAATTGTTTGATTAAGTGGATTTAAATTTAGTGAATAAGAGAAGAGAAGGAAAAGAAGAAAGAATGGAAGAACATGATGTTCTATAATTATTAGGGTTGAACAACAATATCCTTTTTATGTTCGTGATACACTTTCTAAATGAACCCTCCATAATAATAAAATTAGACAGTTGCCCTAAGAAATATAAAATACCACATAGCCTTCATATTTTTGTGCAACATAAACAGATATAATGGTAATAAGCAAATGATAAAAGCCTTTTCCGGGCATAATGATATGAGCCAGTCGTCAATCATCCCTCTAGATAAACAAAGCACCAGGATCAACATATAAGGACGGAGGACCCAATAAAAAAGTATGCATGCACTACTTGGGCTAAACTTTGGTTGACAATGTGTACCCACCACTATAGTCAAATGAATCACTGATTTCTTCTTCCTTTGGCACTATGTCGATGTATCGACGGTGCGGTGCATACTTTTTTGTTCCACAGTCTGTAGTCGAGGAAGATGTTGAAATAGTGTCCGTTTTCACTCCCTCATTTTGCAACATTGTCTCAATCTCCTTCACCACATCGCTCATCATTGGACGGTCTTTTGCCTGTTCTTCGACGCATTGCAGGGCTAAATTGACGAACCTCCTAAAGCTTATGGCATTGTTCACGTAACGGATGATAGGGTCTATCAACTCTGACAGGCCATAGTGTTCGTCTTTTGGATTCATTGCTATTTTGACCTCTCGAACAATATATTTCCCCTTCTCTAATGGTTTCTTAGCTGTGACCAACTCAAGCATAACAACACCAAAGCTGTAGACATCGCTCTTCTCCGACAATTGCTGAGTCAAGTAATATTCAGGATCTATGTAGCCCTGTAGCAGATTGCGCATAGAGAGGAAGGTGAATTAAAATGAAATGCTTCAAGTTGTAGATAGTGTGAAAACATGAAAATGTGGCTGGGAAAAAATGCTGGATTAATATGAAATGTTCAAGATCTAGCTCAACAAAAGTCAGTGTTTACAGATTTATTTTTGCATGATAAAACATGAATTGAGTGCTTGAAGAACTTGATCATGCAAACACAGCTGAATGCTTCAACTTCAACAACAAAAAAAAAAAATTTCTCAAAAACCAAGAGTGATGAACAAGGTTTCGAGCCAACATGGGCTCTTGGTTGCAGTGAGTCACGGTAACGTCTTGGGTTTGTAGACCTAGTTATTGAGACTATTTTTAAATTGAACTGTGACGCAGAAAGGGAAGTGAAGACCAATAAATTGACTAGAGAATCTTATGCTTCTAGGGTGAAACATTCTTAGAAAGACGACTTTAAATTTGGCCAAGTCGACTCGAACTTGACATGACTTGTAAAGTCCAGTGAACCCCAACTAAGTCCAATGAGAAGAAGGGCTGCTGAGGTCCTTTCTCACTGATTTTGGACTTCAAAGATTGAAGTACTGTACATCCGACCTAATAAAAAGCAATTCGAGCACACATACCCACATGTCTATGGGGTTGCTCAGTTGGTTAGGGACATAATAAATATTTGAGAGATCACAAGTTCAAGTCCCCAATGTAGAAAAACTAAAGTAAAAAAAAAAATGAACTATCATTTACTAGAATGCATTTTTAGTAGTTAAATTAAATGTTTGCGGAAAAACTGGATTCTTGATTCATAGAATGCATCTTTTCTTTTTTCTTTTTTGTTTTCTTTTCACCACTTTAGCAAATTTCTAAGGTTTTTTTGGGCTCTAATGTGTATTATTCAGTTTGACTCAGCCAAGTCAATTTAACTTGAGGGTGATTGGGTAATCCCCCGCGAGTCCAAGTTATAAAACCTTAGAGAAACTTCACCCACAACCATACTAAATTCAGAAGTGCAAGGTACAAGAAGCAGAACGAAACAGTTACCGGTGTGCCTTTAACTTGGGTAGAAACATATCTCTTTGAGCTCCCCGCTACAAGTTTTGACAGGCCGAAATCTGCAACCTTAGCACTTAAATTTTCATCCAAAAGAATATTTGAAGACTTGACATCTCTATGAATTATTGCGGGATCAGTGAACTCATGAAGATAAGCTAATCCTCTTGCTGAGGAAAGAGCGACTCGAAGTCTCCTCTTCCAGTCTAAATGGACGCCACCCCTTCCTACAAATGATTATCTCAGAATTATTGCAATATAGCCGAACAACCCAAATCCATAAGGAAAACCGATGTTCGAAAGAGAGCAACAACTCACCAGACAAGCTATCCTTGAGGGTTCCATTCGGAACATATTCGTAGATAAGCATCTGTTCCTCTTTCTCAAAACAAAAGCCTATCAGATTGACAAGGTTCTTGTGATGAACTCTAGAAAGCAACTCGATTTCTGTTTTGAACTCTAGCCCTCCTTGCTTGGATCCTTGTTGTGCTCTCTTGATTGCTACTATTTGCTGGCCTGGAAGGATACCTTTATAAACCTGAAAACCATAGTGATTAAACACTTCCAACATTAGTTACTCAAAGAAAGATGTAGAAAAAAAAAAAAAAACTATTAATGAATGATGACTTGACAAGCAATATATAACCTTGCCATAACCGCCGGATCCAATCTCATTGCTCTCAGAGAAATTGTTGGTACTACTTTTGAGTTCATCAAAAGAAAAACATCTGGCTCCTTTTAACTGCGGGGCTCCACCACTATCTTTAGTACTTGATCCCCAAGATGCTGGTACATGGAAAAAAAATTAAACCATCAGTAAATTAAAGCTTGAGCCCATGATTGGTATTATTAGACTACTTAATAATGTACAGCTCTTCAGATACATTACCGAATGGATTGTTTATTTTAATGGCCCTTTCTGCACGTTTCCTTTGCCGAATGGCGTAGGCCGCCACCCCCACAACCACGATGACCAAAAGCGCACAACCCACTGCTAAACCGATAATTACAACTGTGCTCATCGAAGATCCACCTCGATCTGAAACAATTTTTATTTTCATTTAAAATTATGGAGGAAGATAATCAAAATATATAGTTCTTCTGCTTGGCTAAAAGGACTAGGCACCTTGGAAAGGATACGGCTCTGCAGCTGCAATAAAGTAGTATACTCCACACATGAATGTTTGGTAGGACAAATGAAAGCCAAAATTCTGGATCTCTGACCTATTGAAGTACTTCCCAGTTGATGGGAAGAGCTCCAATTGAACCTGGAGATAGTCGTCCTCAGTAAAATTAAGCACCTGAAGAGAAACTGAACCCGGAGTAAGACCAAGTACCTCCCCAATTTTCTTTTCCAACGACTGGAATGCGCTGATATTAGACAAGTCACGGAAGCAAGGTGCATTGAAATTAAGAATTCCCTTGTACGGGTAGGCGCAATCACACCTCTGAGGACCATGCATCTGACCGGAGGGACATGTGGTGGTGCCACAGTCTGCGTAACTCGTAGAATAGGGTCTCCTTAAAGGATGCCCACTCTGGCAGTAGTCCTCAATTGCGAGCGGATTACTGTTACACACTGGGTTACCTGAAAGCCTGCAACCATTGATTGAAAGAGTGATGCATAATCTTCAATAATAATAATAATAATAAAGGGCCTAAATGATAAGTCTGTAGAGGAACTTGTCCGAAAATAAAATAAAATGATAAGCAGAAGAGGAACATGAAAGAAAAGGGTTGTCATTGTAAAATAGAATGACAAGTCCGTAGATTTGTTCTCACTTTAAAGTGTTTGCATAGCTTATACCAGGATTAATATCCGTAATTTGGTTGTTCTCTAAATCAACTAGTAGCAGCTGGTCATTGATGCTGTCATCTATGTTGAGAGTGGAACTGAATGAGTTGTTCTTTAGTCTCCTGTGAACATTGTTACATGAAATAAATCAGTAATGTTACAGTAACAGAGTAGTTTTCGCTTGGGATTCATTTTCAGAAAATCTTCCTAAAACACTTACACTTCCCGTAGACCTGGTAAGCTAAACAATTTTTGTGGTACTTGTCCATGCAGTGTTCCGTATTCCATGACACTGGTCATTCACAAGTAGGGAGAAAATTTGAGATGGATTATTACGAACAGACTGGTGATTCAAAAAATTGAATGTACAGCTGAAATGCTCACAGAATGGTGAGAGATTGTATGGTAGAGAACCAGATTGGAGCTTCGGCTATATCGAACAAATTGTTGCTTAGGTCCCTGAAAATCAAATCATGGAATAAATCCAATAGTGCAAGGAGAAACAGCGGTGATACCATTTAAACAATCTCACGCATTTGCAACATGGAACTTTGCACAATGACTTCTTACACATGATTGAGGTTGGTCATTTCTGACGTCAAGTTTGGTATTGGGCCACTCAGTTGATTATATGCTAAATTCCTGAAACAGATAGATATGGGAAATGAAGGTCGTTGATATAGGAATACTACATGTGATGGGGCTAGTGTCAGCAAAAGCTCGAAGGCCAACTTACAGTTCAATGATATCTGTGAGGTTGTTGAGGTTGGAAGGGACTTCACCACTCAAGGAATTTCTATCAAGCCGACTGTCGAAAACAAGAGTTTTATAAATACAAAAACCAACATGAAATATGAGTAAAATGAAACCCGGGTTGGTGAATGAGACAGTTGAGCGTATCATAGCAGGGTCACTCACAGAACCAGAAGTGTCTTTACAAACCCCAATGTAGATGGGATACTCCCACTCAATTCATTTCCATCGAATAGTCTGTCAGCAGAGATGTGCAAACAGTCAAGAGAGAGGCAGATGAGGAATTAGAAGCAAACAGAATTCAGTTCAGTGTGTAGTGGCGCACATGTGTATCAACTTCATTTCAGAGCTGAAGAGCTTAGCCGGAATGTTGCCCGATAGCTTGTTCTTGTTGAAGTGGCTGGCAAATGAGTAGAATGAAAAAATAAAGCAGTCATCAATAGTTCATTGGAACTGCCTTGGCTTCTAAAGCAAGTAGAAGAACTTGTACTATGAGACCAGAATGGAATTTCCTTCCAGTTTTGAGAAGGTGTTGGGGGAATTAGACACTAACAAATGCCTTGCATTGAGAAGCATGTCCAAGCCAGGTGTCGTCGATGTCGAGACAGGGAGAGGTCCACTGAGCTGATTGTCTGCCACATCTAGCCAGGTAAGATTGGATAGCATACCCAAAGAAGGAGGCATTTTCCCAGTGAAGTTATTTGAATTCAGAGCCCTGATAAGGAGATAATAAACAAACAAAATCAGATTCAATTGCTTGGAAAAACTGTCCAGTTTTAATGGACTAAGTTGCAAAGCTTGGGCCTTACAGGTAGGAGAGCTTCTTTAGGTTGCCTATTTCATTCGGGATGTTCCCGGCGAAATGGCAGCCAGCCAGGATGCTGAGAGACAGACAAATCACATTTACTTTGTGTCAGTTCCTTTCATTATTAGCTTAATTTTAATGAGATGGGTAGATATTAAGAGCATAGAAATTTATGATCCCTGGATAATTCTCTACTTATCAGGATCTTACAGTATAGTTAGGTTCTGCAAGTTTCCTATCATTGGGGAGACTGGACCAGTGAGGCCGCGATTAAAAGACAAATCCCTGCAATGTAGATAGAAGCATGCACAGCATGTAAAGATCAAATTAAATATTTCAGACGAGTAGTGAGCAGAAAAAAAACCAAAAAACAATAAATTTTTTTGAAATCACCGAGAATGAATATAACATCTGTCGCTGCTAGTGTTGAATTGACGTGTGGTGCGTTGAGTGAAGTTTTAAATAATGAAAAGGGATTGTGGAGGTTTTTTGGTTGTTAGTATTTGTAGGTGCAGAAAATAATGACCCACAATAACGGGGGAGCCTTAGAGGACTTATCCGATGATGGTGATGACTGGGTGCCGTCCGAAAGCCTGAAAGGGAAGAACACACGGTCAGAGGACCCTGGCCTGGGCGGCGCAAGGCTCTCCGATGCCAAAGTCAGTGTAGGAACTGGAACAATGGAAGAAGAAGAGAGGCAGAGTAACAGTTCTAGGTGTTGTATTGTGCGTACCTTGCATGTGGAAATGCAATCCTTTTATAGACGATTTGGGAGATATCTTGGACGATATCCTGGCATGGGTCTCATGATTCGACTGGAAGTCATGATCAGCCCACGTTGCCATTAATGCGGTCCAATCCAGCCCACTCTGCATTAAATGCGCGTCGGATCAGCCCATGTCGCATTTAATGCGCGTCTTGTTGGGCCAGATCGTGTTGGACGCCTTTGGCGGTAGGGGATCGTGGGATCTGCCCTCGGGCCTTGCCCTGATGTGGCCTCAGCCGCTGGATGCCGCCCTGTCAGGATCTGGCGAAGATTGTGAGCGGCTGGATGTCGCGTCTGTCCCTCTAGCAGGGGCGTGAGTGGAGACTCTTTCTGGCTTCGGCTTCCATCCCGGCTTCTTCAGCCGAGGTGGAGCTTTCTGCCGAGATGGCATCCGGGGTGGCCCAGCCGAGGTGGAGCTCCCTGCCGAGATGGCGCCCGGGGTGGGCCAGTTCAGCGCTAGTGGCCCGAAGCCGCCTGACTTCGGCCGGACCTCCTGCCCTGGTGGCCGGGGTGAGCTTGGTGCCACGTGGATAGCACGCGGATGGCACGTGAGAGTGCTTAGTCTCATCTGATGGCTGTGATTAGCGTAATCCTGTGGTTCTGGAAATCTCCCCACACAATTGCCCCCTAGCTTTTGACCTCTTAAGCGCCCTAGCCTTTAGTGGTCGAAAGTTAGAAGAATCCGTCTGGGGGTGCGGCGACCATCGTCTGGCGTCGCTTCAACTGTTCTGAAGCAATAAATGCTCTGCCCCGTATGTACTGGGAAGCGAGTCGACGGTTACACGCGTCGCTTCTTCGCTGGTTGCGCTGTCTTATTGATGGAATGGGCGCGGATCGCGAAATCCGTCCTTTCGAATTTCGAAAGCAGCGCGCGCCGAGGGTTTCTTCTCCATAAATAGGGTCGTCTTCTTCTCTTCTCGCTTCTGATTTCTTTTCGCCTTCGCCTTCATCTCCGATTTCTGCTCTGCTGCTCCCGATCTTTCTAGCGAGGACGACCGTAGGGCGTGTCTGAATCTGTACTCGAGTCGCCTCTTTTCGTCTCTGTAAGTTGCTTCACGCCTCTGTGTAGCTTTTTCCTAGGGTTCAGCAGCCTATAGGGTTTTTTCTTTTGCTGTATCCTTCTTTCTAGACATGGGCACCCCTAGGTTCAGTTTAGACACCGAAGAGGGCATAGCCAGATTTAGGGCTGCCTTCGATATTCCGGAGCGAGTCCTGCTCAAGCCAGCAGACTCCGTCGACTATGCCACGATGCGCTGGTCCGGCGGCTGGATGCCGTTCCCTCTTATCTCTGTGATCGAGGGCGGGGTCAGATTCCCCCTGCACCCTCTACTTAGGGCTTGCCTCAGTACCTGGTCTCTTACCCCGTGCCAGCTGATGCCCAATAGCTATAAGGTCATCATGGGCACGGCGAAACTGAATGAGATTCTGGGGACCGACATAGGTGTTCATGACATCGAGGACACCTACGATATCTGCAAGGCCGGGGAAGGGAGATATTATCTCCGGGTGAAGCCGCAGCGAAGAGGCTTTGTCCTGGCCTTGGAAGATTCAAGTAAGAATGCCGAAGAAGCCTTCTTCTGTGTTTCGGGGGACTGGGAGTTCGGCGCTGGCGAAAGTAGGAGGCTAGCGGTCCCGCGCCGCCCCGGGACAGTCCCAAGTAAACATCGCTCCTTTTCATTCATTTTCTTTGCTTGATTTTGACGATGCCGAGCTGACTCATCTACTGTTTGTTATGCAGAGGCAGGTGCGAGACGACGCCGAGCTGCGAGTGAAGGGTGGAGGAGGAACCCCGACGACATTAACAAGGTCGAGAGGTACAAAGGGCACGAGACTAGGTCGGCCTGGAAGCTGCTCGGATACACGCCGAGATACCGTGGCCACTACCAGAGGACCGGGGTACCCGAGGTGGACGAAGCGCATCCTGATCGTCCAACCGTCTCCCTTGCTGTACCTTCCGGGATCCCCTTGAGCGATCCTGCTGCTAGCCGAGCTGCATCTGGGTCCGAGGCGTCCACTTCAAGTTCGGAACCGTCGAACCTGAGGCAGATAGTGGACGCTTATTCTTCCGATCGGGTGGAAGACATGGCGGGAAGGTCGAGGGAGCCTGCCGTCAAGGACCTAGCGGCCAAGTTCAGGCGGGGGCCCTCTTCCTCTGCGACGCCATCTCCTGCCAGCACCCGAGCAGCTTCGAGCTCGGGAGGTGCTGGCGACGCTTCCGCTCCTGCTCCGGCTTCTGCTCCTGCTCCTGCTCCTGCTTCGAATGCGGGAGTTCGGCGACGCTCGCAAGAGCGTCCGAGGGAGGGGTCCCCGCCTAGGAAGAAGTCCAAGGCGGGGGAGAAGGATTCGGGGGGCCGAACAGCCTCCGAAGAGTAAGACCCCTGCGCGGGCCCCCGGAGCCAAGGCTCCAACGGACAAGAGTGCACCGGCTGAGAAGAGTGCACCAGTAGGGAAGAGCGTGCCGGCGGGCAAGGCATCAGGCGGGACGACTCGCGAACCGACGATCTTGGTGGGGCAAGGGTCTGGATCGGCCTCCGGACCCCGAAGTGCCCCAGCACCATGGAGGCCGAGGATGGAGACTCAGCCCGGTAAGCCTCTGAACGTCGAGGACCGGCTGATGGGAAATGCCGAGGTGATCGGGGCTCTCGCCAAGGTCTGTGCTTTGCCACGAGACATGGAGACGCACAAGAGGTTTGACGATGAGAGCCTGATGGTTTCGGCGATCCAGGCCAACCTCTTGGTAAGTGTTTTTAGCATTTTTCTCTTAAGTATCCTAGCTTGACTGCCCCGGTTTGACCCACTTTTTCCATTTGCAGAACGTGCAGAGGCTCCTGACCGTGGTGGGAAGGAGCGACAGGAATGCGACGAGGGTCTCCCAGCTGGAGACCGAGAGAGACAAGCTGAAGAAGGAACTAGTGGAGCTGCAGGCGGGAATGGAGCGGATGAAGAAGGCCAGCGCTGATGAGGCTGCTCGGCTGGCATCGGCTCTGGCTGATGTCGCCGAACTTACATCGAAGGCCAATCATCTGAAGGGCGAGGTCTGGGCGAGGAACAAGAAGGCCGCCGAGCTGGAGTCGGAGCTGGCTAGGTTAAAGGCTGAATCGACGGCCGAGGGGACGAGGTTGCGCGGGGAAGTGTTGGCTGGGCGAGCCGAAACGGCGAGGCTGAAGACGGCGAATGCCGAGCTGGAGAAGGAGAAGGCCTCTCTTCTGGCCGAGGCCCAGTCCGCCTTCCAGGATGGGGTGGATCATGCCTCTGAGCTATATGAGAAGCAGGTGGAGGAGATCACCGCCATTCTGTTCGAGGAAGGATGCCTGGCCGCACTGAGACGTGCGGGGGTCCCCGAAGATCATCCTGTCTATCAGGACCTGCCGAAGTACTCGGACTCGGCTCCTGAGCCGAGCTCCGCTCCTGCAGCCGAAAGTGCCCCAGTTGAAGCTCCTGCAATCGCTCCTGCTGCTGACGACGCTCCAGCTGCCCCGGTCTTGAGCGATGCCCCGGTCGCCAGCGATGCTTCGGCCGTGCCTCAGGGTGAGACCTCTTCTGCTCCTAGTTCAGGTGAGGTACCGGTCAAAGCTTCCTCTGCCAGCGACGCTCCAAGCAAGGTCGCGGTTTCGGCCGAGTCCACTGGTCCATCAGATACGGTGATCGACCTAGTGGAGTCGCCGAAACCGTAGTAGCCGGGCTCCTCTGTATTTCTGTCTTCTTGCATGTAATGTTTTTTGCTTCTTAGCCATGTAATATTCTCTGTTGATTCAATGAAAGTCGGGCTTCTTTACTTGTGCATTTTTCTCTGCATTTGCCTCTCTTTCATTCCTGGATGTGCATTGAATGGTGCTTGAATGCCTTTAATATAACGCGTGACTCTTGAGGTAGAAGGAGTCAAACGGTCCTCATAGCTGTCTGTGCCGATTCTCCGTATTCTGGAGATCATAAATAGCAGTAAACATGGTGGCATGGCCTATGAGGGAAACGGACGGATGTCTCCACTTGGCGCCATAGGGATCGCTGGTCAACAGTCGTGCATCCCGAGCAACGCGTGGGAGGCTTCGCCCCCATAACTTCCTTCGGAGGCTGAGCCCTTCTTCCTCCTATAAGTAGGGGCGACAAGCTTGCCATGGGCGACGAAAAGAACAGAACATAAGATAGCTTAAATCACATGGACATAGGAACCATGGCTGGTAGATATTCTGCAGTCTTTGATCCGGGGGGAAACCTTGCGCCTGTGGACGGCTTTCTCCAAGGGGGGAAGCCTGTCGTGGTCTGCGCACTCTCTGAAGGAACTCCCCGTGGACCACGCGCTCTCTGAACGCGGGTTCATGGCCGACCGCCCCTGGTCAGGTTTCGTTGATGGAGAGAAGAAGGGGAAGACGGGCGGTGGCGCATTCTCATCCGACACGGTCTTGCGAGACCACCGGACGGAAGGTGGGATTGAGGCCCCGCTGGACCTGGGGGTTCTTCAAACCTTGGCTGGTCTTACTGGCCGGAGGGTGTTGAAGAGCTAAGCGAGGTCCAGGGCCTCCGCATTGGAGGGGCTTCTGCAGCCGCTTTGGTCTCACCAACCATAGCGTGTTGTAGAGCTCACTGAATTTCGAGATCACTCAGAACCTCCAGGCAACGATCCGGCGTCTTGGAGTATGCAGCCCGAAGAGTGAGTGAAGATCAGAGTCTCCCAGCTTTTCTTTATTTTCTCTTTTTAGAGGACTGCGATCCTCCTTTCTGTACTTTGCTTTCTGTTCTGTCATTCTTGTAATAAAGCAGTTTACAATGAATAAAAAGGAGGAATTCTGTGATCACCCAAACTGCGTACAATGCTTTTGAGTTCTTTTTCTCTTTCTTTGCACTGTTCTGGAATACTTGCATTCTTGGGTGTTTGAGTGCTGGCACAGCTCTCTTCCTCCTCTGAAAAGCTGTCCAAGGCCGAAATGGCTGGCTTTGGCCGAGACGAGCTGCCTTGTGCCGAAGTGGAGTCATCATTACGTTGGTCTCGGCTGTGGAAGCGTGAGCTCGGCAATGATCTTTGAGGGGTGTAAAAAACCCTGATTTTAGGAATCCGGCCGAGTGTCCGAACTCGAGGCCTTCTCCAGGGCCCAGGACCCGGAGCTTTAGGATACGACCGTGTCTGGACTCGAGGCCTTTTCCAGGGCGGTAGACTCAATCCGGCCGAGTGTCTGAACTCGAGGCCTTCTCCAGGGCCCAGGGCCCGGAGCTTTAGGAAACGACCGAGCCTGGACTCGAGGCCTTTTCCAGGGCGGTAGACCCAATCCGGCCGAGTGTCTGAACTCGAGGCCTTCTCCAGGGCCCAGGGCCCGGAGCTTTAGGAAACGACCGAGTCTGGACTCGAGGCCTTTTCCAGGGCGGTAGACCCAATCCGGCCGAGTGTCCGAACTCGAGGCCTTCTCCAGGGCCCAGGGCTCGGAGCTTTAGGAAACGACCGAGTATGGACTCGAGGCCTTTTCCAGGGCGGTAGACCCAATCCGGCCGAGTGTCTGAACTCGAGGCCTTCTCCAGGGCCCAGGGCCCGGAGCTTTAGGAAACGACCGAGTCTGGACTCGAGGCCTTTTCCAGGGCGGTAGACCCAATCCGGCCGAGTGTCTGAACTCGAGGCCTTCTCCAGGGCCCAGGGCCCGGAGCTTTAGGAAACGACCGAGTCTGGACTCGAGGCCTTTTCCAGGGCGGTAGACCCAATCCGGCCGAGTGTCTGAACTCGAGGCCTTCTCCAGGGCCCAGGGCCCGGAGCTTTAGGAAACGACCGAGTCTGGACTCGAGGCCTTTTCCAGGGCGGTAGACCCGTGAGTTCAAAACCCGAGGACTTTAGGAATTCGGCTGAGTGTAAGAACTCCAGGCTGTATCCAGGGCGTAGACCCATGCTGTCGGAATCAGTCAGAGAGAGACGACAAGTTGATGACAAGGCGAAAGCTGCTTTTATTGATTTTGAGACTCGATACATCTTTAGAAATAAAATTTCTTCAAGTGGGATGCATTCCATGGTCTCGGCAGTGGCTTGCCTTCCAAGTCTTCGAGCTTGTAGGCTGACTTTCCTGCCAGTGAGACTATTCTGAACGGGCCATGCCAGTTCGGGGCTAGCTTCCCTTCGTTTGGCTCTCTGTCAGCTGGCAGGGTTTTCTTTAGAACCAGCTCTCCCGCGGAGAACTTTCTCTCTCTGACATTTTGATTGTATGCCCTGGCTAACCATTGCTGATAGTCGGTCAGTCGCAGGGCTGCTGCTTCTCGTCGCTCGTCTGCCAGCTCCAGCTCCATTGCCAGGTTTGTCTCATTTCGGCCTTGGTCGACCAGCTCTGTCCTCAGGGTAGGAAGGCCGATTTCCAAAGGAATGACCGCCTCCATCCCGTAGGCCAGAGAGAAGGGTGTTGCCGAGGTGGACCTCCTTGGAGTTATTCTGTATGCCCACAGCACGCTCGGAAGCTCCTCTGTCCATCTGCCCTTTGCCTTGTCCAGTCGCTTCTTCAGGCCGTCCAGGATCACTTTGTTGGAGATTTCTGCCTGGCCATTACTCTGTGGATATGCCGGAGTGGAGTAATGATTTCTGATGCCGTGCCCTTGGCAGAAGTCTTTGAAGGACTTGGAGTCGAACTGAGTCCCGTTATCCGAAATCAGGGTCCAGGGGATGCCGAACCTCGTAAGGATGTTTTTCCAAACGAAGTTCCTGGAGTCCCTGTCCGTGATTGAAGACAACGGTTCAGCCTCTATCCATTTTGTGAAGTAGTCCGTAGCCACTATCAGCCATCTCTTGTTTCCTGGAGCTCGGTGAAGAGGCCCCACAATGTCCAGGCCCCATTGAGCGAAGGGCCATGGGCTAGAGAGGGGACTCAGATCTTGTGCTAGCTGATGGAGGGAGTGGGAGAACTTCTAGCACTTCTCGCATTTCCTGGCGTAGACCTGCGCGTCTTTCTGCATGTAGGGCCACCAGTAGCCCTGGCTTATGCTCTATAAGCCAGGGATCGACCTCCTAAGTGACTGCCGCAGATTCCTTCGTGGATCTCATACAGGAAGTCGTCCACCTTGCTCGGATGGACGCATTGGAGGTATGGACCTGTGAAGGACTTCCTGTAGAGTTTGCCTTCGGGAGAGAGCCAGAATCGCGCTGCCTTGAGTCTGATCCTGTGGGCTTCAGCCTTGTCCTCGGGGAGCTGGTCGTCCTTCAAGTAGGCGACAATTGGATCCATCCAGGTTAGGCCGAGGTCGGCATAGAGGACAAGCCGAGATGAATGGAGTTCTAAGCTTGACCTTGATACTGACCCAACCTCGATGGTCCTTTTCTTCCCTGCTTCGACAGCGGAGGCCAGGTTTGCAAGCGCATCTGCGTGCGTGTTGGTATCTCTGGATATTTGCCTGACCTCAGCTTTCTGGAAATGAGAGAGCAGTTTTTTCGCAAGGGCTAAGTAGGCCGCCATCCTGTCGTCCCTGGCCTGGTAGTCTCCAGCGAGCTGGCTAGTTACCAGTTGAGAGTCGCTGAAGATCTCCAGGTGCTGGGCTCCGAGGATTTGGGCGCTGTTCAGCCCTGCAATCAGTGCTTCGTACTCTGCCTCATTGTTTGTCGCTTTGAAGTCCAGGGTGAAGGCCTGCTCTATGACCAGTCCCTCTGGCGATTGGAGAACTATGCCGGCGCCAGCTCTCTTGGAGGTGGACGACCCGTCGACAAAGATCTTCCATGCCGAGGTGGGAGACTGCTGGACCTCTGTTTCTACTGGCTCGTGCCCTGTGCCCCCTAGTGCCGTGTCGAGCTGAGTCAGACCCGGGTTGGGGGAGACGAATTCGACAATGAAGTCTGCCAGGATCTGGGCTTTGATCGCAGTTCGGGGACGGTACTGTATATCATACTGCCCCAGTTCAACTGCCCACTTTGATATTCGCCCTGAAAAATCAGCTTTCTTGAACACTGAACGGAGTGGATGCTCCGTGATCACCACAATGGTGTGGGATTGGAAATAATGGGAGAGCTTACGGGAGGCACTGACGAGAGCCAACGCAAGCTTCTCCAATAGAAGGTACCTGGTCTCGGCATCGAGCAGGGTCTTGCTCGTATAATAGATTGGCTTTTGAACTCCCTCGTCCTCCCTGATGAGGACGGAGCTCACTGCGTGATCCGAGACCGCAAGGTACAAATACAGAATCTCCCCCAAAGTTGGGGTGGAGAGTAAGGGTGGTGACATTAAGTAGGTTTTGAGCGCGGCCAATGCCCGGTCGCACTCGGGGGTCCACTGGAATTTCAGATTTTTCTTTAAAAGCTGAAAGAAAGGCCTGCACTTATCTGATGACCGGCTGATGAAGCGGTTGAGTGCTGCAGCCATTCCTGTGAGCTTCTGAACTTCCTTCGTGGTAGAGGGGCTCTGGATGCTCTGGATCGCGGTGATCTGGTCCGGATTAGCCTCTATCCCCCTCCGCGTTACCAAGCTGCCGAGGAACTTGCCAGAGGCTACGCCGAAGGCGCACTTGGAAGCGTTTAGCTTGAGCTTGTACGCGCGAAGGATGTCGAAGACTTGGCCAAGATTAGCCAGATGATCGCCGGAGTGCACTGATTTGACGACCATGTCGTCGATGTAGACCTCCACCGTCCGGCCAAGCTGAGCATGGAACATTTTTGTGACAAGGCGCTGATAGGTTGCCCCCGCGTTCTTTAGCCCGAAGGGCATCACCTTGTAGCAGTAAGTGCCGCGGGGGGTTATGAATGATGTTTTCTCCTCGTCTGGCTCGTAGAGCGGGATCTGGTGGTAGCCTCTGTAGGCGTCGAGGAAGCTCATTCGGTCGTGGCCAGCGGTGGCGTCGATCAGTTGGTCAATCTTTGGAAGGGGGAAACTATCTTTAGGGCAGGCCCTGTTCAGGTCTGTGAAGTCCACGCACACCCTCCACTTTCCAGTTTTCTTCTTGACCACCACCGTGTTGGCCAGCCATACCGGGTACTGGACTTCCCGGATGGCTCCTGCCTTTAGCAGGTTGTCGATCTCCTCGACGACCGCATCTGTCTGCTGCAGCCCTGTCCTGCGGGCCCTCTGCACTACCGGCTTGTGGTCGGGGTCCACATTCAGCTTGTGGCACATGACCTCGGGGTCGACTCCAGGCATTTCGCTTGGGCTCCAAGCGAAGACGTCGACGTTCTGCATCAGGAACCGAGAGAGTTCGGCCCTCTCCTCGTCTGGCAGCTGGGTGCCAATCAGGAAGAACCTGTCCGGATCTGCCGGGTTCAGCCTGACCTTCCTCGATGCTCTTCTTCTCGGGATCTCGGCCGATTTCATCGAGGCCTTTCTCGAACTCGGCGAGGTTGACGCGCTCTGGCTCCTTCACTGCCGGGACTGCGGCTAGCATGCATTGCCTGGCTTGCTGCTGATCCCCCTCCACTGTGACTACTTCCATCTTGCCCTCCTTGTTCTCATGGACGAACTTCAGCTTTTGATGGAGGGAAGAAGGGACTGCTTCTAACTTGTGGAGCCACGTTCTGCCCAAAATGACGTTGTAGGGAGAAGGGGCATCCACGACCAGGAAGTCGGCCGACACGGAGGCTCCGCCAACTCGGGTCTCCAAGGTGATCCTGCCCTTGGGGTAGACTGGCGTGGCGGACAACCCTAGCAGGGGTGCACGGACCTCCGTGAGGTCTGCTTCGGAGAGTTTCATCTTCTTGAAGCAGTCGTAGTAGAGGACCTCGGAGGAGCTGCCGGAGTCGACGAGGATCCTCTTCACTGTGAAGTCTCTCAGCTTCATGGTGAGGAGTAGAGGGTCGTTGTGAGGGAGCTGGATTCCCTCTAGGTCTCTTCCGAGAACGAGATGGCGGGTCGGTCGCGGCGGGCTTTCTTGGATGCCGGGGCGAGCTCGGCTTTCAATACTTCTTTCCCGTGTGAAGCCCGCCTAGCTTCGGCACGGGCCTGGGGGCTGTCCCGGGACGAGGAAGCGGGAACTGAGGACGCCAGATGGATCACGTTAATGATCTTTTCTGAATCCTCGCTGTCTGGAGCCTGGCTGCGCTCTGGTGAATCCGGCCCTCGCTACCGCCGGCATCACCTGCCTTGACGAATTCTGGAATGTGGCCTTCTTCGGCCAGCTTCTCCAGGTACCGCTGCAAAGTCTTGTAGTCCTCGGTCTTGTGCCCGTTACCCCTATGGAAGGAGCAGTAGAGCTGGCTTCGGCCGCCGGAGGTGGGCTCATTCTGCATGGGCTGAGGGTACTTGAAGAACGGCTTAGACCTGATCTTGGTCAGGATGCGGTAGATCGGCTCCTTGAAGACGACGTTGACGCTCTGACTGGCGCTGGAGGGAGGTCTTGGCTTCCAGGTGCCCCCAGACCTAGACAACGAAGGCTTCGCCGAACTGGAGACCCAGGCCTGCTTGGGCTCCTGCTTCTGGGAGGGCCTCCCGCCTCTCTGCCGAGGCTGGCTACTCTTCTGCTCGGGCTCCGGATGCCCGTCCTGATCCCTAGCTCGGATCTCGTCTTCCTCCTGGGCGATGAAGCGCTTCACCCGGGACATCAACTCTGGCATGGATTCTGGGGGGTTCCCGGCCAAGTCCTTCCGCAAGTCGTGGCCGGGGATCAGGGCATGCTGGAAGGCGTAGATTGCTATCTCTTCCCTCGTGCCCTCGATCTGGCTGTAGACCGCCCAGAATCGCTGGGCGAACTTGGCGAGGGTCTCACCCTGCTTCATTCTCAGGGCGAGGAGGTCCCCTTCCTTCTTGGGGACGGCGCTGTAGACTTGGAACTTCTTCAGGAAGGAGAGCTGGAGCTCCTTCCAACTCGAAATGGACTTCTCTGGGAGAGAACAGAACCACTTCAGGGGGAGGTCACCCAAACTGGAGGAAAGATTTTGCAGTTCAGGTGACTCTCGTTCCCCCAGATGGACATCTTCTGGGAGAAGTGTCGGAGGTGAGCGGATGGGTCGGACAGTCCGTCATAGGGGACGAACCGCGGGACGGAGAACTTTCTGGGCAAGGGGGTGCGCTCGATCTCTTTTGTGAAGGGCGAGCCCCCCAGATCAGTGTGACCACAGATCTTCTTCTGGTCCCGCACGTCCAAGTTGTGCTGGAGAGCCAATCTGACACGTTTGTCAAATCGCTCCTGCTCATCGTCCTTCTCTGGAGTCTAAGCTCTGGGCTTTCGCTTGGGGTGGTTCGGGCTACGACGGCTATGAGTTCGGCCATCGCGGCTATGACGACTCCGGCTGTTGCTCGAGCCTTCGTCATGAATCTGGCTCCGTTTATGGTCCAGATGATTTCTGAGGTCCTCGCGGGGAGGCTGGGCTGCCCTGCTGGGGGCGTCCCTCTTTTTCCCTTGAGGCTCAGAGACCTGCCTCAAGGAGGCAGTTTGCGCTGCCCTCAGCTGCTGCTGGAGCTCGCGAATCAGCTGCTCTTGCTTCTGGAGGAGAGCAGTTTGGGCTTCGAGAACCCCTCCAGTGGCGGGGGGTTGAACGTGGCGCGTCTCTCCTACGGCCACGGCTTTGTCCTTCCGAGGACGCTCATCGCGTCTGGGCGGCATGACTTCTTCTGCTGAGATCAAGGCCTCGAGTCCCTCTTGGAGTGGGAACTCGACAAAGAGCTGAGAGCCTAAGCGGCCCTCGCCTGCAGACGTGCCATGCACCGTGCGGGAGCGCCCTTGAGGAGGGACGTCCGTTGATGGTGGTGGCAGCTCGAGCGCTGCTCTCGAGGACTCTACGCCCTTCCTAGCTTTCGGAGGAATGGCTTCTGAGAGATTGAGGTTAAGAAGGTGGGAAGGTTGGGAAGGTTGGGATATTACTTTCCCACAGACGGCGCCAATTGTAGGTGCAGAAAATAATGACCCACAATAACGGGGGAGCCTTAGAGGACTTATCCGATGATGGTGATGACTGGGTGCCGTCCGAAAGCCTGAAAGGGAAGAACACACGGTCAGAGGACCCTGGCCTGGGCGGCGCAAGGCTCTCCGATGCCAAAGTCAGTGTAGGAACTGGAACAATGGAAGGAGAGGAAGAAGAGAGGCAGAGTAACAGTTCTAGGTGTTGTATTGTGCGTACCTTGCATGTGGAAATGCAATCCTTTATAGACGATTTGGAAGATATCTTGGACGATATCTTGGCATGGGTCTCATGATTCGACTGGGAAGTCATGATCAGCCCACGTTGCCATTAATGCGGTCCAATCCAGCCCACTCTTGCATTAAATGCGCGTCGGATCAGCCCACGTCCGCATTAATGCGCGTCTTGTTGGGCCAGATCGTGTTGGACGCCTTTGGCGGTAGGGGATCGTGGGATCTGCCCTCGGGCCTTACCCCTGCTGTGGCCTCATCGCCGCTGGATGCACGCCCTGTCGGATGGCGAAGATTGTGAGCGGCTGGATGTCGGTCTGTCCCACTAGCTCGTGCCCCTATCCCTCCACGTGCCCGGTGACGTGGGGGATGAGGGGCGTGAGTGGAGACTCTTTCTGGCTTCGGCTTCCATCCCGGCTTCTTCAGCCGAGGTGGAGCTTTCTGCCGAGATGGCATCCGGGGTGGCCCAGCCGAGGTGGAGCTCCCTGCCGAGATGGCGCCCGGGGTGGGCCAGTTCGGCGCTAGTGGCCCGGAGCCGCCTGACTTCGGCCGGACCTCCTGCCCTGGTGGCCGGGGTGAGCTTGGTGCCACGTGGATAGCACGCGGATGGCACGTGAGAGTGCTTAGTCTCATCTGATGGCTGTGATTAGCGTAATCCCGTGGTTCTGAAAATCTCCCCACACAGTATTCACGAGTTCTCTTTTACTTTCAGACCAAAGGGATATGTGAAATCAAAGGGATATGTGAAGGGAAGGGTAAAGTAGATTAATATTTTTTGAACAGCCACTCACTCTTCAGCCTTCATGACACCGTATCATTAACTTTTGTTGTGTATCTTTATCTTTCATATTTTGAAGTATCTTCTCCACTTTTTGCCGGTGAGAGTTGTATCTTCTTCATGTTGAGTCCTTCTATCACCTATTCAACATACTTTTCCTATAATGACCACAGCTTCTCGGCATTCCTATCATGAAGTATATACATGTTTAATATCTGTACGTCGTACAGGGTCCACGTTCTTTATGTCAAAAGTCTTTGACATATTATCTTTTAGCTTTCCAATCATCTTACTATTATGTTCAACTATCAACATATCATCTATAAAAAAAAAGAAAGACCATTCTTCAACTTGCAAACAATTTGTTCGTTTTCTTCAACCTCAAACTCTTCTGGTTAAGTCATGCGCGCAGATCAGTTGATTCAAATGACCATGAAGAAACGCGGTCTTCACATACATCTGTTTAAGCTCAAGGTTCATGTTGGCTGCCAGAAGCATGACAACTCTTCTAGAAGCCATTTTCAGAACTCCAAAGAAAATCTCACCGAAGTCAATTCCCTTTGTCTATGCAATGCCTTTAAACACTAACCATACTTTGTGCTTCAGCGATTTTCCTTTGCCATCTTTTTTTTTTTTAATAGCTTGAACAGACATCTATTATTCAAGACTTTCATGCCTTTAGGAAGTTGCACCAGCCCATAAGTGTTGTTCTTCTTTAAAGAACTCATCTCATCCCGCATAACCTTCATCCACTCATCCTTATCTTCATGAGTCTTTACTTCTTGGAAGTTCACTGGCTCCCATTTATCAATAAGCAGAATATAATCAAATGTAGGATACTTTGTTGCAGATGGTTGACGCTCTTGAATAGACCTCCTATTCTAAGGTTCTGTCGTTTCTTACTGAAGCTGCTCTCCCTACTTAACACCATATGTTCACCTGGCAACACTTATGACTCATCATGATCTGGATTCTCCTATCCACCTTTTCCACCTGTAGTTTGTTCTGTAGAAGGAATATGTTCGAGTTCAAACACTAAATGAACTACTTCCTTTGACGCATCAGCCTTCTCAACATCTTCAAAAAAGTAAACCTCATTAAAAATTTCATCCCTAATTCTAATAATCTTTCTCTCTCCCATAACTTGTAGCCAAACTTTTCTCCACAATAGTCACAAAGATGTAATAAAATACCTTATCATTAAACTTTGATTGCAGCTCATTTAGTACATGTGGAAAAGGCTTAGGAAATGAGAATGGAAAGCATATTTTTTGTGCATATTGTAAGA
Source organism: Litsea cubeba (assembly GCA_012931725.1). Lineage (NCBI taxonomy): Eukaryota > Viridiplantae > Streptophyta > Magnoliopsida > Laurales > Lauraceae > Litsea > Litsea cubeba. Next base: position 23,603,327 of record CM022946.1, read on the forward strand.
GCCCGACTCGCTAATAGCGTCATTAGGACAAACTAATTGCGCATTAGCTTACTACATGGGACTAGAGGCTAACTAACTTGGTTTTTGTGTTAGAATAGCTTTTGATTAGCTTTGGAAAGCTTGAGAGCCTTTGAACCTAGTTGGATACCTTAAGGGACCCCTTCATAATTTTGGGAAGCTTTTCTCAGTTATTCGGGATTTTTCAAGATTTGTGATTTTTTTTTGTTCATTTGATTAGGGACACTTTTTTGAAAAACTTTTTTTTTTACTTGCAGTCATTTAGAGCCTCGAAACCCTTGAAAATTCTAAATTACCCATTATTTGAACACATTTGACGAAATGTTGACTTTTGATCAGAATCTCGGAAGTATATCAGTAGGACTCGTTGGAAAGAGGATTTAACTTAGGACATTTTTCATGTTTTGAGTTTCTTGATCCGAGGTCCGGAAAGCCATCTAAACTTCATTACAAGTTCTGCTCTAGTGCGGACCTGAACTTTACTTATTATTTATATATAACCCACCCAACCATATACTCTACTTCACTCTCATTTCTCTCCATAGATTGAAATATCCCCTCGCCCTGCAGCCAACAACTTTCCTCTTCTTCTTCTTCACTTCTCTTGCTTGAACCTCGCAGGCGAGCCACCAAATCGGCAATCAAACTCCGACCAATCCTTCTCCGTCATCTCCTCTTTCCTATTGACACCATTTTCGTGGAGCTTCACATTGGGAAGCCCCTTTAACCACTCTCCTTTCAGTTTTTATAACTCTTAAAGGTAAGGAAATCCTCTTCCCCTTCCATGTTTTGATTCCACAATTGGGGCATGCCAAATCTGGACATGCATAGGATTTCATCAAGTCTTTCTTGGTTTGCTATTTTTGGGTGATTTATGAGTGTATTTTTGGGGATTTTTTATTTAGGAGTCCTCAATCCATTTGAAGACCTTTGAAGAGTGTCCTAACCTATTGGAAACCCTTGGAACCTAAGGCAAGTGTTTAATGCGAATTTTAATGCATGTGTGGTTGTCTCCATGATTTTTCCAGTTCTTGGAATGAGAGTTTTGGTAGTATGCATATGATGGTTTTGATGTTGATTAAGGACCTAATTGGGGTCTAATTATAAGTGGTTTAGACCCCTAAGCCCCTCTAATTTTTACCCTAATATTTCCCCTCAAATCCCCCTAAATTTTTCCCTATTATACTCTCCTTCAAACCCCCCATGTAGTCGCCCTAATATGGCCCGACATAAAAAAAACCCAGTGCATAACTGGCCGGTGCTGCTATGCACACCACATTCACAGTAGGTTTGGCCGTGTGTGTGGCATGCAGTCAGTCAGCGGGGCCTGGCTGTGGCTTTTTTTGCACCGCCGGCGCATCGCGCAGGACCCCGGGGACCTATTCTGCCCATTTTAGCCCTTTAATTTCCAAATTCTTTGGGCACCAACATAAATGGTTTGTACCCCAATACTTAAGCAAATTTATGCATTCAAAGTGGTTCTTTGGTGCAGACCAAAGGCCATAGGGGAACTAGTATGGGACCAATGAACCCCGCATGGCCCAAAACTAATTGTTTAATTCTAGGATTGCTCATGTAACTCTGTATTTACCCAATAGGTTGGCCAGAGGCTTATAGGTGTATGGTGGAGCTAGGGATGTACATGATTAGAGTTTGGGAGGCCAACCACATTATTATAGTGCCAAAGGAATTCGTCACCGGGCGTCGAACCCAAAGCACGTGCAATGCTAAGTCCCCGCTACCTCGACATGTCAATGGTAACACAAACCC